>CM035608.1:1500100-2035100 GCA_020496755.1 Channa maculata | reverse complement strand
GTTATCCAAAAACAAGAAGAACATCTGGAAAGAAAAAGAAATCATGCATTTTAAATGTTCACTAAACATTTGGGTCAGTGGACGATGACATCAAGAACAAACTTGGCCTCTTTGGTTAAAATAGAAACAAGAAGTAAAGTAAATAAGTTGCTAATAATACTGTATGTCACACAGCTCAGCACTGCTTAAAAGTGACTTAATGCACATCACTGTATATTTGGCTCCAGCTTTGGTTATTAGTGGGGACATGGGACAGGATCCTCAAATATCAGACAGATGTGAGATGATTTGTGAATATTCCTCAAAAATATTCTGGGATCTTTTCTATCTGAGCCTCCATGGACTCATGAGATGAAATCTTTGTTCTTTATACAATGTAACATTTGTGATGCTCAGATCAAACTGTCCAGAGTTCAGGAGCAGGACCAAACCTCAAACCTCTGTGGGTGACTGCCTTACAGAGTCAACTGAGCCACAGCCAGTTTTAAACACTAACCTGATCTATTTTGTCGGGGGCTGTAAACCACTGACCTGGTCCGTGATGCCTTACCAACTGAGCTACAGCCGCCCCCAAACACTAACCTGATCTATTTTGTATAGAAGCCTGCTGTGATCATCAGAACGTTCTAGTTTTTCACACCTTCCTCTGCTTAACTTTCTCTCCATTCTCTTGTTTCCATGGGGGCATGGTTCCACTCTGCACCTGCTCCATCATCCATCTCAGCAGCTCACACCTACAGCAGATGCTGCTCCCACATTTGATCCTCAGTAAACTCTTTGTAACAGATGTGAGTGTGGGGTCGTTGCTCATTAAAACACAACTTTGGTGTGGAGCCTCATGTGAAGCAGAATTTACTGAGAAGGCCGAGTCTGTGTGTGTGTGCAGATTCATTCAGGTGCCTTTAGTTCTAGAAAGAGGCCGTTTTAATGGTCTCTGAGGGACAAAGTCTTTGTCTGATTGAGACTGAAGTCACTTTATTCTCTATTGTTCCTTAACTTGGATTGAAGGATTGTGCTTTTTGTAAAATGCTTCAAGTTGTGTTGTGGCTTTTTGTGTCTCTTAATGCTGCACCTGTGATGTCAAATTCTTATTTTTGTATTTGCAAAAATTATTTGCTCACGTGGGCTAAAAACGGAAAAAACAACTGGTTTCTCCATCTCTGCCTCCATCCTCTGTACAATCTGCACCTACTGATAACAGCTTTTGCAACGTGTCTCTTAATGCTGCACTTGTGTTATCAAATTTTTGTATTTGCATGAGTTTAGTCAAATTGCAGCTGTTAGCTCTGTTTCACTGTAGAGAAAATACCAATGTGATGATCATGTTTAGGTTTGTAGTTATGACACAGGTGTAACTATCTTTATGATTCCTTCTAAGCTCATGTGGGCTAAAAACTTAACTATTAAAAACGTATTAAAAATCTTTCTCCATCTCTGCCTCCATCCTCTGTACAATCTGCACCGACTGATAACAGCTTTTTGCAGCGGTGCAGTAAAGACGGACGCGATCTGACGATTAGAAACCAACGATGTGGCGACGTTTGTTCACATAAAGACTGAGTCTCTGGACTAGATGGAGTTTTTCTTTCAGTCAAACTAAGATACTTAATGCTGCATTCGGGTCTTTCTCGCTGTCCTGGTGGTCTCTGTTTTACTCATTTATAGAAGAGAAACTAAGACGTTTACTTCGCTGCAAAGTCTCCGGAACCAGTTTTTTCTGTACTACAATAATACACGTATACTTAGTAGTACACGAGTATCCACCAGTATCATACTGACGTACTGATGTACTGATGTACTGATGTACTGGTTTTGGTCTTTGACGGACTAATAATAAAAATCCATCCACTCACCGTCGACAGGTAGAAACAGAATCCGCTGAGCAGGTTCGCGTCACTGGGCGCTGAGACGTTAGAGTGACCTTGGAAACAGGAACGACATCTTTCAAGAAGCTGAGAAATAAACGCGCCGTCTTCATCTACAGTTAGAAACAAGTTTGACGATCAGTGATGAAACCTCCACTCGAAGCTTTGGTAACCAGAGCGTGTTCCTGTGTGAAACTGAAACTGTGTGTGTGTGTTATATGTGAAGCCACAAAGTTGGCAAACAGAATCACACAATCAAGACACTAGTTAACAAGTTAAAATTTGGAAACATTTTCATGCTAAAATAGTCAATAGCTGACTGTGTTATCGACATGAGGTCACAATCACATGAAAACATATTTAAAAAGGGGAGATAATGAACAACCTATGAAAACTGTGGAGGAGGAGGCACTTTCCAGATGTGGGTTCAAGATATAGTTCACTGGTTTTCAATGACTAAAGTCTCTTTACAAAGATAAAACCACAGTGCGACTCAGTAACTAATGTTTTAAATGGTTTGAAAACTGGAAGGATGGTTTTTACAGCTTAAATTCTCTGATATTTCAGATACAATTATTGTGTAAAAACACTGTTTTGACCAGTTTAGAAGAAAGAGGTTTTTGGATCAAGGCAAGAAGAACAAACCAAGAAAGTAACAACAAATAATTTACTTCGGTTTAAACCAAATTGTGATATAAGTGCAGTGAAGCTTTAGTGCAAATCCTGCACAAGCTTCACTTTTGTTTTTTGGTCCTTTCAGCTTCTCCCTCACCTTCAGGTGCTGCCAGTGTAAAATTTGTCCAAATGTTAATTTGGCACAGTTTTTACAACAGATGACCTTCCTGATGCAACCCTCCCCAATTTCTACCGAGCTTGGGACCTGAACTGCTCAGCTGGCAATTAGGAATGGGCCACTGGGGGGTCAACAAGGGCGACCTCTGTGTGGGCTAGATAAGACCACAGAAAATGGGAGGGTGTAAAATGGGAGGGTTGCAGCAGGAAGGTCTTCTGGTGTAAAAACTGCCAAATTAACGACTCCTGCAGGGACAAGCCGAAAGCCGTTGATCGAGTTTGTTTTTGTATTTCCTTTTTAAATACACACATTATACTGGTACACTGGTAATTTTGTAGTATTTTATGATGTGTGTGAGTCAGAAAAATAAATTCAAGACAAACTTTCAGTTATTTATTACAGTAAAAAGACGTGTGTGAGTGTGTGTTTGAGTGTCTTAGTTTTTAGAAGCCAAAGATGCAATTTTCATGGGATTTGGGATGGAGACATTTTTTATGTAGAGAAAACAGTTATACACCTTAAAGCTGCACTGACCAGTAGGTTGGATCAGATCAAATGTTGTAGAAGAACAATGGAAAGTGTTGAGTGGCCCCTTCAGTCAAATTATAAAACGGTAACAAACTGTCAAAAGTACCAACAACAATAAAACCCAAATCCTTCTTTTGCTTCTAGAAAACATTAACATCAGCCTCCACCGAGCACAGCAGAGACAAACAGTCCTACAGGCATCAGGGAGCATCTGTTCTATGATTTGGATTTGTACATAAAGACGTGTTAGAGTCTTCAAGTTACTGACGCTGAGACGTTATGATCTATTTCAGATAAAGAAAGACGTGAAATGCTACAGGAAACTGCACAGAGCTGTGTACTAGAAATAAAGTGCAGTTTTAATCCTCCTGTGTTGCTGGGAAACCTATTTCTCTGTAGTGTGAAACTGTCTCTTTCCTGAGCTGAGTAATAAATGAAGCCATCTGACTTGTCTGCAGCAGCTTACTGAACGTTTCACTGAATAAAGTATCAGTAATAAAACCATAAAGAGCCCAGATGTTTGTCTTTTAATCAAACCACAAAGTCCAAAGCAGCTGTGATGAAGCGCTCGTCCTAAACCTGCACTGAAGATGCAAACTGCATGAAATTAATGCAAAGATTCTGCAGTTGAAGGCTTTCGGCTGAAATTCATTTTAAATCTAAACTCATCAGGCATTTATGCCCGAGAGAGAGAGAGAGAGAGAGAGAGTCAGAGAGATGAGAGAGAACAGTCAGAGGTGAGAGAGTTATTAGAATTCACGTTTAGGGAGGACGTGTCCCTCATTTACCCTGTGGTCGTTACTCATTTGGGTCGAGCACTTTATAGAATGTGGTGAGAGTCTGTCTCACTCAGATAAACTGAAATAACATCAGCAACATGATTTTTTGATGATGTCAACTGACAGCAAACAGCACAAACTGCACAGCTTCACATCTCTGATATCAATAAAGTGTCAGTTACTTAGAAACTGTCTGTACTGTAACATGTTCACTGACTTCTAGTTTAAATATGAAAAACCTGGAGACAGAAACAAACATGGAAATATTCAAAAAATAATAACACTTTTATTTTATGTTAGTGGCTCAAACCTGAATGAAACAAATCACTTGAGTGAAGACAAAGCAAAAACACTTTTTATTATATTCCTCAGTCCAACTCTGTCCTGTTTAACACACACATGTATTTGGTTGTTTGTGCAGATTCAAACACAAACACCATGATTTTAACATGATCACGTTGTTTTCTGCTCATTGCTGCCTGCTCTGTTTTAAACACACGTACACTTGTGATTTCTGACCATTTCAATAGTGATACAGAGAAGAGAAAATGTCAGACCATGCAAACAGTCTCATATCATATTTTCATATCTTACATCTGTTTCCATACTGAGCTCTGTGGCATCAAGTAACACAACAGTCTTTCTGTCTTTAGTTCTTTAGACAAAAAGTTGGTAAAACTGTGTGAAATTCAGTTAAACTCACTGTGTTTATTTCATTTTAAGTTTGCAGCCTGACTGACATTGACATTTATTAGACTTTATCGAGCTCACTCTGATGGCACAGAGGCTTTTTCCACATTCAGTTATAGTCTCTAAACACCTGAAACACACTTTAGGAGTTTAATTAAAAGTCACATTTGTACAGGTTTCAATTCAGTGTCTCGTTCTTTCTACAACACTGACATAGAAACAGAAATGTTACATCAACAGATGAACAGTGGAGACTATCACTAACATTTATTCAAATTATATCTAATCCTTATGATCATGTCCTGGAAGCTTCAGATTGTGTAATAGCATGTAGATTATTTTTAGTCATCTAATCAAATTAAAATACATTAAAATACATTTTTTTACATATATACTGAAGGTCTCTGAGTATCAGGTGATGAGAATTAACATTTGTACCTGAACTGTGAGTTCACTCACACTTCCCTGTAAAAACTAGATGTTTCCCTAAACACTTCATAAAGTGAAGTCTGGTCCAGTTGTTAAAACCCCAGAAGGAAGCAACTTTAAAGTGAGCAAAAACTAAACTAAAAGTTCCAATTTACTGGGTCGACTGCATAAAAACAACAAGACACAATGAATTAATTAGAGAACAGATCCACAGAAACAGGATGTAACACGATAGTTACACCTATATGTTCATCTGTGATTATGATCCAGGTTCTTAGTTTGTCTCAACACTGTGGACTGAAGCAGGGACAGTGTCCCAGCAGCAGCAGCAGCAGCACTGATGGTGCAGGTTTCATCCCCAGCAGGATTCAGCCAGAACAGGCCAAGAGGTCTCTGAGTATTAAACTGTAGAAACATTCAGAGATGTGGACGAGAACATGTGAGTCACACAGAACATAAGAAGGATTTAGTGGGAATATGCACGTGAACTTCTGGACTGTGTCTCATGATTCTGGATGTTTTAATATCTGATGAAAAGCTACTACTAGTCACCAGTTCCCCACATGCAGAAGGAGAACTTAGTGAAAATGCTGAAGTAAAATCCTGAGTAGACTCGATGGGTTTTCCCTGTTCAAACCTGAAGTAGAATTTCACTCAGTTGAAACATTTACCGTTTCATGTTGCTGCTGTAGATTCATAAACAGATTTGAACTGTTCACCAACTGGTTCGCGTTCACTCATCACTACTACAATAAATGGATATGACTTATAGAAAATGCACAAACAGCACACACACACACACACACACACACACAGCCAAGATGCTGATGCAGCTACTTCTATCACTAATAGTTAAAATGAAGTTTCATCAGTTTTCTCAGTCAGGTTATCGCATCCTTTATTTCATCTTTATACCGTTAATCTTGATTATCTATGATTGTATGAGCAAAACTGTGAACTTTTTAATTTATGTTGCTTGTGGCATTAATACATATTAATACATATTGTACCTAAGATGAGCCAAGTTTTGTTTCATTTATTTTCATTTATAATTAGCTGTGGAAACTGGAATGTAATAAAACTGTGTATTTTAACTTTACAACATATTCTGGAGTTTATTCTTTTTCAGACTCCTGCCTCTACAATTATTTGTCCATTAAACTCTGAACCTTCACTGACTCCTTTCATACCATCAAGAACACACAGTCCGACACTTGGAACATAATAAAATCCCATTAAAATTCATCCCCCTTCATCAACACACTGACCCCATCTGAAGAAAATGTTAAAATTCTAAAACATTAATTCAAGAATCAAACAAACAACAAAGCGTTAATCTGTTCTTTCAAATCAGAAATAAATAAACACCTGTTTTTTTATTACTATAACTAGTGTCTCTGCGCAAGACCCTGAACCCCTAACAGCTTTTCCCCTCCCCAGCTGTGCAGTGCTGGTCCAAGCCCAATAAAAATTGGGGAGGGTTGCGTCAGGAAGAGCATCCAGCGTAAAAACTGCCAAATCAACATGCGGACAATGAACTCATGGGATAAACCGAAAGGACATAAAAAAAACTAGCAAAAATGAAAATATGTGTTGGTTTATTTATATCTTGATACCAATAGATAATTTCAAAACTCTATCACTGCAAATAATATTGTGCGACTCTTTAAATGCATGTTCAAAATGACTTTGTTAAAGTCATAACTTGTTCAACTCCACAGGGCCTTTCCCTGAGTCTGAATGTAACATTTTATAAATGATTCAACTTGTTTGAAGTATTTAGTTTTTGGGGCAGACCCATCACGTGCTGTGAGTTTGTGGGAATAAACTTTGGTAATAACAGGTTTTATTTTAGCATCTTTAATTTACAAGAATCTCAGTACAAGCAAACAATGCCCATCAACAATAAAAGTTATAATAAAGACAATCAAATTTACAACAATTGATAAAATATTAAAAGCATAAACTAAACATTTACATAATAATACAAGCAAACATTTCAGAAACAATAAATAATACAGTAAAGATGAAAACATGTTCCTACCTGTAAGTGGTAGAATATTAAAATTGTTTTTGTTCAGTTTAAAAAGATTCCAGTGTGTTTGTCTAATAGAGACAAGAAAATTATCCCAAAGTGGAGCTGGATGTGAAAAGGCTCCTCCACCAGCTGAACTTGACGACTGAGTGGAACAAAGAAATCCAACAGCTCTGAGAGATTTGCTGATGCCAAGCAAATGAAAATCTTGCATGTGATTTGAAGACTCTTAAAATCAGAACTGATCTTTATAAGATGCCAATGGAGTGATGCGAGGATGGGTGGTAAGAATATTTGCTGCAGATTCTGAAGCATCTGGAGATTTCTAATGCTCGCTTATGATAAACCTGACAGCAGTATATTGCAATAATCCAGCCCGGATGTTACAAATGCCTGAATCAATGACTCAGTGCCACTGAAGGACAAGAAAGATCTAAGTGAAAAAGAGCAGTGTGGTGAAATCCTTCATGTGTCGATTTAAGGAGAGAGCAGCATCAAAACCGTAACTTTATCTTTGTGTGAAACAACAAGATTTTCATAGTTTAGTATAAATTGATCAGTCAAATATCTGCTTCTAGCTCAGCTGACAGTAATATGTTATCAGGTCAAACAGGCTTCCAATGTATCTATTCCAGAGCCATCATCAACCTTCACAGGGACATACAGCAGGGTGTCATCAGCATAACAATGAAAATTCACACACACACACACACACACACACACACACACACACACACACGGTTCTATCAATTATGCCAGATTTTCAAATCAAAATCAAATCAAAACTTTATTTATACAGCAGCTTTTGTACATATTCCTGCAATTTAAAGTGCTTTAATAATGATTGATAAAAAGGTCAAAACAGTGATAATTATTTTCACTAAACCAGAGCATTTAAAATAAAATCATATTATTCATAGAAAATTTGACAAACAAAATGAGGGCAATCAGACAGTGAGACTAATGCCCACAAATAAAAGACTGAAGATATAAATAAATAAAAATGATAATTAACAAAAAAACACAATAAAACAAAGTAAATGTAGATAAAAATATTGACAGATTAAAATCCCAAATGAAATCAAAAGATATGTTCATTCTTCGAAGCCACTACCTTTCAGACAAATCCAGGTCTGATAAAACTTATTTAAAACCACGTAAAAAAGCTGCTTTAAAGAACAGATATAAACAACAATGCATTTGTTCAAACACAGTAATAATATCTGTTTCTCTCAGTAGTTAAGTAGCCAATCAAAGTCCTATTAGAAAGATGTATTGTATGAAAGATCTAAGAGCAAAAGTTAATGATTGAAATTTCTGATTTTCTATCTGATTTAGTGCTTAGTACAGATAAAGTCATTATAGCTGGTGACTTTAACATTCATGTAGATGCTGACAGTAACTGACTCAACACTGTTCAATTCATTATTAGATTCAATTGGTTTTTCCCAAAATGTAAATAAACCCACTCACTGTTTTAGTCACAGCTTAGACCTTGTTTACAAGAATCTTATTTACTCTGGGAAAACATTTTAATAATGTATAAAAAGCCTCTGTGATGCCAGAAGAGCATATTATTCATCATTAATAAAAGAAAACAAGTGTGAATGGGATAGTAGTTAATGTGACACAACTTTTGAAAAAGAAATGTAAGATTGGAAGTTTGGAAACCAGTTATTTAGCTGTTCTGGATCAAGATGTGGTTTGATAAAAATATTGATAAAACAAATAAATTAAATACGATAAATAAAACATTAAAAATTACAAGCAAATTAAAGAAAGTAAAAGATAAAACTAATTACATGTAAATAAATGCACTAAATAAAAGCCACATGAGATATTTTATTCAAAGTTGGGCTAAAAGTGGGTTTTAAGTTTGATGATATTCAGCACTGCAGGACCCAGAATTGGCCAAAGCAGTTTGGAAAGATTAGATGGTAACGGATCAAACATATTAGAGGTTTTGAAGATATAACTAGCTGAGACAAACTTAGTTATTCTAGTAAAACAGATTGAAAGTTCGTTATAGTGTAAAATGAACTGAGTCAGATGAGGAGGAATTTATCTGAAATCTAATAACGTACATTTTATTATTGACATTTAAGAAAATCTTGGGAACCTAATGATGAGGAGTATGAATGAGTTTGGTTACTGTATCAAAAAGAAATGTATGATTGTGTTTATTACGGTTAATCAGATGGGAGTAACAGCAGACACAGTGACTGGATGAGCTCTGGTCATTGATGTTCACGGAATCCAAAGAGATTTACAGACGACTGACAAACATGTAGAAATACATGCAGAAGAAAAAGGTGAAAAGAAGCAACATTTACAGACAGATGCTTCTTTTTAATGAATCATTTCTGAGTCTGCAGTGGTCACAGATGATTCATGTTTGTGTGAATGATGTCTCTATGTGGAGGTCGTAATATTAGACAGACACATTTCCATGCCAACAGTACACTAACATACGGTCTATGATATTTAGAAAGACAGACAAAGACAAAATGCCATCAACTGTGCCAAATCACCGACCGACCGAGGCAGGTAACAGCAGGCAGGAATGAAGAGGAGGAGAAGCCAGTGAGAAGCCAGTGGCAAGAGGCAACAGGAGCAAGGACGGAGCGGGACGTGCAAAAAAAGGAGAAGAGTCAGGGGCTGGACAATATGAGGACAATGTGAGGACAATATGAGGACAATATGAGGACAATGTGAGGACATCTGGTTGTGTCTGAGAATGACAGGAAACAGACAAAAAAGTCAAATAAACTGGGACAGGACAGATATGATTTTGTGTTTCAGACCATCACATTTACATTTGATTGAATTCTTCTGGATCACAAAGTCAGATGCTGTATTACAACATGTGTCACTGGCATCATTTCAGTCACAGTGTTACAGTGTGGTTGTCTGTTGGTGCTCAGCTTCTCCGGGTTCCGCTGATGAGGAACAATCACTCTAAACTTAGTAAAGTCTGAGAAAAGCCTGTTTATTCAACCCCCATTACAACAGAGACCTCTGGAGATGGTCTGGATGTCCACACAGTGACAGTCAAAGAGGATCTAAACTAACTGTAACTTCACTCTAACTCTTCTTCCCAGTTTTTTCTACTCTTCCTGTCTCCATTGCTAAACAATGTGTGTTATCAGTTCAAACCAGCTCCATGTTTTTCTCTGCTGGAATGAGGAGTGTGTGTGTGTGTGTGTGTGTGTGTGTGTGTGTGTGTGTGTGTGTGTGTGTGTGTGTGTGTGTGTAATAGATAACTTGTCCTGTAACTGTCTACTCCCTAAGATAATAATTGTTGAAGCAAACTATTGTTCTATATTATATCAGTAACCTACTTGCTTATGCACCTGCTAAAGTTCACTTATTATAAAAGCATTTATTATAAGTTCATCTTCAACCAACATCACACTCTTAAAGGTTAGAATTCCACAAGTCATAGAGTCGTCATGAATTTTCCTAGTGTGGGATGGAAATTTGGTTTATATTCATATGTGAATGTAAAGCAGAGTCTGCAGGCGTGTTTACTTTTATCTCCCACAGTTACAGAAAGCTACCTGCTACAAACCACAAACCTCGTTTCAAAGACAAATTCATTCAAATAAAACTTGAGTAAAAATTTTAACTGCAACAAGTAATTTTGGGTGAATAATCTAATAATGATTCGACTATAATTAGACAAAACTTTGATAAAACTTAAATAAAATAATAATAATACTTAATAAAATATTTCAAGCAGCTTTTTAGAGTTTGACTTGCTAAGAATAAGCTCTGCAATGTCATGTCAGACGCTAAGGATCTAATTGGTCCCAGTCTGATTGGTTTAAAATCTTAGTCTTTTTTCCTGAGCTTTTGAGATAGAGAGCACATTAGTTTTTGACCATGTTTATGTACCACGGCTTTTTGATGGGTTTCATTTTTACTTTGTACTTCAAGAAGAAAGTTTCAGTAAATGTAAGAAACAAAGAAAATGGAGTAATGGAGTTTTTACTGAAGCACATGTCAGCTACATGCTCAGACTCTGTTTAACGTGGGCACTGAAAAAAACGTTGATGGAACCACAGTAACATTAGTCAAAACCTAAACTCGTTAAAGATATGAAGAATACGGATGTATTTTACTTTAAAAACGAAGAGGATTATGGAAAAAAATTATTTACTTACTAAGGATCAAAATAAATGTGGGCTTTCATCTCCGTCTACAGGAATAAGTGTAAGAGAGTGTGAGTAAGCTTCCTGTCCTGTTAAGCTTGAGGGGTCAAATGAGTAAGTTGGATTAGTCATTCTTAGGAAACACACATTAAAACTCTTGCTGTCATTTAAAGAAAAAAAAGGGAAAGTTTGTGGTTTTCAATTGCGGTTACGTATAACACCACTGGGTAAATGGAAGCTGCAGCCACAAGAGGCCAAAGCCCACAGCAAAGGCAATAGAAGGCAAAGTGAGCTCAGCTCACTCGTAAAAGGAAGGAAATAGAATCTCTTAAGGATGAAGTAAATGGAAAACTAACTAAAGAAGACGTCTTATTGTCTGTGGGAAATCCTTTGGAGAACATACGGTGCTTAATGCAGAAATGTTGCCTCTTCTTGGAGATGAAGACAAAGATGATCAGAGTAACTGGTATATGTCCAAGTGTTTGGGATTGGAGAACTTTGTTTAAGAAACAGAAGACTGGATTGAAATGGTGATGGGGAGGAAGATGATGTGCAGCCAACATCTCAGAGGACATTGGTCGCACATACGGACAAAGAAGAACCGTTCAGTGAACAGTGATTTGTCACAAACATCTGGTGCAAGTTCTGCTCGCTTGAAGCTGGGAGGAAAAAAAAGCGTGAAAAAAAGAAACAAGAAGTAGAAATGGAGGAGACCTGCTTAAAGGCACGTAAAGAAGTCCAGCTTGCTGCATCAGAAGCCCAGATAAAGGTTTGTGCAGACTATGAAGATGGCATAAATAATCATTAAGAGACAAAGTGACGGCCTGAAGCAGGTGTAATGAGACACAGCAAGTGATGCCTCGCGCCAGTTCAGCAGCATCTATAAACCAGTCACAGCCTGCAGTCACGTCTGACTGACTGACTGTAAATGAATGTGCCAAAATGGTTCAATCCCAGGTCCTGGGTATATGTCAAAGTGTCCCTGGGCAACACACTGAACCCCCAACAGCCCATATCCATCCCCAGCTGTGCAGTGCCGGTCCAAGCCCAGTAGAAATTAGGGAGGGTTGCACTGAACTCACAAGTTGAAAGGACAAAAAAAAAAAAAAACACCACCACCAACAACTAGTAAATCAGCAAAATGTGTCGCAACTCCCACAGAGAGAAGTTACCGCTCATTTATACGAGAATTTGAACAGGCTGTTGAACACTAGAGCACAGGTCAACAAGATGGGTTGTTCTACCTGCAGCACTTTATAGGTGGAGAACCTCATAACCGTGTTCCTGGTTGTGAACACATGAGATCACATGAGGGTTACAGAGAAGCAAGGAGGCAACTTTAGCAGCACTATGGGGACGAGCTGCGGATCAACACATCCAACATAAAAAAGCTTGAGTGGCCACAGATAAAAGCAGAGGAGAGAAAAGCACTAAACAAATATGCTGTTTTTGGAAAAGATGTCGAAACACTATGAATGATGTGGACTTTATAGATGAGATGGACGACCTGAGCAGGCTTCCCTTTAAACTCAAGCATGTGAAATCCAAACAAGAACTGGGAAAAGAGCCAGGTTTTCTGACCCGGTGGGTTTTATCAACTAGTAAAAGTCAGTAATAACTCACTATTTGGCGATATTTTGGATGCCAGCTTAGAAGGAAAGAGGTGATGCTGAACAAACAAGACAGAAGAAGCATGACGCAGTCAAACCTGATGGGTTTAAAGCTCAAGGAGCCATGTTTTAGAATGTTGTGAGAAGAGAAAAGAGCCGGATCCCAAAGACACAATCAGATTTGTAACATCCAAAGGTCTCTGCTTTAGCTGCCTCACACAGTTCATCTCAGTAAAGACTGGATTAAGAGAAGCTCAGCAAAACATCCGAGCATCTTGCATGTGAAGAAAGAAGTGTCAGCTCTGACTGAATGAAAAAAGGAACACAGAAGTTACCAGAACATAAAAGCTGTAGAGATACTGAGGCAGGTAATAGAGAAGCTCCAGAAGAAGGGACAAGCTCATTCAGGTCTCTGCATCCTTAGATCAGGAAAACACAGCAACGTTGTGCACAGAGGAGGTTAAGCAGCAGCTTAGTATAAGAGGAACCACAATGGGAACAGAGAGACAGGAGAGAACTGCTCCTCTTTCAGATACAGAAGTATGTTTTAAGTGGACAGACACCACATTAACACTCTTCTGAGTTAATCGTGCTCTCACTTTACTCCATCTGTCTCTGTCTCAGCACCATAAACTCATTGGTTGGCTGTTGATGTGTTGATAAAAAGTCTGCACATACTCTGGAGACATTTGTTTTTTTTTGATCAAAGATAAGCTGTAAACAGGAAATGTGGGCAGGAAGTCAACGTGCAACAGAGGCCACCAGGTGTTTTCAAAGCTCGTATGTTGTGATGACAGGATCTAGTCTGTTTGTCTCTAAAGCATCAATTATTATTTCCAAATAACCTTTTTCTAAGGTTTGATCTGATTCACCTTTTCTTACAACCATAAAATGCATCTAAACTTAACTTACTATTAAAATATATTTCAGTTTCCATGTGTCCATGTTTATACAGTAACAATAAAATGGTGCCACCTAGTGGACAACGTGTGAATATGTCATTTATTTTTTTTATTTGGGAGATTGACCCAGTCCTGTCAGTGTAAGTTTGGACATATGAATATTATTAGTTTTAACATTTAATGTAAATCTCATTCACACTGTAAAATAAAATAACAGCATCTGGTTATGTATTGTGTAATTTAATATAAATGTTGTTTTAATTATGTTCATCACATCAAATGTTTAGTAGATTACATGTTAGAGCTGATAATTGAGTGTTTAACATGTAGATTAGCTAACGGCACCATCCATTTTGAAATCTTCATACCGTTTCTTCTTGGGCATATTATTTGTGGACATGCTGTGTCTTTTCACTGTTATGCAGATGAAACACACCTGTATCTGCCTGTTACCTCCAGGCTGAACAGAATTCAGCTGTGAGACTTTAACAAAGAGAAGCGAACACATCACACCTGTTTTAGCTTCTTTACACTTGCTCCCAGTAAGTTATTAGAACTGATTTTAAGGTCTTTAATATCAAACTTTTATTTTTACAAGTGCTTTAAAAATAAATATTATTTTATTTATTTAAAAGAAATCACCAAAAGAAATGTTTCCTTTCATTGTGGTGCTTATGAAAGAAATACATCATTGTATGTTCAAACACCGTAAAGTCACTGACTGCTACAGTTGCAATGCAGTTCAGCAGCTGCAATGTGGCAGCAGATGGCACAAACCTGAGACACAGCCACAGAAAACTGAGTAAATCCAATGTAGGAGAACATCAACTTGAACTAACTCTCAGAGTTATTTTGGTGAAATAATGCAGAGGGCAACAGAATGATCAACAGCAAAACATATTTGAGAAGCTATAAACAGCAAAGGTGACATTTAAGTTTTACACAATTTATATTTATGTGAATGATTTCAACCAATCAGCTAATTGGTAAAACAATCCTTAGAGCCCTAAACTAAACTTTCTATTGTCTTCAATAGGAAAAAGGATCCACTGTCAGAAAATCTCTTCTTCTCTTTCAACATTTGGTTCATCCAGATCAATAAAGTTAGACTCAGTGAACTAAATGTGCTTTTGGTGCACAGGAACTTTTAAACAATTCTTATAACTGCTGGAGGATTTTACAGTTTTTTGTTTGGAAGCACCTCAAGTTCAGTTGAGCACTGCTACAGGCTCCAGATAGATGAATAAGTCCAGTAGCTAAGGTGGGAAGTAATTACAAAATGTGTTATATGTCTTAATACTGTAAACGCAGGTAAATGTCAGTCTATGATGAAAACTGATTTGCTTTTGCTACAGTTTGGACTATGTATTTTTAAGACTTAGAAAAATGTGTTTTTGAGCAATTTACATTGTAGTTTCAAAAGGCATTTCCCATCTACCACTACCATTTTACAGTTATGAGAGTTTAAGGAGCGAATCTTTAAACCATTCAATCTTTTTTGGTTCATCTCTTTACCATCACATAGTTCTATTGGCTTTTATAAACAGAACAATAACGAGCATCAAGGAGTTTGACTTTAAGAGACTGATCAATGAAAGCTGCACATTTTAGACAAATCCCATCAGGGAATTCTGCATCTTTAGCCTAAGAAAACACTAACGACTTTAAAAGCTCACAATATAAAACTTACTAAGTTACTGCATCATCACAGCTGAACCCAGCAGCAAATATCATGTGGGCTTTAAACAGTCCTTTTCTTAAGTTTGGTGGTGTTTGCACGTCTCTGCAGGCAGGTAAACGTGAAAACACACAGCTACTACGTACAGGTGTAAGACAGGTACCGGAAACACCGTGTGCGTAGGAATCACGGTGCTTAATGTAGTTCAGAAAGAAGCCACAGGTACGAAGCACGATGCTGGAAATCTTGGTTTTAAAAAGACTTATAACGGAAATTTAACGGTCACTGATCATACGGCCAAAGATAATATAACGGTAACGTTACTGTCAGTAAAAACTGCGCTGTCTAACCTGAATCCAGGTGATGTTCACTCGTCGAATCCATGGCGGCTTATTTAATCCATCACACAGACCTGGACCATGTCCTGGCTCTCAAACATAGATTCTTCTCCACGCGTACAAGTCTCTGGGTCAGAAAAACAACTGCGTGTGTGGGGAGAGACTTAGCTTGAAGCTAACAGCGTTAGCTCGGGTCCTGAGCAGAGAAACATCCCGCGGGTCTCAGAAAAGTTGACACAAGGCTCCAACTGTCCACATCAGACTGCGGACAGACTGGCAGAGGACACAGACTCTGGTCCCTAGGGTGGGCTGTAAGAAAGGAAGACCACCTGTGGGGTGCGCAGTTTAAAGCGTCCCCGGTGAAACTGCGGAAAAATCTTTCTGCCCCAGAAAATACTGACCGACCAAAACATTATGCTGCCTGGTTACCGAGTGCAGCGTCCACTGTCCAGCATCACTGCCTTTGACCAACGGGACCGACTGTCCCCATCATGTTACGGTCCACATTGAACGGTCTGTATCTTCTGCTCCAGCTGCTTGGTAATTATTGCAGATAAAATTCGGTTTCAGGTTTTATGATCCATCTGCAAACTCTCTCTGAAGCGTTCATGGTCCCCACATCAGAACGTGGACCGATGAGTGAAGAGCCTCGTTGTGTGGTCACCAAAACATCTGGGTGAGATAATGATCCCGCCTTCAATCAGCAACGTGCTTATTTATAGCACATTCTGGAAATTATTTTGCTATTCACTGCAAACACAATGTACCAACAGCTGGAACCTCTGCGGTGTCTGACCCACTGACTTTTAATGTCCTTTTTACCGTTTCAAATATTTATTTTCAGCATTTTTTTCATGCTACTCAGGTATAATTCCGCCTTTCAGCAAATCACGACGCTTTTACCTTTTTAAAATGTCTTTTAATAAATCTTTTTTTAATAAACAACAGTTTCAGTGTGAGGCACTTTTTGCTGAGTTTTTTAACTTCTCCATTAGTGTTTATTGCAGGATGTCGGCGCAGCTAAAGTGAGTGACATCACACGCACTCTGACGTCTCAGCTTCCGCTTTCATCAACTTTTTCCTTCTTTTCTTCGGTCCACTTCCACCTTTCACCCCAAAAATTACACATTAAAACGAATTTCTTTCGGGAAATGTAGCTCGCATAGTGTCTTCAGCATATGTGAGCGAGACAACAGGTTCTAAGGTTTCGTTGCCATGGTAGCAAACACAGCTGAATCAGGTCATGTGATCTGCCTCAGAGCTCTCACACACACACGCACGCGCTTTAGAAATGACGCCTTTTGATACTACTCAAAAATGTTTTCAAATGGTAAATTGAATTTGTGAAGTCCAACTACAGTGGACACGGACACACACAGGAAACACTTTCAAAATAAAAGCCTTTTTTTGATAAGTTCGGGCTTTTGCAGCTTTGCATGGAAAAATCCTATGAGCGCTGAAGTATCACAGTGCGTTTTCTTTTTGGAAAGGCTTTTAATTTTTCAAAATGCAACGTAATGTTTGACAGATCATATTTTACCCTTGTTTGGATTCCTTTTCCACTTTTTCGGGTAGAGAATAAACACAACTGCTCAGAGAAGTAAAATCACCACAATGAAAAAAACAACAGTTCCGATCACAGTTCGTGTCTGGTTTGAACTGTTCTCTCTACATTTAGCATCAGCTGAAGCAGTTCCTGCCTTTATCAGCTGAAGATTCTTTAAGTCACATCTGGAATGACAGGACATTTACAGAAATATGTAGGACACCATGAGGTCACTGCAGTAGGAAGAAAATCAGGTGTCAGTGGCTGATGTGAAGCTTCACTCACTGTGTGTGTGGTTGACAAACTGGAAATGTTCCATCTGAAAATGTTCCATTAGTGCAGGCAGAGCACTCAGTGTCTGAGGAGGATGTTCCTGTGCAAAGACAAATCACATACAGACACATGTTCATCACATTGTGAAGGGTTTACTGTTTGTCTGTTAGGACATTTCATTTCAGATTTCTCAGCTTTACGAACAAAAAACGAAATGCACTTTGTTTTACTCTGTCCTTTAACCTGTGACATTGATTGATAAAATGATTACTTTTGTATAGAAGATGTTTAAAGTGTAAACATTTTCCTTGAAATTGACACTTTTTGCATGTTTTGTATCAGTGATTTGATTTGAAAATTGTTACTTGCTGGTTTTTGTTAATCCACCAGTAGTCATTTATACATTGTGTAACCCCAGGTGGGATTGACCATATTGATGGTATGAGATTCACACGGAGCATTTGGGAATGTGACCAACAGATGGGACACATTTAAAGGTTACAGTCAATGTCCCTTTATCTGTCACATGAGAAATGTTGATTCTTGAACACACAAACCCATTTTCACAGAGTTCTGTGTGTTCATGGGCATATTAGCATTAGGCATTTACCTGAAACGTGTCCTATAAGGTGCAATTTTTTTCTGTCCTTTTTCTTTATGGCTACAGGTTACTTTGAGAGTTCAGCTGGTCTGCTCGAAACTTCTTCTTTTCCTTTGGGCTGTTCCCTTTCAGGAGTCTCCACAGTGAATCATGTGCCTCCATCTAACTCTGTCCTCTGCATCCTTCACTCACACCAACTAACTTCATGTCCTCTCTCACTACATCCATAAATCTCCTCATTGCTCTTCCTCTAGACCTCCTGCCTGGCAGCTCCAACCTCAGCATCCTTCTACCGATATATTCACAGTTTCTCCTCTGAACATGTCCAAACCACCTCAATCTGGCCTCTCTGATTTTATCTCCAAAACATCTAACATGAGTTGTCCCTCTGATGTCCTCATTCCTGATCCTGTCCATCCTCGTCACTCCCAAATAGAACCTCAACATCTTAAGCTCTGCTACCTCCAGCTCTGCCTCCTGTCTTTTCTTCAGTGCCACTGTCTCTAAGCTGGACAACATCTCTGGTCTCACCACCGTCTTGAACACGTTTCCTTTCATTCTCGCTGATAATCTTTAATCACACAACACACCTGACACTTTTCTCCACCCGTTCCAACCTGCCTGCACTCGCCTCTTTTCCACACTCTCCATTGCTTTGAACCGTTGACCCTAAGTACTTAAAGTCCTGCACTTTCTTCACCTCTGCTCCCTCTAACCTCACCGTTCCACCTGGGTCCCTCTCATTGACACACATGTATTCTGTCTTGCTGCGGCTGAGCTTCATTCCTCTGTTTTCCAGAGCAGACCTCCACCTCTCTAGATTTTCCTCCACCTGCTCCCTGCTCTCACTACAAATCACAATGTCATCTGCAAACATCATAGTCCATGGAGTCTAACCTCATCTGTCAACCTGTCCATCACCAGAGCAAACAAGAAGGGGCTCAGAGCCGATCCTTGATGCAGACCCACCTCCACCTTGAACTCCTCTGTCACACCTACAGCACCTCACCACGGTCTTACAGCTCTCATACATGTCCTGCACCACTCTAACATACTTCTCTGCCACTCCAGACGTCCTCATACAATACCACAGCTCCTCTCTCTGCACACTCTCATACGCTTTCTCTAAATCTACAAAGACACAATGCAACTCCCTATGACCCTCTCTGTACTTCTCCATCAGCATCCTCAAAGCAAATACTGCATCTGTTGTTCTCTTTCTAGGCATGAAACCATATTGCTGCTCACAAATGTTCACCTCTGCCCTTAGCCTAGATTCCACTACTCTTTCCCACAACTTCATTGTTTGGCTCATCAGCTTTATTCCTCTGTAGTTGCCACAGTTCTGCACATCTCCCTTGTTCTTAAAAATGGGCACCAGTACACTTCTCCTCCAGTCCTCAGCATCTTCTCACTCTCCAAGATCTTGTTAAACAAACTAGTCAGAAACTCTACTACCACCTCTCCTAGACACTTCCATACCTCCACAGGTTTGTCATCAGGACCAACTGCCTTTCCACTCTTCATCCTCTTCAACGTCCTCCTCACTTCACTCTTACTAATCTTTGCTACTTCCTGCTCCACACCAGTCACCTCTTCTACTCTTCATTCTCTTTCATTTTCCTCATTCATCAACTCTTCAAAGTTCTCCTTCCATCTTCCCATCACACTCCTGGCACCTGTCAATACATTTCCATCCTTATCTTTAATCACACTAACCTGCTGCACATCCTTCCCATCTCTATCTCTTTGTCTGGCCAACCTGTACAAATCCACTTCTCCCTCTTTAGTGTCCAACCAGCATACAAGTCCTCATATGCTCTTTGTTTGGCCTTTGCCACCTCCACCTTCACCTTACGCTGCATCTCCCTGTACTCCTGTCTACTCTCTTCAGTCCTCTCAGTGTCCCACTTCTTCTTAGCTAACCTCTTTCTCTGTATACACTCCTGAACTTCCTCGTTCCACCACCAAGTCTCCTTGTCCGCTTTCCTCTTTCCAGATGACACACCGAGTCCCCTCCTACCTGTCTCCCTGATCAAATTAGCTGTAGTGGTCCAGTCATCTGGAAGCACCTCCAAACCACCCAGAGTCTGTTCCTTTTTTAACTTCGTCCTCTGCTCTGTCTTAGTCCTCTTCATCTTCCTCACCACCAGCTTCATTTTACACACCACCATCCTGTGTTGTCTGCCTCTTCTGGAAGAAAGTGTTCACTACAGCCATTTCCATCCTCTTTGCAAAGTCAACCACCATCTGTCCTTCTGCGTTCCTGTCCTGAACACCAAACCTGCCCATCACAGTCTCATCACCTCTGTTCCCTTCACCTACATGTCCATTGAAATCTGCACCAATCACCACTCTCTCACCTCTGGGGATGCTCTGCATCACTTCATCTAACTCACTCCAGAATTTCTCCTTCTCTTCTAACTCACATCCTACCTGTGGGGCATAACCACTCACAACATTGAACATCACCCCTTCAACTTCCAGCTTCAGACTCATCAACCTGTCTGATACCCTTTTCACCTCTAGAACATTCCTCACCAACTCCTCTTTCAGTATAACTCCTACTCCATTTCTCTTCCTATCTGACCCATGATAGAACAACTTGAACCCTGCTCCTAAGCTTCTAGCCTTGCTACCTTTCCACCTGGTCTCCTGGACACACAGTATGTCCACCTTCCTTCTCTGCATCATGTCGATCAACTCTCTAGCCTTCCCTGTCATAGTCCCAACATTCAAAGTCCCTACTGTCAGTCCTACATTCTTAGCTTTCCTCTTCTCTCTCTGCCTACGAACACACCTTCCTCCTCTCCTTCTTCGTCTTTGACCAACAGTAGTCCAATTTCCACCGGTACCCTGTAGGTCAACAGCACCGGTGACGGTCGTTGTTAACCCGGGCCCCGACCGATCCGGTATGGAAGTCTTTGTCACGATTCGCATGTTTGATTTGGCATGTGTTTTACGTTTGATGCCCTTCCTGCCACAACCCTCTGCATTTATCCAGACTTGGGACTGGCACAAGAAGACACTGGCTTGTGCCCCCTTATGGTTGCATTGTGATAGTAATTCCAACTAAACAAGACAATTTAAAATCAAATCAAGTGAAAACACAAGTTCACAACAACGGAACGAGGGCAATAAGACATAAGAGCATGAGACCACAGAACAGTGAGACCAATGCACAAAAAGATTTTAACCAATGAAAAATCATAATAGAATAAATGTAGATAAAAATATTGAAAAAATAAATTAAATACGATAAATAAAAACATCAAAGAATTACAATCAAATTAAAGAAAGTAAAATATAAAAAAAATGATATGTAAATAAATGCACTAAATAAAAGGCACATGAGATATTTTATTCAAAGTTGGGCTAAAAGTGGGTTTTAAGTTTGATGATATTCAGCACTGCAGGACCCAGAATTGGCCAAAGCAGTTTGGAAAGATTAGATGGTAACGGATCAAACATATTAGAGGTTTTGAAGATATAAGTAGCTGAGACAAACTTAGTTGTTCTAGTGAAACAGATTGAAAGTTCGTCATAGTGTAAAAAGAACTGAATGAGATGAGGAGGAATTTATCTGAAATCTAATAACGTACATTTTATATTTGACATTTAAGAAAATCTTGGGAACCTAATGATGAGGAGTATGAATGAGTTTGGTTACTGTCTCAAAAAGAAATGTATGATTGTGTTTATTACGGTTAATCAGATGGGAGTAACAGCAGACACAGTGACTGTATGAGCTCTGGTCATTGATGTTCACGGAATCCAAAGAGATTTACAGACGACTGACAAACATGTAGAAATACATGCAGAAGAAAAAGGTGAAAAGAAGGAACATTTACAGACAGATGCTTCTTTTTAATGAATCATTTCTGAGTCTGCAGTGGTCACTGATGATTCAGACAAATATTGTCTTTACCAACGTTTTTGTCCAATTGTGTATAAAATTCCCATAAATTGTGAAAACGGTGAGTTCACATTTGTCTGACCCGCACACAACTTAAACATCCTGGTCCTTCACAGCTGCTAAGAGCTTTTAAATGTGATCAGAGTTTATAATAAACACAATATTTATTTACATTAATACAAAATAGGCCGTATGTAAACGGTTTCGCCACGATCACGATTATTTCCACCCATTCACGTGTAATATCACATGTGGGCAGCAGATGTCGCCATTCCTTATTGTGCTAAATGAACCATTTTCAACGCCATTGCTTCTTAATTCTTTAGTAAAGCTTTGATTGTTTGTCCACTTCTAGCTTCAGGCCTAATAACGACCTATTAACAAGCATCATTGCTGTTTTTGTTGCTCATAGAAAACAATTTACCCAAAGTTTTGGGTAAATTAAAGAGACAAGCGACCCTCCATCCACAGGAAGCCGTGGAAAGGTTTCTCCGGGTCACATGATCCTGAATTTAATCCCTACCACACATTTCACAATAATAAACCAGCTTTGTCTGAATTAAGACATCAGAATTTTTATTTCAGGAAAAATATACATCACATCACAATTTCATACAAAGACAAAGTTTTGTGTACTTACACTGTTCAGTTATTGGCCCATAAATCCCCTTTTGTGTGGAAGTTTGGGGAAATGCCTGTAAAACTCACACTAATCACATTTTTACTTTACAGACGAAAGAGACGCTCTTATCGAGAACCATCTGTTTCTCAAACCACAGTTAATAAAATCTGAAGAAACCGTAGTGTTTCAAAAACCTCACTAAGTAAAAAAAAATCGCTACCAAAGAAAATACAAAATAGATTTCGAGAGAGAGACTTGTTATAATGTCAAAGGAGTCTTTACTTTTAAGAAAATCAGAGCCAGAACAAATTTGGAAAGCAGAAGTGTTTTAGTCAGAGGGGGAATTTACGTTGATGTGCTAATATAACATGACTTTGTATCTAAGGGCAACAAATTGAAAAGCTGACGTCTTGCTTGTTTGTTTCTGTATGAGAACCACTAGAAATCTTTATTTATGGTCTCATTTCTCTGGGATATGAAGAGGATTGGAATGACGTGTGGGCGATTACAAACGGAGTAGGGTCATAAATAAGATTTGGCTTCAGCCTGCTCCTTTTGGTCTCACTTGAGAGAACACAGAGTAAATTGTACAAAGATGCAATGGTCCTCAAAAAAAACTCTTAGAATGAAAATGTTCTCCATCAAGTGTTTTCTTTCAACAGATCATTTGTGGCTGCTAATTGTCGCTGGTGGAAAAGTGTAGCACAGGTTTGAGCTGAGATGATTTCAAGTCAAGTCAAGTGGCTTTTATTGTCATTTCTACTATACACAGTGGTTCACAGTACACAGTAGAAACGAGATAACGTTCCTCCAAGAACCAAGGTGCTACAAACAACACAAGCTATCGAGTGCAACCAAGTGCAAACAGTGCAGATAAAAAACAGTACAGACAGACAGTGTACAAAGACAACACAATAACACAGGACAGGACACAGAACCTAAGACAGTGCCAACCAGTAAACCTACTGTATACTATTTTACAGTACAGGAGAGTCAAGTGTGCTAAGGGTGTAAAAAAAAGAAGCATGTAAACAGTATAGTGCGGAAAGTGTAGAATAATAAAAAATAAATAAATAAATAAGTGATGGTGGAATGAATTGAGATTAGTACTGTGTGATGAGAGTGTGTTGAGTTCAGGTTGTAGTGTGTGTAAGTTCCATTTCAGTTCTGTGTGTTGAGGAGGCTGATGGCTTGTGGGAAAACACTGTTGCACAGTCTGGATGTGGTGGCCCGAATGCTTCGGAACCTCTTTCCTGATGGCAGGAGTGTGAAGAGTGTGTGTGATGGGTGTGTGGAGTCGTCCACAATGCTATTGGCTTTGCGGATGCATCGTGTTGTGTAAATGTGCATAATAGAGGGGACAGAGACTCTGATGATCTTCTCAGCTGTCCTCACTATCCTCTGTAGGGTCTTGCGATCCGTGACGGTGCAGTTCCCAAACCAGGCAGTGATGCAGCTGCTCAGGATCCTCTCAATGGTCCCTCTGTAGAACATGGTCAGGATGGGGGAGGGAGAGTGAACAGCAGAGGGCTGAGCACACAGCCCTGAGGGGCCCCAGTGCTCAGTGTGGTGGTGCTGGAGATGTTGTTCCCGATCCGGACTGACTGAGGCCTCCCAGTCAGGAAGTCCAGAATCCAGTTGCAGAGGGAGGTGTTCAGGCCCAGTATGCTCAACTTCTCGATCAGGTGCTGAGGGATGATTGTGTTGAATGCTGAGCTGAAGTCAATGAACAGCATTCGTACGTATGAGTCCTTACTGTCCAGGTGGGTGAGGTCCAAATGGAGGGTCGTGGAGATGGCATCGTCCGTGGAACGAATTGGACGATACGCAAACTGCATGGGGTCCAGTGGAGCAGATACAACCTGCTCCACAGTGACATGTACATGAACTGCAACTAACGTTTGTAAGGTAAAACATTTCCGGTTCTTTCCAATCAAAGAGGGAAAACACTACGATTTAACTAATAACACATTGATCGGTCGGTGATCTGCTGTGTGTCTGTGTGGATGTAACAGAGAACATGAGGATAAAGTGAGACCTGTCTGCAATGACACTGCAGCATAAAGTTTCAGACAGGACACACATTAATTAACCTTCATTAAATTCAGGGTTTTAGTGTCTGTTAAAACAGTTTTATTCAAAAGCTGGGTTACACAATACTTAGTTAAACAACAGGGTTGAATGTTACAAGTATCACAGGATCAGACACTGACACTTACTACAATCCGTAACCTAATGTAAAAATTGAAAACAGACTTTCAGAAATGTCAAAGATGAACGGCTTGCAGCTTGTCCCAGCAGAACCTGATCCCCTTGTTGGTTTGGCATGACCAAGGTGGCCTTTGGTGGATGAAGATGAAGGCCATCCCCATTGGGGTGGGATGCAGCCACTTTTTGTTAATACACACACAGAAGTCAGAGACCAGCGTTTCTTTGTCATATACAGATAAATGGCTTCCAAAATAAGTCAGAGGTGGAGGAGAAATCAGGGGACTGCTGCTGCAGGTATACGTTACGTGGATTTGCTGTGACCAGGTTAGTTAAGTGCATGTAACAGACACAAGGAGCACGAACCACTTCACCACTGTGATGCCTAAAAAAATACAATGAAGCCCCAGAAAACTGGGACAAAGCTGAAGCTTAGAGGTAAATTAGGATCAGTAAATCTTGGAATGTTAGATAAAATGGTCAAAGTACAAAACAGTCTGAGTGAGTTAACATCAGCACAAGCTTTTCCTACACACTGCAAACACCAAGTCTCTCACACACACACAGAGAAAGGTAATGCTAAACATGTTATGGACTGTAGTAAATATGTAAACTAACTTGGTGTGAGGACAAGAGAAGACAGTGGAGCAGGAATCATTTACATTTGTCCAAAGCATCACTTCAGAACAAACCGATCAGAAAGCAGAGCAGATGTTCTGCTGCTGATGTGGAATGTTAATTTAAGTGCATTATTTTAGTCGTGAGTAGGTTTTAGTAGTTTAGCAGTAACGTTTGTTTAGAGTTACTCAAAACATTTCAAAACTCAAATAATCATTTCAAGAAAGATGCAACAAACATAAAAAATATATATATTAAAAAATATATAAACAGTTAGGAGTTTACATAAAAATGAAGATACAAGGGCACAAAATGTAGTGGTCTTTGTTCTTGATTCTTTGACATTTGAAACACGATTTAGAAATGTTATTGATATTATTTTAATAAAAAGCTGCTGATCTGACTTCTTGACATGCTCTTGATGTCGTCCTCTGTTGAGAGCAGGATTCTCCATGTGAACATAACGGGCTTCATGTATTACTCTCTCATACCATCTGTCTTCTCTGTCCAATTGCAAATGGTCTGGTATTCACGTGCTTATTGTTTCTGTTTGCACTGGAACAACACAAAAAAAACAGAAGAAACTAAGAACTACTTGGAGGTTTTGTTGCTCTACTGCTTCTGGCACTGGCTGCCTTCACTGTGTGAACGGTATCATGAAATCTGAGGATTACCAAATGTAAATGTTGAGGCGCAGCGTAGAGGCCAGTGTCAGAAAGATGATCTGAAACACTTCAAAAAGCTCTTAGAATTTGCTCCAAACAAAGCACTGGAGAGTCCACACCTGCATCCCATTGAACACCTGTGGAGAGATCTCCAAACAGCAGGTGGGAGAAACCATCCTTCAAGTCTGAATGACCTGGAGCAGTTTGCAAAAGAAGAGTCGTCCACAATTCCAGTAGAGAGGTAGAAGAATCTCATTCATGGGGACAGGAAGAGACTGATTTCAGCCACTTTTCCATAGCGGCTGCTACCAAATATTAAGTTAAAGGGGCCAATAATTTGTCCAGTGCATTTTTTGGCTTCTGGAATTCAGAACTACATTTGACAGTTCTTCTGTTTTTTTTTTTGTGTTGTTCCTGTGCAAACACGAACAATGAGCACGTGAATAACAGAACATTTGCAATTGGAACAATTCTCAGAGAGAAGGGTTGGACTTTCTGACAGGGCGAGGGCCATGACTGTAGGTACACTGCTGATGCTGGTCCGGAGCTGTAGCTCCTCTTTGGGTTCTCCATTGTAGTGGACGGTCTTCACTGCTGTGGACTGAACACACTACGTCGCTCTTCTTGCGTTTGTCTTCTGGTGCTGTCTATCCGGTGGATGAGTCGTTGTCTCAGGGTGTTGGTGGGTTTGAAGTGAACTGCCATGTTTTGGTTTCTGAAGATCCTTGTGAGCTTCTTAGACAGTCCCACCATGTGAGGAATCACCAGGTTCTTCCTTTGACTTTGAGGCTCTGAACTGTAAATGTTTAAATGATGGATTTAATATGGACAAGAACAGGACAATAATTTGTCTCATTAGTTACCAAGTTTCTTCATGTTCGTAAGTTGGATGAAGATCTGAGCACATTGGAAAACTTTAGAATTATCTGCATCTAAGCCTAAAGGGTTCACTTGTCTTGAGCTTGGAACAGTAGATGTATGAAATAAAAGTGAAAAACACCACTAGATCAATGCATCAATAATCAACACTAAACTTATTTTTTACAAGAAATAAATGAACATGTTGTACCTTTTGTGTTTTCTGCTTATATGAAATCCAAACTAAAGGGAAATATTAGAACATGAACAGTTAGTGACCTTTAGGTGACTCAAAAGCAGGTAATAAGGACAAAAATGTGAACACAAAACAATAAATGATGTAGTGGCAGAGATTAGAAAAATTAGTAAGGGATGCAAAACAAGCACCGACCTCTGGCAGCTAACCACCCAAATGTAGATACCAACAAAAGGCACAAAGGTATGACCAAAATGTGACGACCCCTTGATGCTTCTGAACAGACAACATCTTGGCTCGGACTTCCTTCTTGGATCTTCTTTTGGGTTTTTGAGCAACTGTTGGACAAAAGAAACAAAAGTCTGCTTTAGTTCCAAATGAAACTCATTTAAGCATCATTTGGTTTAAAATAAACTTAAAGTCACAAGAAATTTACAAGACTTGTACTTGTTAACGTTCTCAAACGGTTCCACTGAAGGTCATATTTGTTCGTGTGAATGTCCGACAGGTTCTCTGATTAACAAAGTGAAAAACTGACTGATCGTCAATGTCTAGAAATTCCAATGGATAATGGGAGATTTTTCCATCACAGTCTTGAGACATTAAGACACACTGTAAATGACCAAACATCCCAGTGCACATTTGGAACAATGACTGCAGAGTATTGTAAAACATATGTAACAAACACGAATCATTTGCTTTGCTTTATGAGCTTTTAGAGTAAATTGAGAAAGAACAATGTCCTACACTGTCCAAGCTTTACAGTTGACACCATCCTCTGAAAAATATCCAGGTGGACAGTCTTCACACACTGTGTCCGATCTGCTGGTTCCTTAAAGAAAAAGCCCAAAACTGAGGTTTATAACACAAGGAGCAAACATCTAACATAAATAATCATTAATGAAGATCCTTTTTCTTACCAGGTGCTTCAATCCTCTGACCAGGTGCACAGTCTTTATGTCTGACTGCCAAACTACATCCTGTACCATCATCAGACAAAGTTCTGCAGAAATACCCACTAAAAACATCACAGACTGCGTCTGTTGTCAATGTGCACTTCTGTTGCTCAAAAAGACCCTGAGCTACAAAGACAAAAATGAAGTTATTATTAAATTTCACACTTAATCTGTTAAACTTTAATTACAGCATTTTAATTTAGAGTTTCCATCTGACTGTACCTGTGTCACAGGTAGAACAGGGGAAGCATCCAATCCGGCCATTGAGTTTGTTCATGAAAGTCCCATCCTCACATGGGACACACAGTGTCCCTGACAGTTGTGTGCAGACTCTTTGAACAAAGGTACCTGTTCAAGACAACATAACATTAGTGTCCTCATCACATCAGCAGGGTTTGTACCATTAAGACCAGTGGGTTAGTCAGCTGTCTTTGGGCTGAACTCCAGTTCTCATCAGGCTCACTTTGAATCAGGGTAGATCACCATGGTAACTTATGTTGCAGGACTAAACAGCTCTGGAGGATGTCAGGATCCTGACGTGGACAAGAGACTTCACACCGCGTACACAAGGGGTCCACACATTTAACAGGTTAATAGTAATTTTGTCTTTGCAAGCTTTTTGTCTCACTGAGGTTTTCACACTTACTGTCCAACAAGTAAAGGAGACATTTCAAGACATTTATTAACTACACTACAATTTCACTAAATCCGAAACGGCAGGAATATTCTTTCATTCCTGACAGGATCCTCAGAGTGTAGACGCTACTACATCCATCAGTGCAGCTCAGAACAACATGAGGCATGAGGCAACAGAGGCAATCCCTCTGTCTCTAAAATAAATAGAAATATCAAAATGTCCATTACAGTTGCCACATAATAAGGTGAAAATATTTTTGTTTTGTCTAAAAAGTAAAAAAAAAAAATCATTCTCATGATCCATGGAACTTCTGAATAAATGAAACATAAGGTGAGAAACAAACTATAATGCTGTTATGCTCCGGTCAGCATCTGTGGTTTCTTTGCAGGCTGCGTCTAGAAATTATAGATGCGTCAAAGTCAAATGTGTGAATATCTGCTTTCCGTTGAAATTACTTTTATTTTGACAGTTTAGTATTACACAGAATAGCTTCAATACATTTACTGTAATGAAGGTAGTCTGAACTAATATTTTATATTATTATTTGAGTTATGAAAATTTACAGAAAACTTGAGTCCCATAATCCCAACAGCAAATGCAGCATCAGCACTAATCAATCAGAGTCGGTTTATTTCTCAAATTATAGAAAGTCTTCTTTTCTTTTCGGCTGTTCCCTTTCAGGGGTCTCCACAGTGTCTCCACAGTGTCTCCATCTAACCCTGTGCTCTGCATCCTCGGATGATACGATCCTCTGCTGTTATCCAGACTTGGGACTGGTACAAGATGACACTGGCTTGTGCCCCCTCGTGGTTGCATTCTCAAATTATACAAAATGTTTACACCACAACTTACAAAAACCTGAATTATACACAGGAACTGAGTTTTTCGGTGGTAAAGTCAGAGACATTAGACAGATTCATGTTCAAAAAACCATTAAAGGAAACGGGAAACTGCCGTGTGACCGCAGTTTCATTCACCCAGGGTTAAAATCACTTCCCCGTTTGACCTGTTTGCACAGTTTCCTACCTTCTTGACACATGGGGCAGCACTGTCCCTCCCGTGTGCTGTACTCCTTTTCCCGACAACATAACGCTGGCACCGTGAGAGCGACAAGCCCTGAAAAACAGACACAGTTGGGAGCGGTTCCTAGTTAAGCTAACCATAGCATATTGCTAAGCTAATGTTAGCATCGGCTAGTAAAGATTCGATTCTAGATTCTAGACTCTGGAATCTAGATTCTAATTGTGAAGATGTACGTCACCTACCGGACACAAACGCAAACGTCGGAAACATATCACATGATCACACGATACTTTATAACGTTTTGAGTAGATTTAACTATACGTTAATCTACCGTTTAAATCCACTTCCTTCTTCCTCTGGCTTACTTCCGGCAGGCTGCACACCGCGAGCAGTAACACTGCCGTCTAGAAACAGTAAGTCATCTCATCTTTTTTTCTTCTTTTTTTTCCTTTCGGCTTTTCTCGGGAGTTCAGTGTCGCCACAGCGGATCATTGTCCGCATGTTAATTTAGCGTTAGTTTTTTTTTCCTTACTTTTTTACGCCGGATGCCCCTTTCTGACGCAACCCTCCCCAAATTTGTACCGGCACTGCACAGCTGGGGATGGGAAAGACCTGCTGGGTGTTTCATGTCTTTTTTAAATGGGCAAATTAAATTCATAGTGTTTTCAATTGGAACGTGTAGGGCAGTAGATAGTAAACAGCTCAAACTGCCAACAAGTTTACACCCTGATGAAGGTAAAACGTTCTTCCATTACGTCAACCAGTGTTATTTTTTATAATTTTGGAAATTCACCAAATGAAAACCAACTAGCGACAGAACAGTGATTTGACAGGAAAATGACATGTTACATCATTTATAGTAATAAACACGCATTTAACACGGTAACATTTCACAGTTTAAAAAGTGAATTTTTCAACACAAGATGAAAAAACATTTTTAACTTAAAAAAGTCTTTTGGGAATGTCCATCTTTTTAACCACACTCAGATGTGCAGCGTTCACTGTCCAGCATCATTGGTTTTGAGCAATGTGACCAACTGTCCCCATCATGTTACAGTTCAGATTAAACTGTCTGCATCTTCTGCTCCAGCTGTTTGTTATTTATTGCAGATAAAATCCAGTTATAGCTTCATCCGAGTCATCTGAAAATTCTCCATCTCTGCCAAACCAGACAGAATGAAGCAGGGTTCATGGTCCCCACAGCAGAACCTGGACTGAGACACTCCTTCACAGCTGTCCAGTGAATGAAGATCCTCAGTGTGTGGTCCACAAAACAACATGTTCCAAGTTTGAATTCCAGAGTAAATGTAGCATCAGTACAGTGACGTCTGGGTGAGATAATGATTCAGTCTGTAGATCAGCTGCAGCAACATATTTACTTTGTAGCACAATGCTGGAAATTCACCTGGATGTTTTTTTCTATCCACTGCAAAGACAATGTTCCAGAATCCAAATGGATTAGAACTGGATTCATGAACACATTTACTCTGCAGTGTCAGACACACTGGCTGCATGTTTGTATCTGGGTTGTCTTGTCCTGAGGACAGAATGACGTTTATTTTCAAACTGAACCTACAGCACAGTTGTGAAAACCTCACACAGTGTAGATCAGTGAGACCGTCCTCAGTCAGGGACATTTCAGTGAACATGCTGCTGTCTTACCTTGTACTGCAAAGATGTGTCTATAATAATCTGTCCTGCAATGAGAGGTTCATTTTTATCAAATACGGATATAAAAGTGGGATAAATAATGATGAGATGTTTGCTACTGTAAATACAGTGAAATGCATTAATAACAGTGAAGACACTTTAAAACATACCTGATTTTCTGCACTTTGTTTTCCTTCTGTAATAAAAACATTACCAGTAAAAAATCTAATAAAATCAACAACTTAATGATTTGACTGATCATATTTTTTTAATCACAAAAATTTTTTGTTTTTACCTTTTTTTGATTTCCTCCTTTTCTTGTAGAGAATAAATATAACTGCACCGGGAAGTAAAATGACCACAAATAATAAAACAACAGCTCCGATCACAGTTCCTGTGTAGATTGAACTGTTCTCTTCACATTTAGCATCAGCTGAAGCAGTTCCTGCCTTTATCAGCTTAAGATTCTTTAAGTCACATCTGGAATGACAGGACATTTACAGAAATATGTAGGACACCATGAGGTCACTGCAGTAGGAAGAAAATCAGGTGTCAGTGGCTGATGTGAAGCTTCACTCACTGTGTGTGTGGTTGACAAACTGGAAATGTTCCATCTGAAAATGTTCCATTAGTGCAGGCAGAGCACTCAGTGTCTGAGGAGGATGTTCCTGTGCAAAGACACATACAGACACATTATGAAGGTTTACTGTTACTGTTTGATACATTAAAATGATCCAAATCTCATTAACATCAGAGCCCTGAGCACATTTGTTCTTTTTCTTTTTCAGAGAACTTTGATTTTGTCCCATCACTAAAGTGTCCGGTTGTCAGTGAATTCAGATTTTATTATTCACATGAGAACAGTTAGTCACTTCTTGAATATGTGAGCATTTCTTATCATTTCAGAATTTAACTGGAACATGTCTGAAGTGGTTGAATTTTGTTTTTCTGTGCTTTAATCTGTTAAAAGCATGTTTCATTATTTGTGGCTACACGTTGATCTGAGAGTTCAACTGCTCTAAAGTGTTTTCTACAAATTATTCTTGGTGCTTCACTTGCTCAGATCCAGCTGTGACTAATGAACAAGTTTAAATCTGTTCAGTTTGGTGAACTGTGGTTTTCTCATTTCAAAACCAACCTTTTTTGCTGATGTACTGTCCTGGTTCACAGCTTTTGTGACTGTGTGCTCTCACACACGTGTCCTCTGTGGAGTCCACACAGTAAAATCCCTCCAGTGGTTCACAAACTGCATCTGATTCTGTTGTACATGATGTTTTTGTCTTCAAACCAGAATCTGTGAACACATAGATGTTACAGTACATGTGGAAATGCAGGATTTCTGAGATGATCTTTCTGACGTCTTTGGGAAATGTGATACAATAGAGTGGAGAGTAAAACTGCCTGTTTGTACAATCCTGCAAAAGTTATTACCCCGTCTTTTATTTTCAGTCATCGAACCACTGACCACAGGGTCAGTGTGGTTTTCTTTTTAGAATTCATCACAGCAGCTTGAAAATGTTGTCTCCTCTTGTTAGTGACTGGTCTCTGTTTGCCTCTGTGTTTTATTATTTAGTTTCCCAATACCTGACAGTGTAACGTCACCTACTTTAGCTGGAATGTTCTCTGCTCTCAGCAGTCAGTCTGGAACAAGTGACACACAACGTGTTTGCACCGTGACTTTGGTGAATCTGTTGTGTAGCACTCGTTCATAGACTCACAAGGAAAAGTAGGAGAATATAAGTACTTGTAGTAATAAGCCTACTTAAAGTACTGCCTTTAAATCTATGGTTAGACTTAGTAAATATTAATAATTACAAAATATTAACAAACTGTACCTGCATTGCAGTTTGTGCATCTTAAACAATGTTTAAGTCCAGTGGGCTGATTCATAAATGTACCATTCAAGCAGGTCAGACAGGAAGTACTTCTGTCCTCTTTGCAGTCAATTTTAACTCGACTTCCTGTTGTAAAGAAAACCAACAATTAATAAAATATCACTGACATTTTATCATTGAAATGTCCCTTTAACATTCAGTTGGATCTTACCAACAGGACACATGGGACAACACTGGTTTCCTATCTGATACTCTGCTCGATGACATGGGAGAGAATGTCCACTGAAGATGTTCATCATCAGTATCTGTGGAAAAAGAGAAGAAGGTTTTTATCTCTGACCTCTGTCTGATACTTGTTATGAACGATGACACAGAGAAAACACATTGAGCTGTGAAAGTACAACAACAAGTGAAAGAGGAGCTGAGTGGATGAAGATGCTGATTGAAGCAAAGAGAGGAAAGAGATCTGAAGGGACAGGATGAAGGTAGGTAGGACTGAAGAAGTGTGTTTTTATGCTGGATGCACTTCCTGTTGCAACCCTCCCATTTTTGTCCGGGACCTGGACCAATGCTGTACCACTGAGCCACCAGAGCACCAGTTAATCACCATCTCCAATAGGATAAAATATGCAGCGTTTATTGTAGTTACTGTTTTAGTTTGTTATAAGTTTACGTAGGTTTATTACAACATTACACACTGTAAACACACAAATATTAGACATTTATCCTTGATCATAAACAGATTTAAATGCTAACTCACTAAGTTCTTCTTTACACTTCCTGTATCTGTTATGTCTTTTTCAGTCCAGGTGATACTACACAAGCTCTATGATGTTCAGGTGTGTGGAAGCCAGTTAGTGTTTAATGTTCATGCTGAACAATCAAAGTGTTTTTCAGAAGCAATGATGAATTAAAACATGTCTGTACTTTTCAGCATTCATGGTTCCATCAGTTCAGACACTATCACCAACACCACTGGCAGAAATGCAGCACAAACCATGGCCAAGCTGCCATGCAGCTGATCTGACCACCAGGAGCAACTCAGGGTTAAATGTTCTGCTCAAGGACACTTTGACATATGACAGGAGGAACCAGGAATCAATCCACAAACCCACAGTTGACCTCCTGAGTTTTAGTTCCAAGTCTAGTATAGAGACTTAGAAATGTAAAAATAACACACAGGTCTCTGCTGTAAGATCTAACAGCCACCAGATGTCACTGTCCTCAATTTGTTACCAGTGACTATTGAAGCTTTATCTGAACTAGTCTAGAGTCTCAACCAATCCACATCCAGATTGTCCTGAAGGTTTGTGTATTTGTTTCAGTGTCCAACATAGTAATTCTATGTATTTATTCAGCACCAAATCCCAACAGAAACCATCTTAAAGCACAGAATCTGTATGAATATGATCAAAACTCCCTTTAACAGAAGAAACATGGAACAGAACCAGGTTCAGGGTGAACGGACATCTGCCTCAATCGATGGGGTGAGTGGACAGAAAAGAAAGAAGCAACAGACGAAACCCAGGTTGTTAGAAGCAGTAAGTACACAGTTAAAACACACAGCTCCAAAGCTGGAGACACCTGCACAAATGTACAGAGAGACAGAGACAGAGAGGGAGACAGACACAGAGAGGAAGACAGAGAGGGAGACAGAGAGACAGACAGAGAGACAGAGAGGGAGAAAGAGAGACAGACAGAGAGGGAGACAGACAGGGAAACAGAGAGACAGACAGAGACAGAGAGACAGACAAAGAGACAGACAGAGAGACAGCTACAGCAGAAAGAAGAGACAAACATGATGTCATGTAACTGTGACATATCAGTTAGAGAACAGAGGAAGTGATGTTTCCTTCTCTGATCTATAGTCTAGAAGTATTTTCATTAGTTCCACTAAATATTAATGGACATTATTAGTTCAGATCAGATGTTATTGTGGATTTAAGTGTTTTAACTTCATGGCTGATACTGTTTGAATGTATGATTTCATGTGACTTTAAATTATCATTTTATTTTCATAACATTGTAAATTAGTGTGATTTCTGCGGCGACACTGAACTACAATAATTGTTATGAATATTTGTATGATTTGTTTTTTGCATTGCCGTCTATGATAATAATCTTCACACAGCTATATCTCCATAACTACAACCTCTGTGTACAGCTGCCCCATGATGAAATGCTTCACATGTTACAGTGTGGCTTCTTTAGTTCCACTGGACGAACTGCAAATGATTTTTAATGTTTTGTACAAGTTTGCTTTCACTTCTACAATGTTCAAAGCTGCAGGTTTGGTGATGGAAGCAGCAGCTGACTTTCAGCATCACATGCATCTTCTGTAGGAAATTCTATATTGTAGTTGATTTTTATTGTCCAAAATGTAACAACAAATAATTTTCCTCATCTGTCCATCTGTTCTGCTATGAAGCTGGATGTTCCCATAATTTACCTTCTACAGGAAAACACAACATACAATCACAAGAGTCGTCACATGAGTCAAGTCACTTGATATTCAGCAGAATCACGAGTAACAGTTTTGAGCCACAGCAGTAAACTGGTGTGAATGTGTTAAACAGAGGTTTCCACTGTTTCCAGTATGGTACAGAAATGTCCCCATACTACTTTGTTCTAGACTGAGTACAACTTCAAGTACCTACATCTGAGTACTTGTTTATAGTAACTACTGATATGACACCTGATGACTGACAGTTCACGTTTAAACACTGTTTCCACCAACTGCCACAGATTTCTAGTCTCTGAAAGCCTGGAAGTGCTGAGGTGGACAAACCTAGAAATACAATGAGAAGGTACATTATCATGTGTTTATTAAATAGAAAGTAAAAAGACAAAGAATGTGAGATTCTGACTGATGGACGACACAGACTGTGGGAGGATGTGGAGGTAAAATAACTTAAAACAATGTGAACCAAACCACAGATATGTCTCCACCGCTCCACTAACATGAAGTTATGGTGGTATATGTGATAGATTAGCATCAGTGGGGAAGATTTCTGAGTATGAGTATCAGTAAACAAGGCTCGTACTGCAACACAGTATTTGGACGTGTTTTTACACAGAAAGACTTTTCTTATTGCTGCATGTTTCTCTTTCTTTTCAGCTAAAGTTCTGCTGGATTCTGACCTTCAATTGTCTCCATGAGTCTCAGATTAAAGATCACAGAGCTTAATGCAGCAGACTTTGACCTGCTGATCTGTGATGTTCAACAAAAATAGACTGAACACAGCAGTAACACAGTGAGGAAACAACCACAATGACCTGCAACACAAGTTTTCACACCACCAGAAATAAGAAGTATCACCTATGTCAACATTTCTCTGATCACTATTTTAGAAAACCTGTGCTACATTTCACCATCAGTTTTTCCCTCAGTGAAGCTGCTGAAGTCTCTGAACAAAAAGCTTCAACTTGTCAGTTTAATTTTGACTCTAAAGTTATTTAATATGAACGAATCTGAATCAGGATAAAATTAGTGGGTAAGAAAGTCCACAGACCACAGGGTCAGTAGTTTGACTCTACTACATATCAAAGTTGTGTGTGTGTGTGTGTGTGTGTATGTGTGTGTGTGTGTGTGTGTGTGTGTGTGTGTGTGTGTGTGTGTGTGTGTGTGTGTGTGTGTGTGTGTGTGTGTGTGTGTGTTAATAGGTAAATAAGAAGAAACACTGTAAAGTGATTTGGACAGAAACACTACATAAGCAGAACATGATATGAAAAAGCTTTACTAAACAGAAATAAAGAGAAAGAGCAACAAAGGACTTAAAACATGAAGACGAGCAACAACAAGCAGTTTTACCAACAAATGTGTGACTGTCAGAGACGTCCTCCAAGTCCTTTTAGAGAGCAGGGACATGTTCGGTTGGTTTTGTGGGCTGAAAAGACCATTTCACTGAAAATTTGTTGTTATCCAAAAACAAGAAGAACATCTGGAAAGAAAAAGAAATCATGCATTTTAAATGTTCACTAAACATTTGGGTCAGTGGACGATGACATCAAGAACAAACTTGGCCTCTTTGGTTAAAATAGAAACAAGAAGTAAAGTAAATAAGTTGCTAATAATACTGTATGTCACACAGCTCAGCACTGCTTAAAAGTGACTTAATGTACATCACTGTATATTTGGCTCCAGCTTTGATTATTAGTGGGGACATGGGACAGGATCCTCAAATATCAGACAGATGTGAGATGATTTGTGAATATTCCTCAAAAATATTCTGGGATCTTTTCTATCTGAGCCTCCATGGACTCATGAGATGAAATCTTTGTTCTTTATACAATGTAACATTTGTGATGCTCAGATCAAACTGTCCAGAGTTCAGGAGCAGGACCAAACCTCAAACACTAACCTGATCTTTTTTTTTTTTTTGTCCTTTCAGTTTATCCTGTGAGTTCAGAGTCGCCACAGTGGATCATTGTCCACATGTTGATTTGGTACAGTTTTTACACCTGACGCCTCCCCAATATCTACCAGGCTTTGACCAGTCTAGATAGACCAGGGGAATGGGCTGTCGGGGGAGTGGGGATTGAACCACTGACCCCGTGGTCCGTGGGCAACTGCCTTACCAACTGAGCTACAGCCGCCCCCAAACACTAACCTGATCTATTTTGTATAGAAGCCTGCTGTGATCATCAGAACATTCTTCTTTTTCACACCTTCCTCTGCTTAACTTTCTCTCCATTCTCTTGTTTCCATGGGGGCTGGGAGGGTCTGCTGCACATGGAACAATAGCAGAGCCTGTCCAAAGACCCCCTGGCCCAGTAGATCACATCTTCAGCAGATGTTACTCACACATTTGATCCTCAGTAAACTCTTTGTAACAGATGTGAGTGTGGGGTCGTTGCTCATTAAAACACAACTTTGGTGTGGAGCCTCATGTGAAGCAGAATTTACTGAGAAGGCCGAGTCTGTGTGTGTGTGCAGATTCATTCAGGTGCCTTTAGTTCTAGAAAGACGCCGTTTTAATGGTCTCTGAGGGACAAAGTCTTTGTCTGATTGAGACTGAAGTCACTTTATTCTCTATTGTTCCTTAACTTGGATTGAAGGATTGTGCTTTTTGTAAAATGCTTCAAGTTGTGTTGTGGCTTTTTGTGTCTCTTAATGCTGCACCTGTGATGTCAAATTTTTGTATTTGCATGAGTTTAGTCAAATTGCAGCTGTTAGCTCTGTTTCACTGTAGAGAAAATACCAATGTGATGTTCATGTTTAGGTTTGTAGTTATGACACAGGTGTAACTATATTTATGATTCCTTCTAAGCTCATGTGGGCTAAAAACTTAACTATTAAAAACGTATTAAAAATCTTTCTCCATCTCTGCCTCCATCCTCTGTACAATCTGCACCGACTGATAACAGCTTTTTGCAGCGGTGCAGTAAAGACGGACGCGATCTGACGATTAGAAACCAACGATGTGGCGACGTTTGTTCAAATAAAGACTGAGTCTCTGGACTAGATGGAGTTTTTCTTTTCAGTCAAACTAAGATACTTAATGCTGCATTCGGGTCTTTCTCGCTGTCCTGGTGGTCTCTGTTTTACTCATCTATACAAGAGAAACTAAGACGTTTACTTCGCTGCAAAGTCTCCGGAAACAGTTTTTTCTGTACTACAATAATACACGTATACTTAGTAATACACGAGTATCCACCGGTACCATACTGACGTACTGATGTACTGATGTACTGATGTACTGGTTTTGGTCTTTGACGGACTAATAATAAAAACCATCCACTCACCGTTGACAGGTAGAAACAGAATCCGCTGAGCAGGTTCGCGTCACTGGGCGCTGAGACGTTCAAGTGGCCTTGGAAACAGGAACGACATCTTTCAAGAAGCTGAGAAATAAACGCACCGTCTTCATCTTCAGTTAGAAACAAGTTTGATAATCAGCGATGAAAACTCCACTCGAAGCTTTGGTAACCAGAGCGTGTTCCTGTGTGAAACTGAAACTGTGTGTGTGTGTGTGTGTGTGTGTGTGTGTGTGTGTGTGTGTGTGTGTGTGTGTGTGTGTGTGTGTGTGTGTGTGTGTGTGTTATATTTGAAGCCACAAAGTTGACAAAGAAAATGACTCAATCAAGTCACAAGTTAACAAGTTAAAATTGTGGAAATATCTTTATGTTAAAATAGTCAATAGCTGTTATCGACATGAGGTCACAATCACATGAAAACATATATAAAAAGGGGAGATAATGAACAACCTATGAAAACTGTGGAGGAGGAGGAGGCACTTTTAGGGGCGACTGTGGCGCAGGAAGGTAGAGCCACATTTGCTTGTGGCATTAATACATATTTTACCTGAGAAGTTTTGTTTCATTTTTTTTCATTTGTAATTAACTTTTTGTGATTTGCTGATATAATTAGCTGTGGAAACTGGAATTTAATAAAACTGTGTATTTTAACTTTACAACATATTCTGGAGTTTATTCTTTTTCAGACTCCTGCCTCTACAATTATTTGTCCATTAAACTCTGAACCTTCACTGACTCCTTTCATACCATCAAGAACACACAGTCCACAGTCCGACACTTGGAACATAATAAAATCACATTAAAATTACAATTTTAAAATTCAATTCAAGAATCAAACAACAAAGTGTTTATCTGTTCTTTAAAATCAGAATAAAATAAACATCTGTTTATTTTATTACTATAACTATAATAGAACCCCCAAATATTAACATTAAAATCTTGATGTACAGTTTATTAGATCAGAATAATAGCAATAATTAAAATATGTTGGTTTATTTATATCTTGATACTAATAAATAATGCACAATTTCAAAAATCTATCACTGAAAATAATGCAACTCTTTAAATTTATCTTCAAAATGACTTTGTTAAAGTCATAACTTCTTAACACTTGTTCAACTCCACACGGTTTTTCCCTTTTTTCATTTAACACTGTATACATAATTCAACTTATTTAAAGTTAAGTATTTAGTTTTTGGGGCAGACCCATCACGTGCTGTGAGTTTGTGGGAATAAACTTTGATAATAACAGGTTTTATTTTAGCATCTTTAATTTACAAGAATCTCAGTACAAGGAAACAATGGCCATCAACAATAAAAGTTATAATAAAGACAATCAAATTTAAAACAATTGATAAAATATTAAAAGCATAAAAAATATTAAATGAAAGCAAACATTTTAGAAACAATAAATCATATAGTAAAAATAACATGTTCCTAGCTGTAAGTGGCAGAATATTGAAAGTGATTTTGTTCAGTTTTAAAAGATTCCAGTGTCTTACTCTCTAACAGAGACAAGAAAATAATTCCAAAATGGAGCTGGATGTGACAAGGCTCCTCCATCAGCTGAACTTTTCTTAGCTCAGTGAATAAAAAAATAGTCCTGACGACTTAGAGTGGAACAAAGAAATCCAACAGCTCTGAGAGATTTGCTGATGCCAAGCAAATGAAAATCTTGCATGTCAATTGAAGAATCTTAAAATCAGAACTTTATAAGATGCCAATGGAGTGATGCGAGGATGGGTGCTGCCAATCCTAGCTGCAGAGTTCTGAAGCATCTTTTATACATATTACTGCAATTTAAAGTGCTTTACTGATGATTGATAAAAAGGTCATAACAGTTATAATTATGTCCACTAAACCAGAGCATTTAAAATGAAATAATCATAATATTTATAGACAGTTTGACAAGACGAACAAAATGAGGGCAATCAGACAGTGAGAGACTAATGCCCACAAATAAAAGACTGCAGATATAAATAAATAAAAATGATAATTAACAAAAAAACAATAAAACAAACTAAATTTAGATAAAAATATTGACAAACAAAAATCCAAGTTCATTCTCCGAAGACAGCGCCATTCACAGACAAATCCAGGTCTGAGTAGTTACTAATTGCCCAATTGCACAGCCTTATGAGCTGCATATCATGAATGGTGGGTCTTGTTTGTTTTCTGAGAATCTACTGCACCTACTGGTAACTTGTTTGCCATGTAGCAATAAAAAAATATACTAAAAACCTGGATTATTCTGGTTAGTCACATTGTACTGCTATTATTTTGAACAATTCTGTAAGTAGCCAATCAAAGTCCAGAAACAACAAAATTTCTTTCAAAGTGTTTAATAGATCTATTAGAAAGATCTATTGTATGAAAGATCACACTAAGATCTATGAGCATAAGCTAATGATTGAATTTTCAGATTTTTTGATTGATCTGATTTAGTGCTTAGTACAGATAAAGTCATTATAGCTGGTGACTTTAACATTCATGTAGATGCTGACAGTAACTGACTCAACACTGTTCAATTCATTATTAGATTCAATTGGTTTTTCCCAAAATGTAAATAAACCCACTCACTGTTTTAGTCACAACTTAGACCTTGTTTACAAGAATCTTATTCAGCCTGGGAAAACTGTTTATTGATAAAAAGGTCATAACAGTTATAATTATGTCCACTAAACCAGAGCATTTAAAATGAAATAATCATAATATTTATAGACAGTTTGACAAGACGAACAAAATGAGGGCAATCAGACAGTGAGAGACTAATGCCCACAAATAAAAGACTGCAGATATAAATAAATAAAAATGATAATTAACAAAAAACAATAAAACAAACTAAATTTAGATAAAAATATTGACAAACAAAAATCCAAGTTCATTCTCCGAAGACAGCGCCATTCACAGACAAATCCAGGTCTGAGTAGTTACTAATTGCCCAATTGCACAGCCTTATGAGCTGCATATCATGAATGGTGGGTCTTGTTTGTTTTCTGAGAATCTACTGCACCTACTGGTAACTTGTTTGCCATGTAGCAATAAAAATATACTAAAACCTGGATTATTCTGGTTAGTCACATTGTACTGCTATTATTTTGAACAATTCTGTAAGTAGCCAATCAAAGTCCAGAAACAACAAAATTTCTTTCAAAGTGTTTAATAGATCTATTAGAAAGATCTATTGTATGAAAGATCACACTAAGATCTATGAGCATAAGCTAATGATTGAATTTTCAGATTTTTTGATTGATCTGATTTAGTGCTTAGTACAGATAAAGTCATTATAGCTGGTGACTTTAACATTCATGTAGATGCTGACAGTAACTGACTCAACACTGTTCAATTCATTATTAGATTCAATTGGTTTTTCCCAAAATGTAAATAAACCCACTCACTGTTTTAGTCACAACTTAGACCTTGTTTACAAGAATCTTATTCAGCCTGGGAAAACTGTTTAATAATGTATAAAAGCCCTCTGTGTTAATCAGGATTTAGAGTTCATCATAGTACAGAAACAGCACTGGTAAAAGTCACCAATGATCTTCTTTGGCCTCAGATAATGGACTCATCTCTATACTTGTTCTGTTAGATCTTAGTGCTGCATTTGATACCATTGATCACAGCATTTTATTACAGAGACTGGAACATGAAATTGGAATTACAGGAACTGAACTAGGTTGGTTTAAATCTTATCTATCTGATAGATTTCAATTTGTTCATGTTAATGATGAATCCTCCATGCACACAAAGGTTAGCTATGGAGTTCCACAAGGCTCTGTGTTAGGACCAATACTTTTTACTTTATATATGTCTGCTTTAAGCAACATTATTAGAAAACACTGCATAAATTTCCACTCCTATGCTGATGATACCCAGCTATATTTATCTATGGAACCACATGAAAATAATCAGTTAATAAAGCTTCAAGCCTACAAGACATAAAGGCCTGAATGTCCCACAATGTTTTACTTCTAAACTCAGACAAAACTGAAGTCATAGTATTTGGGCCCAAAAATCTCAGAGATATGATGTCCAACCATATTGTTACCCTATGTGGCATAAGTCTGGCCTCCAGTACTACTGCAAGGAACCATGGAGTTATTTTTGATCAGGATTTGTCCTTTACCTCACATATAAAACAAATCTCTAGAACAGCCTTCTTCCACCTACGGAACATTGCCAACATTAGGAGCATCCTGTCTCAAAGTGATGCCTAAAAACTGGTCCCTGCATTTGTTACCTCTAGGTTGGACTACTGTAATTCCCTACTTTCTGGATGCCCCAGTAACTCCCTAAAGAGCCTGCAATTAATCCAAAATGCTGCAGCAAGAGTGCTGACTGGAACTAGCAAGAGAGATCATATTTCACCTTTACTAGCTTCTCTCAATTGGCTTCCCATTAAATCTAGAATAGAATTTAAAACCCTGCTTCTTGCATATAAAGCTCTGAATGTTCAGGCTCCATCATATATAGAAGACCTCATAGCACCATATCATCCCAGTAGACCACTCAGAATGCAGACCTACTTGTATTTCCCAGAATTTCCAAAGGTAGAATGGGAGGCAGAGCCTTTAGCTATCAAGCTCCTCTCTTGTGGAACCAGCTCCCAGTTCAGATTCGGGAAGCAGACACCCTCTCTACTTTTAAGTCTAGGCTTAAAACCTTCCTCTTTAATAAAGCATATAGTTAGTTATAGTTATGCTGCCATAGGCTTAGACTGCTGGGGGACCCACCCCCCAATGCACTGAGCTCCTTTCCTCCTCTTGACCATCTCTCCTCTCCTCTCACCCCACAATTGTCACCACTGTATGTCATTAACTCTGTGTGTTCTCTCCTGTAGTTGTCTTTGTCCTTTTCTGTCCCCCTCTCTTTGTCCTTCCTGCAGGTGTCCTCGTCTTTGAAGCTGTGTGTTTTCCAGAGTGCAGCTACTGGTCCTACCAATCTGCCCGATGTTTTGTTGTTGCTTTTTGTTGCTCTGTTCTTTTCTCTCTCCACTTTCACCCCAACCGGTCAAGGCAGATGGTCGTCCACCCTGAGCCTGGTTCTGCTGGAGGTTTCTTCCGGTAAAGGGAGTTTTTCCTCCCCACTGTTGCCTATGGCTGCTCAAGGGGGAATTGTTGGGTTCTCTCTATACATCTTTATAGTCTTGACATTATTCTCTAAAGTGCCTTGAGATGACTTTATTTATACAGCGCCAATTCACAACAAAGTTGAATTGAATAAGGACAAACATATAGCCTGGATCCAGATGCAGTATTAGGTCATTAACTACTTTAACAATTGCAGTTTCAGTAGAATGGGAAGTTCTACAATTTTGTTGCACCAGTTGTGTATGACATCAAACTCTATTCTTTTCCATCTGAAATCAGATTGATGTGACTTCAATAAATCGTCTTTGTGTAAATAGGATAGTAGTTAATGCGACACAACTTTTGAAAAAAATGTAAGATTGGAAACTGGACGCTAGTTATTCAGCTGTTCTGGATCAAAATGTGGTTTCTTCAATAAAGGTTTGATCCCAACAGATGTAAAAGTATAAGGCCCAGTACCATTGGAAAGAGACAGATTAATCAAATCCATCCAAACTTTATTTCTAAAGCACCTTTCATACAGATCAATGTCATTCAAAGATAAAAACAGGCAAAACTGTGATAGTAACTCCAACTAAACAGGACAATTTAAAATCAAATCAAGTGAAAACACAAGTTTACAACAACGGAACGAGGGCAATAAGACATAAGAGCATGAGACCATAGGACAGTGAGACCAATGCACACAAAAGATTTTAACCAATGAAAAATGATAATAAAATAAATGTAAAAATAAATAAAAATATTGATAACACAAATCAATTAAATACGATAAATAAAACATTAAAAATTACAAGCAAATTAAAGAAAGTAAAATATAAAAAAATGATATGTAAATAAATGCACTAAATAAAAGGCACATGAGATATTTTATTCAAAGTTGGGCTAAAAGTGGGTTTTAAGTTTGATGATATTCAGCACTGCAGGACCCAGAATTGGCCAAAGCAGTTTGGAAAGATTAGATGGTAAAGGATCAAACATATTAGAGGTTTTGAAGATATAACTAGCTGAGACAAACTTAGTTATTCTAGTAAAACAGATTGAAAGTTCATCATAGTGTGAAAAGAACTGAATGAGATGAGGAGGAATTTATCTGAAATCTAATAACGTACATTTTATTATTGACATTTAAGAAAATCTTGGGAACCTAATGATGAGGAGTATGAATGAGTTTGGTTACTGTATCAAAAAGAAATGTATGATTGTGTTTATTACGGTTAATCAGATGGGAGTAACAGCAGACACAGTGACTGTATGAGCTCTGGTCATTGATGTTCACGGAATCCAAAGAGATTTACAGACGACTGACAAACATGTAGAAATACATGCAGAAGAAAAAGGTGAAAAGAAGGAACATTGACAGACAGATGCTTCTTTTTAATGAATCATTTCTGAGTCTGCAGTGGTCACAGATGATTCATGTTTGTGTGAATGATGTCTCTATGTGGAGGTCGTAATATTAGACAGACCGATTACTGACACACATCTATGTGACACATTTCCATGCCAACAGTACACTAACATACTGTGTCTGATATTTAGAAAGACAGAAAAAGACAAAATGCCATCAACTGTGCCAAATCACCGACCGACCGAGGCAGGTAACAGCAGGCAGGAATGAAGAGGAGGAGAAGCCAGTGAGAAGCCAGTGGCAAGAGGCAACAGGAGCAAGGACGGAGTGGGACGTGCAAAAAAAGGAGAAGAGTCAGGGGCCTGGACAGTATGAGGACAATGTGAGGACAATATGAGGACAATATGAGGACATCTGGTTGTGTCTGAGAATGACAGGAAACAGACAAAAAAGTCAAATAAACTGGGACAGGACAGATATGATTTTGTGTTTAAGACCATCACATTTACATTTGATTGAATTCTTCTGGATCACAAAGTCAGATGCTGTATTACAACATGTGTCACTGGCATCATTTCAGTCACAGTGTTACAGTGTGGTTGTCTGTTGGTGCTCAGCTTCTCCGGGTTCCGCTGATGAGGAACAATCACTCTAAACTTAGTAAAGTCTGAGAAAAGCCTGTTTATTCAACCCCCATTACAACAGAGACCTCTGGAGATGGTCTGGATGTCCACACAGTGACAGTCAAAGAGGATCTAAACTAACTGTAACTTCACTCTAACTCTTCTTCCCAGTTTTTTCTACTCTTCCTGTCTCCATTGCTAAACAATGTGTGTTATCAGTTCAAACCAGCTCCATGTTTTTCTCTGCTGGAATGAGGAGTGTGTGTGTGTGTGTGTGTGTGTGTGTGTGTGTGTGTGTGTGTGTGTGTGTGTGTGTGTGTGTAATAGATAACTTGTCCTGTAACTGTCTACTCCCTAAGATAATAATTGTTGAAGCAAACTATTGTTCTATATTATATCAGAAACCTACTTGCTTATGCACCTGCTAAAGTTCACTTATTATAAAAGCATTTATTATAAGTTCATCTTCAACCAACATCACACTCTTAAAGATTCTCCCTCATGTTCCCCATCATTTACCTACAAGCCTCTTCTCTCTCAGACCAACATGTCCTGGCTGAGGTGTCACCGCCTTTTTTCCTAACTACACTTTTCCACTCAGTTCAGCAGCACATTTAATGAGCTTACTCACCCACATCTTGTGTTTTGGTTATAGACATGATGAATTTTCCTAGTGTGGGATGGAAATTTGGTTTATATTCATATGTGAATGTAAAGCAGAGTCTGCAGGCGTGTTTACTTTTATCTCCCACAGTTACAGAAAGCTACCTGCTACAAACCACAAACCTCGTTTCAAAGACAAATTCATTCAAATAAAACTTGAGTAAAAATTTAAACTGCAACATGTAATAATGGGTGAATTCTCTAATACTGATTCGACTATAATTAGACAGTCACTTAGATAAAACTTAAAAGAAATAATAATAATAATAATAATAATAATAATAATAATAATATTCCACGCAGCTTTTTAGAGTTGGTTGAACTTCTTGGTCTGTGGAGTTTGAAAACAGCTTTGCTGATTGACTTGCTAAGAAAAAGCTCTGCAATGTCATGTCAGACGCTAAGAATCTAATTGGTCCCAGTCATGTCCATGACCAGCTCTGGTCTCTGATTGGTTTAAAATCTTAGTCTTTTTTCCTGAGCTTTTGAGATAAAAATTTAAACTGCAACATGTAATAATGGGTGAATTCTCTAATACTGATTCGACTATAATTAGACAGTCACTTAGATAAAACTTAAAAGAAATAATAATAATAATAATAATAATAATAATAATACTAATATTCCACGCAGCTTTTTAGAGTTGGTTGAACTTCTTGGTCTGTGGAGTTTGAAAACAGCTTTGCTGATTGACTTGCTAAGAAAAAGCTCTGCAATGTCATGTCAGACGCTAAGGATCTAATTGGTCCCAGTCTGATTGGTTTAAAATCTTAGTCTTTTTTCCTGAGCTTTTGAGATAGAGAGCACATTAGTTTTTGACCATGTTTATGTACCACGGCTTTTTGATGGGTTTCATTTTTACTTTGTACTTCAAGAAGAACGTTTCAGTAAATGTTTAAAACAAAAAAATTGAGTTTTTACTGAAGCTACATGCTCAGACTCTGTTTACCGTGGGCACTGAAAAAACGTCGATGGATCCACAGCAACATTAGTGAAAACCTAAGCTCGTTAAAGATATGAAGAATACGAAAAGGATTATGGAGATAAATTATTTACTTACTAAGGATCAAAATAAATATGGGCTTTCATCTCCGTCTACAGGAGTAAGTGTAAGAGAGTGTGAGTAAGCTTCCTGTCCTGTTGAGCTTGAGACGTCAAATGAGTAAGTTGGATTAGTCATTCTTAGGAAACACACATTAAAACTCGTGCTGTCATTTGAAGAAAAAAGGGAAGTTTGTGTTTGTCAATTGCGGTTACGTATAACACCACTGTGTAAATGGAAGCTGCAGCCACCAGGGGAGGCCATAGCCCACAGCAAAGGCAATAGAAGGCAAAGTGAGCTCAGCTCACTCATAAAAGGAAGGAAATAGAATCTCTTAAGGATGAAGTAAATGGAAAACTAACTAAAGAAGACGTCTTATTGTCTGTGGGAAATCCTTTGGAGAACATAAAGTGCTTAATGCAGAAATGTTGGAGATGAAGACAAAGATAATCAGAGTAACTGGTATATGCCCAAGTGTTTGGGATTGGAGAACTTTGTTTAAGAAACAGAAGACTGGATTGAAATGGTGATGGGGAGGAAGATGATGTGCAGCCAACATCTCAGAGGACATTGGTCGCACATACGGACAAAGAAGAACCGTTCAGTGAACAGTGATTTGTCACAAACATCTGGTGCAAGTTCTGCTCGCTTGAAGCTGGGAGGAAAAAAAAAGCGTGAAAAAAAGAAACAAGAAGTAGAAATGGAGGAGACCTGCTTAAAGGCACGTAAAGAAGTCCAGCTTGCTGCATCAGAAGCCCAGATAAAGGTTTGTGCAGACTATGAAGATGGCATGAATAATCATTAAGAGACAAAGTGACGGCCTGAAGCAGGTGTAATGAGACACAGCAAGTGATGCCTCGCGCCAGTTCAGCAGCATCTATAAACCAGTCACAGCCTGCAGTCACGTCTGACTGACTGACTGTAAATGAATGTGCCAAAATGGTTCAATCCCAGGTCCTGGGTATATGTCAAAGTGTCCCTGGGCAACACACTGAACCCCCAACAGCCCATATCCATCCCCAGCTGTGCAGTGCCGGTCCAAGCCCAGTAGAAATTAGGGAGGGTTGCACTGAACTCACAAGTTGAAAGGACAAAAAAAAAAAAAACACCACCACCAACAACTAGTAAATCAGCAAAATGTGTCGCAACTCTCACAGAGAGAAGTTACCGCTCATTTATACGAGCATTTGAACAGGCTGTTGAACACTAGAGCACCGGTCAACAAGATGGGTTGTTCTACCTGCAGCAGTTTATAGGTGGAGAACCTCATAACCGTGTTCCTGGTTGTGAACACATGAGATCACATGAGGGTTACAGAGAAGCAAGGAGGCTGTGTTTGACACAGCCCAAGTTCATTTGGTTCATCCAGATCAATAAAGTTAGACTCAGTGAACTAAATGTGCTTTTGGTGCACAGGAACTTTTAAACAATTCTTATAACTGCTGGAGGATTTTACAGTTTTTTGTTTGGAAGCACCTCAAGTTCAGTTGAGCACTGCTACAGGCTCCAGATAGATGAATAAGTCCAGTAGCTAAGGTGGGAAGTAATTACAAAATGTGTTATATGTCTTAATACTGTAAACGCAGGTAAATGTCAGTCTATGATGAAAACTGATTTGCTTTTGCTACAGTTTGGACTATGTATTTTTAAGACTTAGAAAAATGTGTTTTTGAGCAATTTACATTGTAGTTTCAAAAGGCATTTCCCATCTACCACTACCATTTTACAGTTATGAGAGTTTAAGGAGCGAATCTTTAAACCATTCAATCTTTTTTGGTTCATCTCTTTACCATCACATAGTTCTATTGGCTTTTATAAACAGAACAATAACGAGCATCAAGGAGTTTGACTTTAAGAGACTGATCAATGAAAGCTGCACATTTTAGACAAATCCCATCAGGGAATTCTGCATCTTTAGCCTAAGAAAACACTAACGACTTTAAAAGCTCACAATATAAAAATTACTAAGTTACTGCATCATCACAGCTGAACCCAGCAGCAAATATCATGTGGGCTTTAAACAGTCCTTTTCCCTAAGTTTGGTGGTGTTTGCACGTCTCTGCAGGCAGGTAAACGTGAAAACACACAGCTACTACGTACAGGTGTAAGACAGGTACCGGAAACACCGTGTGCGTAGGAATCACGGTGCTTAATGTAGTTCAGAAAGAAGCCACAGGTACGAAGCACGATGCTGGAAAATCTTGGTTTTAAAAAGCCTTATAACGGAAATTTAACGGTCACTGATCATACGGCCAAAGATAATATAACGGTAACGTTACTGTCAGTAAAAACTGCGCTGTCTAACCTGAATCCAGGTGATGTTCACTCGTCGAATCCATGGCGGCTTATTTAATCCATCACACAGACCTGGACCATGTCCTGGCTCTCAAACATAGATTCTTGTCCACGCGTACAAGTCTCTGGGTCAGAAAAACAACTGCGTGTGTGGGGAGAGACTTAGCTTGAAGCTAACAGCGTTAGCTCGGGTCCTGAGCAGAGAAACATCCCGCGGGTCTCAGAAAAGTTGACACAAGGCTCCAACTGTCCACATCAGACTGCGGAAAGATTGGCAGAGGACACAGACTCTGGTCCCGTTGTTGACTCCGAGGGTGGGCTGTAAGAAAGGAAGACCACCTGTCGGGTGCGCAGTTTAAAGCTTCCCCGGTGAAACTGCGGAAAAATCTTTCTGCCCCAGAAAATACTGACCGACCAAAACATTATGCTGCCTGGTTACCGAGTGCAGCGTCCACTGTCCAGCATCACTGCCTTTGACCAACGGGACCGACTGTCCCCATCATGTTACGGTCCACATTGAACGGTCTGTATCTTCTGCTCCAGCTGCTTGGTAATTATTGCAGATAAAATTCGGTTTCAGGTTTTATGATCCATCTGCAAACTCTCTCTGAAGCGTTCATGGTCCCCACATCAGAACGTGGACCGATGAGTGAAGAGCCTCGTTGTGTGGTCACCAAAACATCTGGGTGAGATAATGATCCCGCCTTCAATCAGCAATGTGCTTATTTATAGCACATTCTGGAAATTATTTTGCTATTCACTGCAAACACAATGTACCAGCATCCAAAACAGCTGGAACCTCTGCGGTGTCTGACCCACTGGCTTTTAATGTCCTTTTTACCGTTTCAAATATTTGTTTTCAGCATTTTTTATGCTAGTCAGGTATAATTCAGCCTTTCAGAAAATCACAACGCTTTTACTGTTGAGCGCAGGAACACTTCGTTCACTCTGCGTGTGGAGATAAAGTAAAAATCATTCTGGTCTCTTTGGCCACACAATGAAACGTTTATTTAGCAAAAGAACAGCTTTGTCGGCTCTGTCCATCCGACACGGTCAGTCATAACGTGACAACAGTTTTCTTCTCCTCTCTCCTAAAAGGTGTTTACCGTAATACAAGTAATGAGAAGGTACAGAAAATTTTTGGGTGTAACACTACCGTATACAATGAGTAAAGAGCGCATATGATGTACAGACCTCAACACCCCCACTCGCTCTTAGCTCATCAACTTAACACTTATGCACAAACATCTCAAGACTATTATATTGTCTTGATCATATGGTACATTATAGACATTCTTAAGTACCAAACATGTCTTCAGTAAACATAGACAACTTCAGTTTAGTGGCTGGTTTTGTCATTATGTCAGCAACCATCTTTTCACTTGGGCAATATTCTAGATTGACTCTGCCACTGTTGACAGTTTCCCTCATAAAGTGGTACTTGATGTCAATGTGTTTACACCTCTGCCTGTTAACTGGGTTTCTGGCTAGTGCTATAGTACCTTGGTTGTCTTCGTACACTATGGTGCTTGTATATTCATACGAATCAATCCCTGTGAGTAGTTGTTCCAGATAGATGCTTTCCTGTATAGCTGATGCTAAGGACACATATTCTGCCTCACAAGTAGACAGTGCTACTGTTGGTTGTTTCCTTGTTTTCCATGCAATCAGACCACTGTTTTTGCTTAGACTGATACAATAACCTGATGTACTGCGTCTGTCCGTAGTGTCTGATGGCCAGTCAGCATCACTGTACACTATTAGACCCAATTTTCCCGTCTTTCTCTTAAAGTACAAACCTTGTTTTTCTGTACCCTTAAGATATCTGAACACATGCTTCACTGTGTTCCAGTGGGCTTCTGTTGGTTCAGCAAAATGTTGTGACAGTTTACTGACCACAAAACTTAGATCTGGTCGGGTGCAAGTTGACAGGTAGATTAAGCTTCCCACTGCCTCCCTGTACATTCTTGGGTTATTCATTTTCTTTGCATTTTCTGTGAAGTCTAGTTTTAGTTCACACGGAGTTTCCCTAGGTTTACAGTCTTGCATGTTAAACCTGTTCAGTATTTTTGACACATATTTTTCTTGTGACATCTTTACTCTTCCTTCTGTCTGTTCAAAATCGATCCCTAAGAAGTGTTTCAGCTTACCCATGTCTTTCATTTTGAATTTTTCAGTGAGCATCTTCTTTACATCTTTCAGTATGCTTTCACTGTCTGCTGCTATGATCAGATCATCTACCCATATTATTAAGATCACCTTCCCATTATTGTTCTCCCTTGTGTATACACAGTTGTCAGCTGGATTCTGTCTAAAGTTGTTTTCCACTAAGCAAGTGTGTAACATAGCATTCCAATTTCTCCCTGATTGTTTGAGACCATAAAGTGATTTCTGTAATTTACATACAAGTTTGTCACCTGTTTTTGGCCTTTTTTCGTAGCCTTCTGGTTGTTCAATGTATATTTCACAGTCAATTGGTGCATGTAGGTAGGCAGTTTTAACATCCATCTGGTGTAAAACTAAGTTTTCTTGAACTGCCTTCTGAATGACCATTCTTACACTTGTCATATCAGCTGTGGGTGAAAATGTCTCCTCATAGTCAGTTTCTGGTTTCTGACTGTAGCCTTTCGCTACGAACCTTGCCTTGTACTTTTCACGTCCATCAATGTCCGTTTTTATTGCGTAGACCCATCTACCTCGCACTGTCCTTTTCCCTGGTGGTAGCTGTGTGAGTGTGAAGGTTTTGTTCTCTTCCAACGAACTCATCTCCTCGTCCATAGCTCTTTTCCACTGCTGTGAGTCGGTTGATGATATGGCCTCCTCATAGTTCTGGGGTATGTTACATATCATTCTGTAACAAAAGTCAACACACATTTTAAGATTGTCCCCTGAGTACTCATTCTCAAATCCCAATAGATGTGTTGGTTTCCTCCTAGTTCTTGGTGGGTTTCTTCTGATCATTTCTGTGTGTTCTTCTGGGCATGTGGGCTCACTTTGTTCAGGTAAAACTTCATGAACATCCTTTCCATCTTTTTCCACCATTACATCATTTCTGTCTTGGTTTTGAACCACAGGATACACATTCTCATACCCTGTGTGCGATTCAGAAGTTTGTGTTTCCTTCTCTTCGGTCACTTTAGTTGTAAATTTCACCAACCTGTGCTTCTGAATCTTTTCTGTGTCTGGGTAGTACACTAAGTAAGCCGGGCTGTTTTTATCATAGCCAATGAAAATACCCTGATCACATCTGGAGTCTAATTTTCCACTCTCTTGCTTGTAAGCAAAACATATAGATCCAAATTTTTGCATCTTGGATAAATTTGGCTTCTTGCCTGTGAACAACTCGTATGCTGTTTTCTTTGTGTACCTATTGTAGCACGTGTTCCTCACGTACGCTGACGTTTGCATGGCATAGTTCCATAACTTATTGGGTAATCCACTCTCTATTAGTAAGCATCTACTCATCTCATATAGAGTTCTCCAACTCCTCTCTGCAGTGCCGTTTTGATGAGGTGAGTAAGGTGCAGATGTTTCATGCCTTATCCTGTTTTTTGTTAGCAATGTTTGGAAGTCTCGGCTTGTAAACTCAGTGCCATTATCCAAACGGATGCATTTTACTTCTCCACATGGTGCTATGTCTGCCAGGAATCTTTCTGTGGCTTTTACTGTATCACTTTTGGATCTTAGGAAATACACCAATATAGTACCTGAATAGTCATCTGTGAAGGACTGAGCATATCTGTACCCTTCAACAGTTGGTGTTGGCATGGGGCCAGCTAAATCAGTGTGGACTAGCTCTAAGGGTTTCTTTGCCTTTATATCTGGCTCCCTTTTTCTCGTCTGACTGAATTTTCCTTGAGTGCACACTTCACATAGCTTGTCTGGCTTTGTTTTTCCCTTCATCCCCATTCCTCTCACTACACCTTGTAGTTTTTGTATATCATCGTAATTGCAATGACCTAGAATTTCATGCCAGGTTTGAATATCATGACATACATTGCATTGGTCAACATTCTCTTCTACGGTTGGCAAGTAGTACAAATTTCCTGTCTCATGAATGTCAAACCTGCTGCCATCTTTGGTAATCAAGTGATTGTCCTCCCTTTTGAAAGTAATAGTCGCTCCTCCATTTGTTGCTTTCACTACTGAGAAGATATCTTGTGGGTAGGAGGGTACGTAGAGTGTGTCTTGTAGCTGTGCTCTGTGTTGTTTTCCAGCATTGTCCAGAAGGTAGATCACTGCTGTACCTCTTTTTTCTGCTATTCCACTGCATCTTGTCCCGTCGGCCAGCTCTACAGAATGAGAACCCGGTTGGAATGAAGAGTCGAAGTTGATGAACTTTCTTATGTCGTTGATAATGTGGGATGTCGCTCCTGTGTCCACCATGATGCCTTTTAAGTTTTTCGTACCTGCTGGTTTCTCCTTCTTCCTTCCTGCTTAGCCTTGAAGAGGTGGTCTTTATCCATCTCTTGGTTCTCTGCAATCTTTCTGAGATCATCGCGTTCTCCCTTTTTCTTGCAAATAGATTCTGTGTGCGTGTTGCTTTTACAATGATTACACCACACTTTTCTGGAACACTTTCTTGCTTTGTGTCCTTTCGTTCCACATTTGTAACAGGTTACATTTATGTCTTTATCTTTCCTGTTGTGTGATTTAGTATTAACTCTTCCATGTAGTGTTTTCATTACATTATCTGTTGTCCCAGTTATTCTCATTTTTTCTGACTCTTCGTAGACTCGTAATCTTCTCTTAAAGTCTGCAAAAGTGACATTGTCCTCATTTTGTGTCACATGGACAGCTAGTGGTTTGAAGGAGTCTGGGAGCCCATGGCTACAATTAGACCGTCACTCAATGGCTCGCCAGCATTTCTCAGAGCTGTAATAATGTTCTCTGCCCTTATAATGTAGTCTGTAACACTCTCGGTTTCTGCCATTCTTAAATTAGTTAGAGATGTGTACATGTTTATTATCCGTGGCTTGCTTTTTCCACAATAATGTTCCTTTAATATCTTCAGGGCTCCTCTACCATCATCACTGGCTTCATGTCTTATCAGAGGCTTCTGTCCTCTATTAGCCTTATTAGCTCAGCATAGCAATCTGCATTTTTTCGTGCGTCTTCGGCTAGTTCTTCATCATTAGCATTAGCAGGCACATTCAGGATAGTGTCTTTTAGCTTTAGCACGTGCAAATATCCTAGGAATCTTGTTTCCCAAAGCTCATACTTAGCTTCTGTGCCGTTGAAGTAAAGTTGGGGAGTCGTGATCCCAGTCGCTCGAGTTGCCATTTTATCAGTTTCTCTGTTCTTGCTAAATCGGCTTCATCGCGTGTAACGCGTCGCGCCAAAAATGTCCGTAAAAGAGACTCTTAAGACGTTCACTTATCTTCCACTCTGGGCCCATAACCTGTTGAGCGCAGGAACACTTCGTTCACTCTGCGTGTGGAGATAAAAGTAAAAATCATTCTGGTCTCTTTGGCCACACAATGAAACGTTTCTTTAGCAAAAGAACAGCTTTGTCGGCTCTGTCCATCCGACACGGCCAGTCATAACGTGACAACAGTTTTCTTCTCCTCTCTCCTAAAAGGTGTTTACCGTAATACAGGTAATGAGAAGGTACAGAACATTTTGGGTGTAACACTACCGTATACAATGAGTAAAGAGCGCATATGATGTACAGACCTCAACATTTACCTTTTCAAAATGTCTTTTAATAAATCTTTTTTTAATAAACAACAGTTTCAGTGTGAGGCACTTTTTGCTGAGTTTTTTAACTTCTCCATTAGTGTTTATTGCAGGATGTCGGCGCAGCTAAAGTGAGTGACATCACACGCACTCTGACGTCTCAGCTTCGCTTTGATCAACTTTTTCCTTCTTTTCTTCGGTCCACTTCCACCTTTCACCCCAAAAATTACACATTAAAACGAACTTCTTTCGGGAAATGTAGCTCGCATAGTGTCTTCAGCATTTGTGAGCGAGACAACAGGTTCTAAGGTTCCGTTGCCATGGTAGCAAACACAGCTTTATCAGGTCATGTGATCAGCCTCAGAGCTCTCACACACACACGCACGCGCTTTAGAAATGACGCCTTTTGATACTACTCAAAAATGTTTTCAAATGGTAAATTGAATTTGTGAAGTCTAACTACAGTGGACATGGACACACACACACAGGAAACACTTTCAAAATAAAAGCCTTTTTTGATAAGTTTGGGCTTTTGTAGCTTTGCATGGAAAAATCCTATGAGCGCTGAAGTATCACAGTGCGTTTTCTTTTTGGAAAGGCTTTTAATTTTTCAAAATGCAACTTAATGTTTGACAGATCATATTTTACCCTTGTTTGGATTCCTTTTCCACTTTTTTGGGTAGAGAATAAACACAACTGCTCAGAGAAATAAAATCACCACAATGAAAAAAACAACAGTTCCGATCACAGTTCGTGTCTGGTTTGAACTGTTCTCTCTACATTTAGCATCAGCTGAAGCAGTTCCTGCCATTATCAGCTGAAGATTCTTTAAGTCACATCTGGAATGACAGGACATTTACAGAAATATGTAGGACACCATGAGGTCACTGCAGTAGGAAGAAAATCAGGTGTCAGTGGCTGATGTGAAGCTTTACTCACTGTGTGTGTGGTTGACAAACTGGAAATGTTCCATCTGAAAATGTTCCATTAGTGCAGGCAGAGCACTCAGTGTCTGAGGAGGATGTTCCTGTGCAAAGACAAATCACATACAGACACATGTTCATCACATTGTGAAGGGTTTACTGTTTGTCTGTTTGGACATTTCATTTCAGATTTCTCAGCTTTACGAACAAAAAATGAAATGCACTTTGTTTTACTCTGTCCTTTAACCTGTGACATTGATTGATAAAATGATTACTTTTGTATAGAAGATGTTTAAAGTGTAAACATTTTCCTTGAAATTGACACTTTTTGCATGTTTTGTATCAATGATTTGATTTGAAAATTGTTACTTGCTGGTTTTTGTTAATCCACCAGTAGTCATTTATACATTGTGTAACCCCAGGTGGGATTGACCATATTGATGGTATGAGATTCACACGGAGCATTTGGGAATGTGACCAACAGATGGGACACATTTAAAGGTTACAGTCAATGTCCCTTTATCTGTCACATGAGAAATGTTGATTCTTGAACACACAAACCCATTTTCACAGAGTTCTGTGTGTTCATGGGCATATTAGTATTAGGCATTTACCTGAAACGTGTCCCATAAGGTTGAATTTTTTTTTCTGTCCTTTTTCTTTATGGCTACAGATTACTTTGAGAGTTCAGCTGGTCTGCTCGAAACTGGTTTCTACAAATTAATCTTGGTGCTTAAACCAACCTTTTCTGCTGATGTACTGTCCTGGTTCACATTTTTTCTGTCTGTGTGCTCTCACACACGTGTCCTCTGTGGAGTCCACACAGTAAAATCCCTCCAGTGGTTCACAAACTGCATCTGATCTTGTTGTACATGATGTTTTTGTCTTCAAGCCAGAGTCTGTGAACACATAGATGTTACAGTACATGTGGAAATGCAGGATTTCTGAGATGATCTTTCTGACTTCTATGGGAAACGAGACACAAAATCCTGTTGAAGTGATGTCATCATAGCAGGATAAAGGACAGATGGACATGGAGGACACCACTGAACTGTGTTTGTGGCAATGAGCAATTTTCTCATACTTTCTCATACAGATTACCTTTGTCCAGCAGCCTGGCAACACACAACTAAATACATGAATATTCTGTTCAGTACTGTCTTTGAATCTATGCTCAGACTTAGTAACTACTAATAATTACAAAACATTTACATAAATATACCTGAACCACAGTTTGTGCAGATTAAACAATCTTTAAGTCCAGTGGGCTGATTCATAAATGTTCCCTTCAAGCAGGGCAGACAGGAAGTACTTCTGAACTCTGTACAATCAATTTTAACTCGACTTCCTGTTTGTAAAGAAAATCAACAATTAATAAAATATCACTGACATTTTATTATTGAAATGTCCCTTTGACATTCAGTTGCATCTTACCAGCAGGACACAGAGGACAACACTGGTTTCCTATCTGATACTCTGTTCGATGACATGTGAGAGAATGTCCACTGAAGATGTTCATCACCAGTATCTGTGGAAAAAGAGAAGAAGGTTTTTATCTCTGACCTTTGAATTAGACACTGTCACAAAGTGAAGGAGTCAAACAGAGAGAGAACAATGAGGTGGAGAGAAAGAACAGAGAAATAAAGAGCAACAAGTGGAAGAGGAGGTGAGTGGAGGAAGATGCTGATTAAAGCTCATAAGAAGAGAGGAAACCTGAGGGAATGAACCCAACATACTGCACTTACACTCACCTGCCACTTTATTAGGTAAAACCGTTTCAACTGTTTGTTAATGCAAATATCTAATCAGCCAATCACATGGCAACAACTCAATGCATTTAGGCAGGTAGACACAGACAAGACTTCTGCTGAAGTTCTATAAGAACAAAAGTCTTATAGATTTAATAATTAATAGATTTAATGGAAATGCAAATCAAAGATGTGAAAATCTTAAATCTGTTTACACCAACACTACTGATTAATATTAATCAGATGCTCATGAGGTGTTACCGGTGTATTTCATTTATTTATTGAAGGTTTATGTGAACCAGTCTAGACTCAAGACTGGTTCACATAAGACTCGAGACTCTAGAGTCTGAACCAATCCACATCCAGATTGTCCTGAAGGTTTGTGTATTTGTTTCAGCGTCCAACATAGTTGGATGCAGCAACCCTCCATTGTTTTTATCCAGGCTCGAGAACGGCACCAAGTTCCACTAATGTACATTAATGTACATTATTAGTGTAGTTTAGACCCGATGTTATTGTAGATTCAAGCATTTAACTTCATGGCTGCCACAATAAATGATATAATTTCAGTCACAAAGTGATGTGAATAGAGATAGATATTTATTAAATTATCCTTGTACTTTTATTACATTTTCTCCACATTCCACACCAAACATTTATCACTCCTCACAAAGTCCATCATTTCTGCTATAAAACTGAAACACTTGATTGCCCACAGCAGTAACACAGCGAGTTCACAACCACAATAATTTGCAACACAATGTTTCAAACAGCACCTCCTCCTCCTCACCACCAGAAAGAAAACTTATAAGCTGAGTCACACTTTGCCACTGATCACTATGTTAGAAAACCTGGGCTGCATTATGTGACAAATTCCACTGAACGTCACAGTGTTTTCGTCAGTAAAGCTGCTGAAGTCTGTCTGAGCAAACACCTTCAACATTGGGGGACTTTAAAGTTATTTTATGAGCGACAGAGACTGAGAATCAGAATCAGGAAAGTAATCAGAAATGAAGAGGAGGAGCAATGTGATGGAGCTTCCAGTTATTTACTGTAATAAACAGTTTTACCAGGAAAGATGTGACCGTCACAGACGTCCTCAGACTCATTTGGAAGAGAAGGTCGATGTCTTCAATTGACTGAAGACACCATCTCACTGAGAAGTTTGTTGTGTTGTAACATCCAAAACAAGATGAAGCTCATCTGGGGAAAAAAAAGAGAAGAAGCGGAAGTAAGCGCTTACTTACTGAGACGACAGCCAAAAATCAGCGTTTCCATTACAACTTGTTAGGCAAACGTCAAAGGCAAAACTTCAAAGGCAGTTGTCTGATTGATGATGTCATACATACATTTCTTAATTTACCCAATTGGCCCTTCAGTCACTGTGACCGATGGGAAAAACAAAAGCAGAACTGACAGAGAAAACCCCAGGCCCCAATTGTTCTCCAATATTAGAAACAATTGCTAACTTAATATTGGAAACAATTACTAAATAACTTATAAACATTAAAACTAGTCTGTTATGGTCTTTTTAGAGTGGGATTGTTGTTGGACTGGATTTGAATGACTGATGCTTCATGTGTATTGGACTGACTGGATACATATTATAGACATGTTGGATAATCACTGTGCTCATGGTTTATATTGTTTATCATCGGCTCAAATTCAGAGCTCCATTGTCTGTGGGCCTAGATATTATTATCTGTTTTGTCTCCTGTATTCTGCTAAGGTTATTACTCATCTGTACTTCCAGACATCTGAGGTGCTCCAATTAGTGCCTCTCAGTGCATTAAGGAAAGAATGAAAACCTTCAAAAACCTTGTTGGACAAATATGAGGTTCTTCTACTTCACTTCAGTGTTTCCATGTTGTGCTACTTTAAAATTCAACTCTTAGATTTTACACTTTGGACTTTTAATTCCATTGCATTTACACTTGAGGCACAATGTCCTCACAGTAAATATTCAGGTAAAATTGAAGTTTAGTCATTATGTAGGAGTAACATTTCTGTAATTGTGCCAAGTGACCGGAAAGTCTGGAATGGTTCCGATCTGGAGCATCTGGAACTGTTTGGGTCATTTGTACAAGCAGGAGGCAACGACCAAGCTTAACTTACAGTGTTACTATGGGGCGATCTGCACTTGGAGGGAAAATAGTATCTGAGTATGAGTATCTGTAGTGGGCCTGTGCAGGGTGTATAATATGAAGATGGAAGATCGTGCTGTGATTGGAGACACCATTCAAGCAGCTCAGTGCCTCATATGATTTCCTATGGAAATGGTTCTATGATTTTGCTCAAACCTCAGCGTGAAGAAGGATTAAAATAAATTAGAGAAATGTCACATGCAGTCATAATTTCCCACACTGCTCTTGTTTCTTCCTCTTTAGTTCACTTGCCTTGTAGCTACATTCCCCCCAACAGCCAACAGACGGAACAGCTCACATTATAGGAGATGATTCAAATAGATTCGAAAAACGGGCATCGGGGGCCTTGTGAAGGGGGTACAGGGAGGGGTATCAATGACAAAACAGGCCTCATCTTCCTGCTGTTTGCTGCAGAATGAGAACCCCCCCTCACCCCTGGCTCAATTCAGACACACACAGATATCTTTAATCAAAGCTTTCAACTGAACAAAAATGCACATTGAGCCCGTGGACCACTCTGTCTCTGCTCCAGGACAATCGTCTGTGTGCAGCCGCATCAAGTGACACCTGCTAGTTTTTGAAATAATCATATATGAGATATATGATATATCGTGGAGAAGAAACAGGAAGTGAGAGAGCTACTGGCTAGAAATCAATTTAGGAAATGAACCCAGTTACCAGTGGTCCCACCCAATATGTTTTTGTGCTATGTTTGCCTAAACTTAAACTTCCTTGATAAACAGAAACTGCTTCGTATGTAGGTCAGGGTCACATGCAAATGAAAGTAAGAAAGAAAAGTCGAACAAGAGGTTATTTGAGTCCCTAAACGGAGCCGCTTCAGCTTTCTGTTAATCAGACTCCCAGGGAGCGGAAGGATCAAATTCACAATGAACATCCAACGTGTTCTGCTCTTTTGCTTCTTATCGGGTGAGGACTGATGAGTGTGCTACAGCACTTTTCTGTTTGGAACATTTCTGTGAATAGTTGTTCATATTTGAGCATTGCTGACGTTCTTCTCTGATGTATCCACTATCTCATCTAATTTGTCTAACAGCACCGTGGAGTGGAAACACTGGGCTCGTCAGTGCAAAACTCAACATTTATACAGGAGCTGAAGGTGGAAATGGCACTATTAATTGCCATTTAACCCTGTCTGGAAGCTGGAAGTTCTTCTGTAAAGATGAATGCGACAAAGACGGAATCCTGGTTAAAACAGACGGTGTCAGAGCTAACAGTGGCAGATACAGCATTAAGTATCAAAGTGGATCATCTGGCAGAGGAATTCTGTCTGTGACCATCACAAATATGATCAGGTCTGATTCAGGACTATACACTTGCGGTTTGGGTAAATCGTCAGGTCCAGATTCGTACACCAGCTTTATGGTCAGAGTGTCAAATGGTGAGTTCCTACCGAACGTCGTAAAGTTTAACTATTTTTTTACAACATTTTGGAGCAATCAAATTACACCGTGCTAAGAGTTTTTTTTTTTACAATCCATGAAGCTATTTCATTAAATGCTGCATTACCACTGAAAGACTGGAGTCTGTGCACTGTGTGAATCAAAACTAACTGTGACTGAATTTCACTCAATAACTGCAGATTTTCCTTGTTATATGTTTTCAGAAGTGTTGAATAGAGATGTTTTTATGACAACGGATGTTGAAGGAGAAACTATCAAAAAACCATGCCACCGTGAAGCCAATCAAAGCAGGATCTTCTTCTGTAAAGGCGACTGTAAAACTCAAGAGGACGTCCTCATCGAAACAGATCAGAAAAAAGCTCAGAGTGGAAGATACGGTATTGAATATATAGAGGAATCTATATTTGGACTGTATGTGACCATCAAACAGGTGAAGAAGTCCGACACAGGACAATACAAGTGTGGTTACGGCACAGCTTTGTCTCCAGGTTCACCTCTTACATTTTCTCTCATTGTTATAGATGGTAAGTTATTTTTTTTAATTCGGTGTCATTTCTGTGACATTTCTTCATCGTCTGTGTAACTTCTCTTCAAAGTATAATAATTTATTCAAATGTGAAAACGCAAATGCGATAATGTTTTCCAGAGAAACATAATTTGCCTTGCTAATGAAAAGATACGTGTGTGTGCCACTACTGATGTAGAATTGAAAGTGTGTGTGTGTGTGTGTGTGTGTGTGTGTCCAAATGCGTAAGTGTTTTCTCTGAGAAGATCATTTTAGTTTGTACTGAAAACAAACTGTGGAGCTCTGTAAACAGAATGGCACAAAAAGGGTTCGAAAAACCAAAGTAGAATTAATATTTTATATGTATATTTCAGGGTCAGGAAAGATTGAGTTATTTAAAGTGGAAAAAATGTTAATATGTAACATTTTTACAGTACACCAGGAAAATGTAACATTTCAACACATCCACGATGTTTCTTTAACCATAACGTCAGTGGTTTTCTTGCCTGAACCAAACCACACACAGGACTCAGGAAGTGATCTTGGGTCTCGGGCTTTTCAGTCCTGTGCTTCGTACAGCTGCCACTTCTTGAAAATCCATTTCCTGTAATAAAAGTACAGATTCTTATCAATTCAAAAAATGTGTTTCGTTGGGACACAGTGATTAAGTCATTACAATGTTCACTACAAAAACTGGATTGTGTTTGCAGTTTAGTTGTATGAGTAGGACCAGATGTTTGTTTTTTATCTATGTCCATGTTTCATTTCTGTTGCTGTCATCAGTTTGTCCCTATCAGTATTAGTTCAGTGTTTTTCACTGTGTTCACAGATCCATCAACTTCCACACCGACCCAAAGTCTCAGCCCATTTTCAACTTCAGTCCCAACAACAGCAACTGTAACAACACCCCAGAGTTTAATCGGCTCCACTTCAGGAAGCTCTGCACCATCACCAGTTTCCACTGACATCACTGAGCAGTCAACAGCTGCAGGTTGCACTTTTGCTTTTGTTCCAATCTAATAACTTTTTATAGACAGTCTTCTAGATCCGTCCTTCCAGGAAGTCTCCATCACAAGTAATTGCAGTTTAAAACATCACAACAAATCTGATATTTTAGACGGTTTAAAAGACAAAATGTCCACGGCTTCCTGAAGGGACTGTTGTGTGGAGCTGAGCTGTCGAGCCTCAGTCCTCATTCAGTGTCTGATTGTTGTTTGTGTTCTTATTGTTTAAAGTTGTGACCACTTCTAAACCAACTCAGACGCTCCAACCTTTTTCAGCATCAGCAGCACAGGGTTTAACCAGCTCCACAGCTCCATCGGTTTTCTCTGACACCACTGACCAGTTCACAGGTACAGGACACTTTACACAATACTGTGTCCAGCTGAGTGTCAGTGTCTGTCTGCCATGTTTTCATGAGCAGAAACACGCAGGAACTGACTCTACATCTTACGGTTTTCCAGTAAATGCATTTGCCATCTTCACAGTTTGGGGAACTTTAGAATCTAAAGTTCCCTAAACTGTGAAAGTTGCACCATCTAAACTTTAGATGGTGCAACTTTCACATTTCATGCAACTTCTCATGCAACGTTTCTCACGTTTAAAAGACGACAAAAACACATTTTCTCACAAGAAATTGATCATTTTCAGTTCTTTGTAATACAAAGTAGTTTATGTTTCTCTCTCTCTCTCTTCCTCCCAGTCTTGTCCTACATCCCTCACCCAGGCTATGTCCTGCCCCTGGTTGGATGTGTGTCTTTAGGTGTGTTACTGTTGGTCCTGCTGCTCGTCTACAAGTGGAAGACAGTGAAGAACAGCAGAAGCTTTGAGGTAGAGGACCTTCAATTTACATACAAGATTTGTATGTAACTGCCATTGATACAAAAATCAAGTCACATTACCTGAAATGTTGCTGTGAAGTGATGTTTTATTTATGGTTTAATTTCTTGTCACTTTGCTAAATTTGTTGTTCGTGTTTTCAGTTTCCCGTCATCTATAGCCACCTGGTGTGATGTTGCCAGCAGGGATTAGGAACAAACCCCTACTTCCCAGTCACACAGCACACAACTTGTGTTTGTTACTGGTTCAGGTCGACAAGTGGAATAGAACTACTGTCAACTACTGACTGATTTTGTCCTAGTTGTGACTATTTGTGTATTAACACCTAACATGTAATGAAGAATACCACTAGTTTACTGATTTTAATAATAATATGTACTTCATTAACCATATACTACTCATCATTTTATGTGTGCATGCTTTACTGTGGGAATGGAGGAACATAATGGCACAAAACGACCAAAACACACTGTGCTGTGTGTTGCAGGTGCACTAAGCTAACAACAATGGGGGAGAATTTCCTAAAATAATAAAGGATAGATTTGTGAAAAATTGTTGTTTTGCTTACAGGCGATGTTCTGCAGCCATCTCTTAAACACCTTTTACATAAAATGACTTTTACAGTGTTTACAGAAAATGTAATGAACTGGATGCTTTTGCATTGCTGCTGTTTCTTTTCTTTGGAGCAGAGAGCAGCTGTAAAAGGACCATGCAATTTCCTTCTGGGATTAATAAAGTTGTTTGAATCTTGTATTTTAAATGGTTATTGTGCTTAGGGTAAAGTATTAAGGACATTTTAACATATGTCTGTACCTACCTGTCTCTACCTTTATTCTCTATTCATTATTATTACCGTCTTTTCGCCCTCTTTCTCTGCTTTGACACGCACTGACACTGACACTGAGCTCTGTTGAGTGGAGGGTGAAAGTAAAGATGCCTCCTCCAGGAATGGCCAACTGCAGTCCTTCAGAGCCACAACCCTGCACAACCCTGATCCTCAGCTTCTGTTTTAATAAACACACCTGGTCCAGGTAATCAGTGGTGGGTAGATGGAAAACCAACAGGTCTTGTTATACATTATAAAGGTGTATCAACCAAGGGTGGCGGCACAGGGGGCAAACCCCCCACTTTTCAAAGTAGTGAGGCGGTGCTTCACAATCTCTGCTGCCTAGTTTTTCAGATTGGATGATGTACAAACAGCACAGTTTGGACAACTTACTATGAAGCTCTTTAATCATACTGCATTATACTAACAAGTGTTTATACTATTTTCGTCGACCAATTCATATTAATACTAGTAGGGAAACAAAATCACACTTACCGGTTTGTATAACACAGTACACTTCAGAGGGCCTGGTGGCTCAATGGTTAGAGTTTTGGGTTGGGATGCAGAAGGCCACGGTCCCATCGCGATCCCATCCATCGCACCAGGTTAGGCCCTGCACAGCCATCAAGGGCCACCTTGGTGCCGGTCCCGAGGCCGGATGAAATGAGAGGGTTGCGGCAGGAAGGGCATTAGATTAGATTCGGCCAACTACAGTAAGTGTAGTTGTTAATACATCAGTAAACATCATTTTAAACTCTGCTACAATAGCTTTTCATCTAGCATTAGATGCTAAGGTTAGCACATTAAGAGATATGAAAATCTGGCATTAGTAGCACTAACATTAAACACAAAGCGTCACACAAATTTCTGTCACTTTTTTGGTGATTGAAACAGTAGTAAAAATGTATTTGGTGTCTTATTTTAAGCTAATAATACTGTAAACAAACTGGCTGCAGTACTGCAGCTGCTGTCCCCCGTGGAGACATTAGCGACAGGTGAAGCTTTTCCACAGTCAGGTCTCTGTCCAGACTCATTAACCAAATGGTACTACCCCCCAGCTCCTCCTTTGGCTTATTGTCGCGAACCCAAGCTCGATGTCTGTGTCCTGTCATGAGTCCATCAGACATTGTTCCAATCATCGCGGCCCAATGCAACCCTTTCTTCTGTTTTGCCAACTTTAGGGGTTTTATTCTTAGTAACTCTGCCCATGAGGCCAGCTGAGCTGAGTCTCTTACTCAGTGTCTGTGAGAACTGCTTTCTCTCGTTTTATTCAACGAAGCAGCCAATGAAGGAGCACTGAGGCTTTTGTTGTTTGAAAAGGACACTTTTTTTTTAGGAACTTGTGTCCCCGGGCAGATGTGCACTCGGGGCTTAAACTGCATCTGTGCTGATTGTATCCAAAAGCTAAGCAAGGTGTATGTAAAATGTTTTATGTCGTGTGCAGATCAGATTCATTTTATTACAAAACCTAATCTTAAATGTGACTGAGCAGTGCTCGCTTACCATAGTGCTTTTGAGGAGGTTGTCTGATGGGACTTTGCTTAGATGTTTTCTCCTTGACTTAGATTTTTGCTGCCTTGTACCTCACTTGTAAGTCACTTTGGATAAAAGCGTCGGACTACATGTAAATGTAAATGATACAAATTAGCAATAAACAATTTTAATCTGATAATTACATGCTCTATACTTAATTAATCTATATTAATTCATTATTATTTTGCTGTAAAAGTATTCAAAATATTTTATTTAAAACAGATTTAAAATATTTTACAAAGACTTTAAAGTTCAACATCTCTTTTTTCAGAATCTGAATATTTACTACTTAGGCTGAATGATGATTTATATATATTATTATATTATAATATTTATTGATGTTTCCTTGTAAGTTGAATAAAACATTAATCACATTTGAGTAATTGCATTTAGTAGTTTTTAATCAGTACATTTTGATGCTCATTTTGCCTTCTATTTGTTATATTCAGATAAATATGCATATAATATTAATATCCTTCCATATTGAAGCAACAGCCGTCTCCAGCTTTGTTGAATACAGTTATTATTGTTACATGTGTTTACAAGATTAGTGAAAAGGAGAAAATGACTTCTGGGAACGAGTTTACATGCACTGTTTCATGAATCACGAAAACAGATCCACGTTAATCTATATCACGCTTTGATTCTGTGATGAAGTAATTCCAATAAACAGCATTTTTTGGCCATCGTTCAATAAAGCAAAGATGCAGGTGTCTCCAGAGTCAGACCTATTTATTGCCAGGTAAAGATAAGAACTCTTTACAGTTTACTAGGAATTTGTTTTGTTGACAGGTGCAAACACAGAATCTAAAATCTAAAGTTAAAATACAAATTACACACAACAAATATGAAATCTGTGAACAACAGAAAAGATAGAATAAAATACATCAAACTAAGCTACATAGAGCAGAAGTGAGTGTGCAGTGGGAAGTGGTGCAACCTAAAATGTGGGAGTGACTGGCTGTAGGTTGGGCGGGGGGTTAATCTGTGGGGGTTGGGGCACCGTTCAGCAGGCTGACTGCAGTGGTGAATAAACTATTCTTGTGGTGTGAGGTCCTGGTTTTGATGGACCATAGCCTCTTGCCAGGGGTGAGCTCCTGGGTGATGTTTGTGCCCAGGAAGCAGAAGGACTTGACAGATCTGCAGATGACAGGGGAGGAGGGCTGGGTCCTTCCTGAAATCCACTATCATCTCCACTGTGTGGAGAGCATTGAGCTGCAGGTTGTTCATGCTGCACCCCCACACCAGATGGTCCATCTCACTCCTGTAGGCCGACTCGTCTCCATCAGAAATGAAGCCGATGAGGGAAGTGTCATCTGCGAACTTGAGGAGTTCGACAGACCGGTGACCAGATGTGTTGGTGTACAGGAAGAATAACAGGAGAAAGACAGCAGCCTTGGGGAGATGCAGTGCTGCGACGTTTATTCCAATTTATTAAAACAGTAATTCAAAAATTAACTGCACCAATTGTTTGATTTGAATGATGTAGGTTTGCTGTGGTTTTCAGCCTTTATCATGATCAGTCAGTGCCATCATTCACCACAAGGGATGACTGACATTTACCAGAGATGAATCTGAAGGGGTCCTACTTTTCAAATTAAAGGAAAAGATTGAATAAAATAAGAATGTTCAATTTATGAGTCAAAATCTGCCTTTAAGTGCAGTGTTGCAACAACATGAAAGCTTGCACTACTTCAAATTCAAATCAAACATTTTTTTCCCGTCTTTTATAACTGTAGAGTAGGATTGGTTCTGATCAGGGGTGGCTGGATCGGGGCTGTGGTAGTCGGCCTTTGCCTTTGTTGACTGTAATTCAGTTCTCATAGATGACAGATATCTGAAAATAAAACAGGAACGACGTCAAACCTAAAAAACTGCATTAGTCAAAATAATAGACCAGAAATAACACTGGGAACCACGATGGCTGCAGCCTCAGCCACACTATGGATTTGTGTGGTAATGTTTTCAAGCACTTTTTTTGTTTTCAGTACTAAGTCAAGTCATAATTAAAAGCAGCACATTTGAATCATTTTGTATTGTCAATTCTTGAACTAGTTGTATTTAAGCAACTACTACTGTATTTAAGTTGTATGTATTTAAGTTGTGGTCACACCAGCCAGTACATTTGCTGCCCCTTTGCTTCACTCAAGTGAGGTCGGTTTTGTCTTATTTTATGTTTGGAACTTGTGTTGTAGTTCAGTTTGTAGTATTTTACGTTTAGATATCTTTTGATGACCTCTATTAAAATACTGCAGTTATTAAATGGGGCAAGTACAAAATTGTTTTCAAGTTACTTCCACTCACAACTTGTGAAGTAAAAACGGTCACTTCAACAAAATTTACATGTAAAAAAGGAACAAAAAGAGGGAAACTTGTAACAAATAAACAGTAACTCAGTTTAGCTTAGTGGGGCTGTTGGATTTTCAGAAAGTCCCAGGTGGACTTTGAAGTGCATTTTTTGGCCTGTAGATCTTCGCCCTCATTTTATAGTGTGACTGAAATCTCTGCAGAAAACTTCACTGACTCTGTGAAAAGCACGAAGAGTTTTAGATGAAAATCTACTGTCACCTTTTGGGGATATTACTGACTTCTACCTTGTTATCTACAAAACATAACCCCAATCTCATTACCAAGTGTTTCCCTAATTTATATTAAGATGACATATAAGCGCATAATGTGGAGCCAGAGTCATAGGTCAAGAAAGTTGAAAGACCCATTATATATACAGAACACTATAAACTGAATTTATAATAGTGGCACTAAATGAATGTTGTGAGAATTACTGAACTTATTATGATTTATCATTTGGGCACAATCTGTTTGAACTTTGACAGGCTGTCAAACTAACATGGACGAGAACTAAATAGCAGATTGTTCCAACATCTATGTGACATTATTATTAGCTGCAGATTAGACACCATACAGCAACTGACTGCCTGAAACCTACAGAGACAAAATAAGACAAAGAAAGTCACCGTGCTGTTTGTGCCGTCTGTGCGTCCACTGATGTTCCTGCGCAAGTTCCACCTTCTTTTCCATTTGTAGAGGAGCAGCAGACAAACATTTAACAGTAATACAGAAGCCAAAAAGCTACACAAAACCCAAGGCCAGCAGAAATTTGTGATGGGGGCATCAGAGGCTGGGGAGAGAAAAGAGTCGTGTGGTTGGCTTATGTAGATTTTTGAACACTATTGCAACTAGAAAGCAACACTTTTACATGTAGGTCCCTGCTCTATTTGGATGGATGCAGTAAATTCAGTAACTCCTGTCACTGACCCACACATGCTAATGTGGAACAAAATGCAGCAATGCAACAAGTAAAATAAACATTGGATATGAACAATTCAGGTTTTAATTTAAATAGAAAATTTTAAAAACTGGATTAAAAAGTTGCATGTTGCAATGTCTTTAGAAATTTGCAATTTGCATTAATAGTTGTGATCGCAACATCGATATTTCTGGGGAGTTTGAATTATGTTTTAGATGTCAATGATACACTGTGTAGTAACAATTCATATAAAAGGAACTTGTTACAGGAAAAGTCCTGTTAATAAAAATGAGAAAGTATTTTGCTTTTTGAACAGTTCAAATTCCTCAAATTCTTTCTATAGCTTTAAAAAGTTTTTTTTCATTTTTAGCTCTCTTTACAGAAAATATGGATTATAAATAACCATGGTAATTAGTTTTAAGGGACACTCACCATCTTCAATAAGTATTGCAAATCTGAAGTTTGAAGCTGGAGACAAAGGGTTGCCGTAACCACACGTGTACCATCCTGTGTCAGACTTGGTCACTTGTGCGATTGTGACATACAGCCCGACTGTAGATCCGTTAATGTATTTAATGCCATATCTTCCATTCTGAGCTTTGACATTATTCACCTTGATGAGAATGTCCTCTGCTTGGTTACATGGGTCCTTACAAAAGAACATTGGGCCATTGTTGACAGCAGTGTTACAGGGATATGTGACCGTTTCTCCTTCAGTATTAGTTGGGATAAATCCAGAGGTAAGACCCAGTGGTGCTGTGGAAAAGATGATCACAGTTACATGTACACATACTGTACAGTGGGTGGACTGGTAATCAGACAGCCGCTGAACACAGGTCCACAGTTTCTACAGTGAAACAAAGCAACTTTGTCCCAAATGAGTCCAAAACCACACAACCGTATACCCACCCCCTAGTGTGAATGTTTCTGACTGGCTTATGTGGCCAAAAGACTAGAAGCCTGGTGCTGCAACTGCTCTCGTGTTTTTAGTTTTGGGCCTTGATATTAATTGGCATTTTAGCATATTTTAAATGAAACTTTTTTTTTGGTAGTGACTATTTTACCATTGTACATCAATTAAGTGTCTAATTGGTGACAGAATCTTTGCAGAGTTGATTCCTACTGATTATTGATGCATTTACTGAGTGTGACTTCCTTTTTTTTAATGTATTGAATTCACCCATTATTGTTTGTTTCACACTTTGGCTATTGTAAGATTGTGTGTATAAATGATAATTTTTTGTCTGTTTTATTGTCACTATGTGACATTTATATGTTTTAGATATTTTCCTGTATTTTATGGCAATTTTCCTAAAATAAATGCTGTAAGATCTTCATCCTGCTCGGTATGACAGGAGCTGCAAAGAGCAGGGCCATCAAATCCACCTCAGAAGTTGCAGAGAGAGCCTCGAGGTGGATCTGGATTAGAAGGTCCGAAAAGGGCCAATGCTGCTGGGACACAAGTCGGGGCCTGATCAACCCTGGCTGGGTCGCCTAAGCGAGGGTGTCTGACGACGTGAGACCCGAAACCCTCGAGGATCCCAGGAAACATCATTGATGATGTGTCCCAGCACATCCACGGATGGGTCTATACACACCTAATTGGAAATTCTGCATTTTTTGTGGACTTACATGATTGGGAAACATTTTAAGACCTGAGAATATACTTTGGGTTAGAGTCCCAAGGTGGACTAACTTAGTCAAATTTACAATCTGACAGAGTCACAAAAAGAGTAAAACTTTTTAAAACACAATACTCAACACGTGAAGTTTAAAAGGAAGGTAGAGCAGATTAAATGTCTTAAAAACAACTCACCATTTGCATTCTCTTCATGAATGCTAAATACAGGATTTTAATAGGTACAGATACTTAAATACAGTTTTTTGCAGTTCTTAAAAAAAACCCAATGTAGTGAATGGTGTAATTATAGCAGCTTTCATACCTTTCAGTAGAAACTCACCGTTTGAAACCCTGATGTCAAAGTCAGAGTATGAATCTGGAAACAAAGAGTTACCCAAACCACACCTGTACCGTCCTGAGTCAGACTTGGTCAGACTTGTGAAGGTCACAGACAGAATTCCGAATCCAGATGGTCCATTTCTGTATTCAATGCTGTACCTGCCATTCTTAGCTGTAACATTATCTGTTTTAACGAGGATGTCTTCGTCTTTACTACAGTCTTCTTTACAGAAGAACTTTGTGCTTCCAGACACAAGCTGGGTCCACTCAATTGTACCACTTCGTCCTTCAGCTCCAGTAAAAATGTTGACCTCTGCCTTAACGATTCCAGTGTTTTCTCCACTCAGTGCTGCGGAAAAGATGAACAGTAAATTCTGATGGTCGGTACTTTAGGGGCAAAATGTTCCTACATTCTACAGAAAACAGATCACAAGAAGAACAACAACTGAGAGAAATGTAATCATTGTTCTAAACAGTCGGTCCTCACCTGCCAAGAAGCAGAGGAGGAAAACGAGGTGGATTTTCATTCTGAATTTGATGGAGAAATGCCTCAATCCACTGCTATCACAGTCTGTCTCACCATTTGGGAAGTTGAAGCTGCTTTAAATTGAACATGTCCTTCCTCTCCGTGTACATCAGGGTGGGGCCAGATAGGACTATAGCCCCACCGCGAATCATTTGATGTGTAGAATACAAAACCATGTATCTTCTATTTGCCCTGTTTGCCCCACGCCTAATTTAGCGCCACCATATAATACTAAAACCCCTTCTAGCCCCACCAAGAAAAACTTTCTGCTGCTGCCAATGAAAAAGTAACTGCAAGTTCAGTAAATGCTGTAAGTCAATTTGACTGACGATAATGATTTTTAACTAGAGACTATTGTTGATATTCTAAAATTATTTAATCCTTTAAATGTCAGAAACAAGGTCTCTGTGACCTTATGGTCTGCACTTATATAGCGCTTTTCTACTTATTGGCACTCAAAGTGCTTTACACTGCTTCTTATTCACCCATTCACACACCGAAGGAGGGGGAGCCGGGGGTTGAACCAACAACTGTGGGGTTAGTAGACGACCCCCTCTACCATCGCCCAGAATGTCTGTCCTATTCAGGTGAACGCCATGTTTCAAAAAAACCTTGAGGACTTTCTAAAAATTTGCCCAAACATCCACTTTGACTCATGGATGAACTGATTAGATCAGATCAGGAATCTGAACAGACGTGCATGTAAACTGTCTCATCCACACCGGCTGACAGTTAAACTCACATTGGGCCTCGTGAAACAAACTCTCTTGAGCCCTCCCTTGTGGAAAATTGCAGACCCGTCTCTCTTCTTCCATTTCTGGCAAAGACAATGGAACGAGCAGTCTTCAGTCAACTCTCAGACTTTCTTTCCAAGAACAACTTCCTTGATGTCAACCGCTTCAAGAAGGGTCACTCCACAGAAAAGACGCTACTGGCGGTTGTGGTCAGTCTTCTGTCTTAATCCTACTTGATCTATCTTCATGGACACTGTGAACCATCAGATCCTCTTGTCCACACTCTGACTTAGGCATCTCTGGATCAGCTCTAGACTGGCTTCGTTCTTACCTAATGGGACAAACCTTCAAGGTATCCTGGTGGGGGCATGTCTCTCATTCTCATAGCCTCTCTCCCGGTGTGCCGCAGGGCTCAGTTCTTGGTCCTCTTCTTTTATACTACATCCCTGGGTCTTATCATCCGCTTACATGGCCTTTCCTATCACTGCTATGCTGATGACACACATCTCTTCCTGTCCTTTCCACCAGATGACTCCACTGTCTCATAACGCATTTCTGCCTGTCTCTCAGACTATCTCTGCTTGGATGAGAGAGAGATATCTTCAGCTCAGCCTCTTCAAGACCGAAGTCCTTGTCTTCCCAGCCAGACCTTCGACTCAAAACAGCATCATTGTCAACACAAGTCGGCCAAAAATCTGGGGGTCATCATCGACAACCAACTGAGCTTTAAGGACCACATCTCCTAAGTCTCTAGAGCATGTAGATTTGTCCTCTTCAACATCAGAAAGATGAGACCCTACATCACGGAATATACAACCCAACTCATTGTACTGGCGCTGGTCATATCTTGTCTTGATTACTGCTACACTTTGTTAATGGGGTCACCGGTATCCACAATCAAACCCAGCCAAAAAGGATTCATGTCACACCACACACACTAACCATCTGTACACTGGCTTCCTGTAGCTGCTCGCATCAGGTTCAAAGCTTTTTCTCTCGACTACAGGATGATCAACTAAACAGCTCCCGCTTACTTCAACTCCCTCATTCAAGTCTACAATCCTTCCTGTCTGCTGCTGTCGGCCAACGAACGACGTCTGGTGGTCCCAGCGCCGCACAGAAGACACCAAGCAAAACTCTTCAGCGCAATGATCCCACGATGGTGGAACGAGCTACCAAACTCTGCACGCTCAGCAGATTCTCTCCCAATATTCAACAAACTGGTGAAAACTAAACTCTGCTGCACTTTCCTATGCACTTAAATCTATTCAAATATATATATCTATATAAATAAAACATTTCCTTTCTGCTCTTTCTTGCATCTCATGAAACATAAACACTTTTCTGATAGGACTTTGCTTTGATGTTTTGCTGCCTTGTACCTCACTTATAAGTCGCTTTGGATAAAAGCATCTGCTAAATGACTAAATGGAAATGGGGAAAAAAAGAACCTGATTCTGATCCTCCTCCTTTTAATAAATGTTCTTCATACTCTGACAGTTGTGTTGTCAGTGCTATAGATTCAAACTTCTCTATCTTTACAGCTCTTCAGCTAAATTATCAGAGCCCTCCTGTTGTTGCTCAGTAAAATTAGAGATGTATAGGCATTAGGAGTCCAAAATGTATGTCTGTGTAGTCTTTGTCCATAAAGAACTGAACTTCTTAGGTTTTTTATTTCTTTTTTACAAATCCACATCACTATGGAGACCATCCATTAGTCAGCAGAACATCCACTTGAGACCCTGATAACCTTGATGTATTGTGGATTTGGACAGCCCCCCCCTCTGGTCAAAACATTTGTTCAATTGGTGATGCTTTTGGGCATATTGTGATATAATTGTCTTGCTAATCCAGTGAGGGGAATGTAGCAACGGGACCGGACTGAGGCCGCCAGCTAACGCAGCTCACCACCTGCACTGCTCGCTGCAGTCCATCGTAATAAACACATTTTTATTCCACATAATGTTTGGTTGAAGATCCTTATCTAGAAGGTCCTAACTCTAAATATGTAAAATTGTTTGTGTATACTCATGTCATAATTTCCTGTCTGCCACTTCACTTTGAACAATTTTCAAAACAGGCTATAATGTCAAAAAAATAAGTAAATCACAGGCTACATCCCAAATCTCTCAACTGCATCCAATTAGTCATTAACTATGATTAAGCATAGTTCTTGCTGTCAGCATGTTTTTTTTTAATTTCAATCTACCTATGTTTAAAACACTTTAAAATACCTGTATACTTATGAAAAACCTACATGCTGTATTTTTACTGTGCTTATCAGTCAAAGTACAGTGTTATTGTTCTTTGCTGCTCAGAAACTGGAGCAATAAACAAAAACCATTGTGATATTAAAAATGGTTTCTACTTTCTCTTCTGATGAGAGAATTAAAATCCTTTCAACAGAAGTTACAGAGTTTCTGAAGAATTCCACACACACAAGCAAACATGTTGCTGCCAACACTGAAAAAGAAAGTTACACATTAAAAAAAGACACATTAAATTCTGCTTTTTTCTAAAGAGTACGTGCAGTTTCAACAGCTTGTTAACTCAGTGATGTCAGCATTTAGCTGGCAGGTCTGGTTCCTCAGATAGAACCAGTTGAGCACTAATCACAGGATCCTCATTACAGCATTCCAGATCCTTTTCTCCTCCTCTTTATGTCAAAGTGTCTTTAGACAACATGTTGAACAAAAGCAAAATGTCTCAAAAATATGTGCATTGTCTTTTATAAGAAAAGAAATTAGGCCTTTAGTCATTAAGTGTTAAACATTTTTGACATATTTTGCATTTAAGAAAATATAGATGAACAGTAAATGCAAGAGGAAGTTTGAACTGTTCCATGGGAAAGTCACAACAATCATCTTAAAGTAATGAGCTGAATGAGGAAATATAACCACTGGAATTAGCTAAACAATATTGAACCACATCCAAGTCGACACAAATACATAATCTAAAAAAAAACAAACACCTCCTACCAGACAAACAGGTTGTCTGAGAACAAGTTGTCTCTGCTTGCGATTTCATTTCCTAATTACACACATACAAACGCACACAAAGCCTAACAACCTGGCTACAAGCTCATTAGAAGCTGGATTCCATGCGCCTGTGTGAACCGATGCTCTAAGACAAAGAAAAAGGCACCAAACTAAGGGAAACCCAGACTGCGGGCTAATGTTCGGTTTGTGCCTGAGGAAAAAATGTGCACCCTCGCAACAGCACACCACCACCATCACAGACGGCTTCTCCAAAGCAGCTCACGTCGTCCCTCTACATAAACTGCCCACACCCACGGAAAAAGCTCAACTAGTCGTCCAGCATGTATTCCGCCTTCACAGCATCCACTGTGACATGTCTGGACGTCATTTTGCAACTCTGCGGTTCCATCCCGAGTCCAACGGCCAACGTAACAAGCCAACCAAAATGTGGAAACCGCCCCTGTGACACTTCCTCCAACCCCTCCACCTGGAAATCTTTCTCACCTCTTCTGCCACAGGTCTCTCATCCTATCCGTCCAGGTGCACATCCATCGCTGCCATAGGCTGTGAAGAGAGACCCAGGCTGCCCTTCTCAGAACCGCAGACAGAAACAAGCAGCTAGCTGACTGCCTAAGAGCCCCTGACCCCCCCGTCTCTCACTTTGGGTCAACTTAATAACTACTCTACACTCTGGAAGTCTGACAGCTGTTTCTCTATTTCCCGCTTTAGTGAAATGTTTCAATAATTGCGTAATGTGTGAATAAGAGGAAATGGTGATTAATAATTTGATTAAAGATTCTTAACAAAACCAAGATGTTGCAATTAATTTGCTATTAGAACATAAGGAAAAGGTGATGAGATGAGGAGCAGCTTCACCTCATGGCTCAGGTTTGTGCCGTACACACACTGTATTACAAACTAAATTATTACATGACTCATGCAGATGCAACCACCAGCACAGAATTACATTGACCATATTTTCTAAATATGCCTCTGATGTCTGTCAAAGTAACTGTCTACATGGAGTTAAAATGTCACTAAAGCAAAATTGTCTAGTTGCACTGGTCGTTGTCCTCTGTCAAGAGTCTTGTAGAACAATGAATACATCCCTGCACGGAGCATGAATGAGTTTCATGGCCGACTTCCTCCATGGCTTGAATGAGGGCATAGTGTTAAAACCATCTATGGTTCTGTAAAAAAAAAAGATCCTTATTGAGGTTAAAGATAACAGGAAGTATGAAGAATTGGACAGAAAATAGTGGATGCTGCGGTTTGGATCAGTCAGAGGACGTATTGTCTCGGACAACAATGTACCACATCTGTTCTGCATCCGTTTGATCTTCTGCAGTGATGATGTTGTATAGTCTGTCTACAAATGTTCGTTGGTGACTGTGTATTAAAGACCTCCGTTGGCAGTTGAGGACCCTGTATATCTACTGTGCTTGTGGCTGAATGTTGCTTTCACAAATAAGCAGTTGATAAGAAGTGAGGTTAACACTGTGGCCGTGGTTGTGCAGATCAGATTCTTAATTTTAGAATAAACATAGAATAGCATTCATAAGGAAGAAATGGCAATGATGGTCAGGAAGGATTAGACTTTTCAAATTGTCCAGACATAACAACCTACTTAAAGAAGTGTGTAAATGCGATGTCCTCCATGCTGTTGTCCACACGTACGACTGGGTAAACAGGACCTGTACTTTGATCCTCACACATAGAGCTGGTGTGACTAAGACGTCCCAAAGAAACAGTGTCACAGAACTAAGAATGTGTTTCTCAAAAGTCAGTAGGTTCAAATTGTCGGGAATAATAAACCTGGAGGTTTAACAATTAGACCAAATGAGAAACTATGTATTTTGATTTAGAAAAAATAACAATAACTAATAAATGTATATATCCAAATCGCAACGAACAGGTGGCAATAACCCACTCAGCCAAGGTGACATTTATGAATGAATATCATTTTATGTGTCACCACATATCTCCTCCTGTTCAAATCTACATGGTGTTTTCCACAGGCTTCAATCGGCTTCACGATGGACCAATGAGCAAACACACACATATATAAAGAAAACTCATCCCGTCAAAGTGGATAGTGGGAGTGACAGTGTTCCCTGACACGTAGCTATTGTACATTATATTGTGAGACTGGTTCATTGGTATCTACCTGCAGCATCAGCAGAGTATGTTAGAAATGTTATAAAACAGTTGGAAAAAAAAAAACTCTGCTGCTGCTGAGTGAAGTCTTTTGTTTGGGGAGTTCATTACTAGACATTTAAATGGCTTTGTCACATAGCACAGAAGCATGTCCTCGAGTATGATTAAGGTCAGGCAAGCTGAAAAGTAGAACTCATGGCAGAGCCACTGAATTAAATTGCACAGGTGGTTGTAATGCTATGCTTTATTGGTGTATGTCAGGTACAGGAAGTATTATTAAGGTCAGATCAAAACGTAAAATGGGAAAGTCACAACAATCATCTTAAAGTAATGAGCTGAATGAGGAAATATAACCACTGGAATTAGCTAAACAATATTGAATCACATCCAAGTCAACACAAATAATTAATCTAAAAAAAACAACCACCACCTACCAGACAACCTGGCTACGTGCTCATAAGAAGCTGGATTCCATCCACCAGTGTGAACCGATGCTCTAAGACGAAGTTAAAGGCACTTTCTGGATAGTCTGTGCCCCATGTCTTCAACACCTGCTTGTACCTCAGCCCCTAATCCCTGGCTCACCGACCCGATCTGTGAGTGACGCAAATCTATGGCTTCTACTGTTTGTCTTATCCTATTTATTTTGTCTTCTATTGACCCCTCTCTTGTTCAGAGTTACAGAGCTGTCTCTTATATGGACACAGGATGATGCAAAGTCTAAAAAAAAGTTCATCAAATGTACAAATTATTCCATAAACATGTTGATTTTACCTCTTTTTTTGGCTGCAAGACATTCTTACCCTTTGGTACAGTTTATGTTTGACATTTTAGAAAGTAGTGTCCATTTTGTATTTTTAATCTACATAAAGTTTCAGACATTTTTAACTCGCTCCATAGTTTAAACCCCACTACAGACACATTTTTTCACTAGTTCCAAATTTTGGTTTTTCAAATATATGCTTTCTGATTTTTACAGTTGTAAAATAAAATAAAACCTTTTAAAATTGGGATCTAATTTGTTGGATTATATTAATTTGCTCTGTTGATAAGTCTGACGGCTCTTTTTTTTAACTTAGCAAATTTAATTTACATTTGTTTTGTTTCCTTATACACAAACAGAAATAACACGTGTATCTAAATCCAAAACCCACAAAGAATTCTCAAATTACATTTGGACAGGATCCACTTTAATAATCCGGTTAGAAATGCAACACATCTTTATTTTCTGTGCCAAGTTTCAGTATTGATCTAAACCTGTTCCACTTTTCAGCATAAAGGTTGACTGACATCTAGCCGACGTTACTGCTTCAACAAATTGACAGAACTCGATACAATACTTGGAAAGGCTGGAGCAACGTGTAGGATAATAATGGTGATCTGACCTTTTTATTGTGAAATGTAACTTGGTCAGGTTTATTGGGCAACAGGTAAAAACTGCACTGCACATTTCTTAATATACTGCGTAAAGTGGAACACCTACATTTTAAAGATTGAAAATTCAAACTCAGAAACAGCCAGTTAAGAATCATAACATCACATTTATAGATAATATCTGCCAACATAAGGAGCCATATAGAACAATTCATTATAGGTAATAGAAAATATCAATACAAAATTTAGATTCCACTTTAATCATTTCTGTGAGCTAGTGTTTGTCCGTCTTGGTTGGGTCAAAGTTCTGGTAGATGTTGTCTTCACATGTTGGGACTAAATCCCAGTTCTCATAGATGACAGATAACTGAAAGGAAAAAAAAAAACCTTAGTGCTCCTTCATTTCAGCACCATCCGTATCTTTGGTCTCATCACACAACTTAACAGCTTCAAATAAAAGTTAATTTTCTTAACCATGTGCTTTTCATTGTTCCAGACCAAACTGAGATTTTTCCTCTGCTGGTGAAGAGGTGCATCAGTCAGTAAAGTCAGCATTGACAAATTTGAGCTCCAATGAAATGAAAGGAAAAAGTACAACCACAGAGAATCACTAAAGCTACTGGGATTTCTCATTTGACCATGAATGATCAAAGAAGTGTCCCACGTGACTAGATTTGGTGCAGAATTGAAAGATTAGACACCGTGCAGTGAACGCTGACGCACACTTGAAGACAGACATGTCAAAGAAAGTCACCTCCTTGTTTGTGCCTTCAGTGGTGTTTCTGAGCATGTTCCTCCTTGTCCTCCGTTTATACAAGACTAGTAGTGATACAACCAACAGTGATACACCAACTAAGGGGACACACACAACCAGACGCAGGACAGATCCTTGGTGGGGGACATCAGAGAAGGCTGGAAGGGAAGAGACAGCGAGAGAAGTAGTTTGTTTACAGTTTAGAAGAAATCTGTCTTTTCGGTCTTGTCTTACAAACTGAATTGTGATCTGTTGAGTTTATGATCAGTGTTGGAACAATAGATCAGTGTTTTTTCTTTATTCTGCTCGTTCTTAAGTAATAACATATGGTTTGAGGCAATTTAACCTTTTTTGGTGTTAATCTTGTGGCTACTTGGTCTAAAAGTCTGTTAAACTCTATAGAGGAGACTTTGGTTCAAAAGCAGCAGAAATAGCTAAAAAGATGTTTTTCAGGCAGCTCTGCATGTTTGATTCTGAACTGGACCTTACACTGTGTCTGTGTTGTTGAAGGTCTGAGAGTCTGGGTCGTTTCTAAAGTTGTTGGAGCTGTGAACAACACAAAAACAGACAAACAAAAAATTAATCAAAAAAACAAAAAAACAAAAATACCATATGACACATGTGTCTTGCACCATCTAAACTTCCCAAACTTAATTAATTCTGAATTATAAAATAATTCAGCTGCAGGAGAACAGACTCGGTCACCTCACTCTGTCCACTGTGTCTGATCACTGAGGAAGTTCAAGTCCTTGTTCATTTTATTCATTCACTTCCTTCCTCTCTCTCTCTCTCTCTCTCTCTCTCACTCTGCATATTAGTTCACAGCTTTAGCTGCATCATATATATGATGGTGATGATGATGAAGGGAGAACAAATGTTCTGTACGTTTCTGTAGATCAGTGACATCATGATGACATTAAAAATCTGACTGAGGATACTTTCAGTTTCTCTGGACAGAACTGTGGATCTTTGCTTTATATTATTTGTTAGTTGGCATCTTATTTAATAAAGAAAAGTGGCTGGTAGATTCAGTTTCTTTTGCTTTATAAACTGAGCACTAGTTCATTCTCATACATAGATTGCAGCAGATACAAACTTCTCCATTTGTTCAATTCTTCAACTAAACTGTTAGAAGCATCAGTACAATTAGAGCTGTATGAGTAGAATGTGTAACATGTACAGTACATGTAAAAGTCTGTTAAACTCCATGGAGGAGACTCTGGTTCAAAAGCAGCAGAAATAGCTAGAAAGAGGTTTTTCAGGCAGCTCTGCATGATTGAAACCCAATGAAGATGTTTCTGAACTGGCCCTTACACTGTGTCTGTGTTGTTGAAGAAGGTCTGACAGTCTGGGTCGGTTCTAAAGTTGTTGGAGCTGTGAACAACACAAAAACAGACAAACAAAAAATTAATAAAAAAACAAAAACATATGAGACATGTTTCTCGCACCATCTAAACTTCCCAAACTATATGTGCTACTGTGCAGACAGGAGATGCTTGGATTGGTAAATTTGATGAAATGTAAAATGTGCAGCAGAAGTTACATGTTGACCTAAATACAGATGTTAAGTTTAACCACCCTCACATACAGAGAGGGCTGCTGACGGAACATAGCAGAAACACATAGAAGACACAGAGTATGTGTGATAAACTGTGCAACACAACGGTAGTGATAAAAGACAGGAAATCGATTAGCTCATTTTCTGCAGTATCGTTGGCAGATCTGTTATTCTGACAGTCTGAAATTCTATTTTGTTATTAATAGAATAGAAATAGAAAAAGGGAATAAAACGTTTTTCATGACATTTTCAGATTTAAATCCCTTATCACTACTCTTTACTGTCAGTTAAATGAATTTGTGCTTTGAACAGAACATATGCAGATTATGAAGAAGTAGTTTCACAACACTTCATAAAAAACTCACCCTCTATAACAATTAAAGAAAACGTTTTGGATGAATCTGGAGACAAAGCTCTGCCGTAACCACACTTGTACTGTCCTGAGTCAGACTTCTTCACCTGTGTGATGGTCACATACAGTCCATATGCAGATCCGTCTATATATTCAACACCGTATCTTCCACTCTGAGCTTTTTTCTGATCTGTTTCAATGAGGACGTCCTCTTGTTTTTTACAGTCGTCTTTGCAGAAGAAGAATCTGCTTCTGTTGACTTCATCATAACATGGCGTACTGAGAGTCTCTCCTTCAACATTTGTACGGATAAACCCAGTATTTTTATCTAGTTCTGAAAACATAAAGAAGCAACAGTTTCTTGATTTACATTCGCAAAGATACACACAATAACTGTCACTGATCTACCATCAGGAAAATACTGTAAGGCCAAAGATCCATTGAACACCAATAGCTCACATTCTTTCCTCAATTCCATTTGATTCCATTTGACAAAACTCCTCAATACGCTGTATCTTAATACATAAAGTTTACCGTTTAGCAGGAACTCACCGTCTGACACTCTGGCCTCATATTCACAGTATGAATCTGGACCTGAAGATTTGCCCACACCAAACTTGTACCGTCCTGAGTCAGACTGGATCATATTTCTGATGGTCACATGCAGAAACATTTTGCCAGATGATCCACTTTTATATTCAAAGCTGTATCGCCCATTGTTAGCTGTGTCACTCTCTGCTTTAACCAGGATGCCGCCTTCTGAACATTCTTCCTTACAGAAGAACTTCCAGCTTCCAGAAGAAGAAAAGTGGCACATAATTGTCCCATCTCCTCCTTCAGCTCCTGTGAAAATGGTGGGTTTTGCACTGACGAGCCCAGTGTTTCCACCACACAGTGCTGTTGAAAAGGTGAACAGTGAGTTCTGAGGGTCAGTACTTCCTGTGTAGTGTCTCTTCTTTTTCACATTTACATTTACGTTACAAAATGTCACTTTTCTAACATTTTGTAAAGCACTTTGTGATTTTACCTGTGAAAGGTGCCGTATAAATACATTTTACTTACTTACTTCTTTGTGTGTTTTATTGGTATAATTTTCCCACTTTTCAATAAAACAGTTCTACTTTTTTTTTTACCAGAATACATCTGAGAAAAATCTAATAAAAAAAAGCAAATAACACAGCTGTAGTGAGACATTTGGACGTATGCAGTAACTGTACTGAAGCAGTACACTGCAGTATTACAGAGACTCACCTGATAAGAAGCAAAACAGCAGAATGTGGTGGATTTTCATTCTGAATTAAGAAATAATTCAGCTGCAGGAGAACGGACTCTGTCACCTCACTCTGTCCACTGTGTCTGATCACTGAGGAAGTTCAAGTCCTTGTTCTTTTTATTCATTCACTTCCTCCCTCACGCTCTCTCTCTCTCACTCTCTCTCACTCTGTATATTAGTTCACAGCTTTAGCTGCATCACATACACTATATTGCCAAAAGTATTCGCTCACCCATCCAAATAAATGAATTCAGGTGCACAAAGCAAGGTCCATAAAGACATGGATGAGTGAGTTTGGTGTGGAAGAACTTGAATTGCCTGCACAGAGTCCTGACCTTTGGGATGAGTTAGAGCGAAGACTGCGAGCACTGTGTATTATGTATTTCATAAACACACTTCCCAGAAGAGTTGAAGCTGTTATGGCTGCAAAGGGCCGACGTCATATTAAACCCTATGGATTAAGAATGGTATGTCACTAAAGTTCATATGGGTCTAAAGGCAGGTGAGCCAAAACATTTTGGCAATATAGTGTATATGATGATGATGATGATGAAGGGAGAACAAATGTTCTGTACATTTCTGTAGATCAGTGACATCATGATGACATTAGAAATCTGACTGAGTAGGATGTGTAACATGTACAGTGCATCACAGCGCTTAACGTTTGTAATGTTACGGCCTTATTTCATAATGGATCATATTCATTATTTTCCTCAGCATTCTACAGACAGTACCCCATAAGGAGAAGTTTGTTTGAAATCTTTGAAAATGTATTAAAAATAAAAATCCCATGTGAGACTAGCTGACCAAACCTTTGCTTGTTTCCAGCATCATGCTAATCAAACCAAATGTCTCCAACCTAAACTAAATGATGCTATGGGTGTTGGGCAAAGAATGCAACCGCAAGGGGGCACAAGCCAGTGTCTTCTTGTGCCAGTCCCAAGTCTGGATAAATGCAGAGGGTTGTGGCAGGAAGGGCATCCGACGTAAAACACATGCCAAACCAAACATGCGAATCGTGACAATGACTTCCATACCGGAAATTGGACTACTGTTGGTCGAAGACGAAGAAGAAGAGGAGGAAGGTGTGTTCGTAGGCAGAGAGAGAAGAGGAAAGCTAAGAATGTAGGACTGACAGTAGGGACTTTGAATGTTGGTACTATGACAGGGAAGGCTAGGGAGTTGATCGACATGATGCAGAGAAGGAAGGTGGACATACTGTGTGTCCAGGAGACCAGGTGGAAAGGTAGCAAGGCTAGAAGCTTAGGAGCAGGGTTTAAGTTGTTTTACCATGGGTCAGATAGGAAGAGAAATGGAGTAGGAGTTATCCTGAAAGAGGAGTTGGTGAGGAATGTTCTAGAGGTGAAAAGAGTATCAGACAGGTTGATGAGTCTGAAGATGGAAGTTGAAGGGGTGATGTTCAATGTTGTGAGTGGTTATGCCCCACAGGTAGGATGTGAGTTAGAAGAGAAGGAGAAATTCTGGAGTGAGTTAGATGAAGTGATGCAGAGCATCCCCAGAGGTGAGAGAGTGGTGATTGGTGCAGATTTCAATGGGCATGTAGGTGAAGGGAACAGAGGTGATGAGACAGTTATGGGCAGGTTTGGTCTTCAGGACAGGAACGCAGAAGGTCAGATGGTGGTTGACTTTGCAAAGAGGATGGAAATGGCTGTAGTGAACACTTTCTTTCAGAAGAGGCAGGAACATAGGGTGACGTACAAGAGCGGAGGGAGAAGCACTCAGGTGGACAACATCTTGTGTAGACGTTGTAATCTGAAAGAGATCAGTGACTGTAAAGTATTGGTAGGGGAGAGTGTAGCCAGACAACACAGGATGGTGGTGTGTAAAATGATACTGGTGGTGAGGAAGATAAGGACTAAGGCAGAGCAGAGGACAAAGTGGTGGAAGTTGAAAAAGGAAGAATGTCGTTTAGTTTTCAGAGAGGAGCTGAGACAGACTCTGGGTGGTTTGGAGGTGCTTCCAGATGACTGGACTACTACAGCTAATTTGATCAGGGAGACAGGTAGGAGGGGACTCGGTGTGTCTTCTGGAAAGAGGAAAGCGGACAAGGAGACTTGGTGGTGGAACGAGGAAGTTCAGGAGTGTATACAGAGAAAGAGGTTAGCTAAAAAGAAGTGGGACACTGAGAGGACTGAAGAGAGTAGACAGGAGTACAGGGAGATACAGCGTAAGGTGAAGATAGAGGTGGCAAAGGCCAAACAAAGAGCATATGAGGACTTGTATGCTAGGTTGGACACTAAAGAGGGAGAGGTGGATTTGTACAGGTTGGCCAGACAAAGAGATAGAGATGGGAAGGATGTGCAGCAGGTTAGTGTGATTAAAGATAAGGATGGAAATGTATTGACAGGTGCCAGGAGTGTGATGGGAAGATGGAAGGAGAACTTTGAAGAGTTGATGAACGAGGAAAATGAAAGGGAACGAAGAGTAGAAGAGGTGACTGTGTGGAGCAGGAAGTAGCAAAGATTAGTAAGAGTGAAGTGAGGAGGACATTGAAGAGGATGAAGAGCGGAAAGGCAGTTGGTCCTGATGACAAACCTGTGGAGGTATGGAAGTGTCTAGGAGAGGTGGCAGTAGAGTTTTTGACTAGTTTGTTTAACAAGATCTTGGAGAGTGAGAGGATGCCAGAGGACTGGAGGAGAAGTGTACTGGTGCCCATTTTTAAGAACAAGGGAGATGTGCAGAGCTGTGGCAACTACAGAGGAATAAAGCTGATGAGTCACACAATGAAGTTGTGGGAAAGAGTAGTGGAAGCTCGGCTAAGGGCAGAGGTGAACATTTGTGAGCAGCAATATGGTTTCATGCCTAGAAAGAGAACAACAGATGCAGTATTTGCTTTGAGGATGCTGATGGAGAAGTACAGAGAAGGTCATAGGGAGTTGCATTGTGTCTTCGTAGACACAAGCGTATGACAGGGTGCCGAGAGAGGAGCTGTGGTATTGTATGAGGACGTCTGGAGTGGCAGAGAAGTATGTTAGAGTGGTGCAGGACATGTATGAGAGCTGTAAGACAGTGGTGAGGTGCTGTAGGTGTGACAGAGGAGTTCAAGGTGGAGGTGGGTCTGCATCAAGGATCGGCTTTGAGCCCCTTCTTGTTTGCTCTGGTGATGGACAGACTGACAGATGAGGTTAGACAAGAATCTCCCTGGACTATGATGTTTGCAGATGACATTGTTATTTGTAGTGAGAGCAGGGAGCAGGTGGAGGAAAATCTAGAGAGGTGGAGGTCTGCTCTGGAAAACAGAGGAATGAAGCTTAGCCGCAGCAAGACAGAATACATGTGTGTCAATGAGAGGGACCCAGGTGGAATGGTGAGGTTACAGGGAGCAGAGGTGAAGAAAGTGCAGGACTTTAAGTACTTAGGGTCAACGGTTGAGAGCAACGGTGAGTGTGGAAAAGAGGTGAAGAGGCGAGTGCAGGCAGGTTGGAACGGGTGGAGAAAAGTGGCAGGTGTGTTGTGTGATTAAAGATTATCAGCGAGAATGAAAGGAAACGTGTTCAAGACGGTGGTGAGACCAGAGATGTTGTCCAGCTTAGAGACAGTGGCACTGAAGAAAAGACAGGAGGCAGAGCTGGAGGTAGCAGAGCTTAAGATGTTGAGGTTCTCTTTGGGAGTGACGAGGATGGACAGGATCAGGAATGAGGACATCAGAGGGACAGCTCATGTTAGATGTTTTGGAGATAAAGTCAGAGAGGACAGATTGAGGTGGTTTGGACATGTTCAGAGGAGAAACTGTGAATATATCGGTAGAAGGATGCTGAGGTTGGAGCTGCCAGGCAGGAGGTCTAGAGGAAGACCAAAGAGGAGATTTATGGATGTAGTGAGGGAGGACATGAAGTTAGTTGGTGTGAGTGAAGAGGATGCAGAGGATAGAGTTAGATGGAGGCACATGATTCGCTGTGGCGACCCCTGAAAGGAACAGCCCAAAGAAAAAGAAGAAGAAGGTGTTGGGCAAAGACAGGAAGCAGAACTTTCCATAATCAAATTGGGCCAAAGAGAAACCAGTCAAATATAAAGACTAGAGCAATGAGCTGTATGGTTCACACTGAGCGAACAACTAAACTGTTCCAAAGTGTTTTTGCCCCATCAACCCATCTTTGAGCTGAACTTCAATAAAACAACCTCTACACTTTAAATGTGACTCAACCTGCAGGGAGACATCGCTCAAGTGTTTTGCATATGTCCACAGTGTTGCTTGATTAATAAAAAAATGCTACTTCTGTGTGTGTGTGCTGTTCTGAGAAGGGAGAAGTGGTCTTCTTGTCCTTCTCACTCAGCTGCTGCTGTCTTCCAGTTTGAGCTGCTGTTTGTCTGTTTCCTCCTGCTTCAATCAAATGATTTTAGTAAAATGTGTCTGTTAAGAATCAACCATGTATGTAGGTTGTGCTTCTTGTTTTAACTTAATTCTCTCAGTATAGAACTGGCCAAATATAGACTTGTGAGCTATGAGTAATGAGTTATGTCTCCAAAAACAGAGATATGAAACTGTGCTAGAATGAGGAAACAAATCTTACTTGATATTCCTTCTGTCTTATATATGTCCTCCACAACCGGAGGAACCAAAGTCTGACGTTTTTGTTCATTGTTTCTTCTGTCTTAGGGCCAATACAGAGAGACATACACAGACAGACAACCATTCACACTCTCATTCACACCTGCAGGTAATTTAGAGTCCAATTAAATGATGCAGTTAAGCTAATTGGTCGTCTCTTTCATTGTACCGTGTTCTTTAACCTGTGAGGGTTTAGGGCTACAAGGAAAGGGGGATTAATAAGTCTGCTGAAGAAAACAAAGGGATGAATTTGACATAAGCACATTTTGAAAACAACATGTGCACGTCTAGGCACATTTCTGTGTGTCTGTGTGTGTGCTGCATGTTGCTGTTTTTGAGGGGGTGGGGGAGGTTTTGACCCTGACATACACACTCAGAGAAAGCAACACATGGATGACACAGTAGTAGGTGTGATACGATAAACTGTAGTCATAAAAGACAGGGAATCAATTTTCTTATGTTCTGCAGTATCATTTCAAAGCTTATCGATTCAACAGTCTTTAATAATTGGGGTTTGTTTAATTCTGGGGTTTTTCAGGCATCCACACATACATATACTGTGTTCTTCTCACACATGCACAGTTGCAAGAAAAAGTTTCTTCACTAAAGTCTCAAATAGCAAAAACAACAGATAATATTTCTAAACACTTTTGTTCTTTCATGTTCTTCCCTTGTTCTGACACCTGCTCTTCTTCCAATTCCAGTTACAGCTTTTACCTGTAGTGTGTTACAGCTTAAGCTCAATGAAAACAGTGTGGAAATAAACTAAGTCAAAAACAAGTTAACAATTGGAGTCTGATTGATTTATTGGATTAGAATAATTAGCTTTGTTGATAAATCTGATGGCTCTTTTTTGAAAGATCTTTCTTTAGTTTTACTTCCTGCTCCTGGCTTTTATTTTGTTATCCCTCAGGACCACGTCCCAGTTAGTTTCTTGAGCTTCTTGTTTCTCGTTAACCCTGATTGTATTCACCTGTGCCCCCTTGTGTTTATACCCAGCTCTCCCCACTGTTCCCTGCCAGATCGTCTCTCCAGTCCTCCTCTGTGAAAATTCTGTGCTTTGGACATTGTCCTTCCATGGCCTACCTGATCCTTGTGTTTGGACTGTCCCCCCCAGGTTTTGGTCTGAGGTTTGCTTTCCTGTTTGTTTCAGTGTTTTAGTTTTGTCTAGTTATCCTCGTCTGTTTGTCCCTGGTTTTATGTTTGAGTATTTATGTGTCCCCTTCTGTCTGTCTGTGATTTATGTTCAGTTATTAAGTTGGTTCGCTTGCTTCCCCAGCACAGTTGTAATTAGTGTGAAACCAATGAAGCTCTTGTTGCTTTCAGCAATCACACTAACTAGAATGGGCCTTTCCTACAGAAAAAGCGTGTGATTGCTGAAAGCCAGCCGCTGCAGCTACTGCAGCCATCGCCGAATCTGCAGCTCTTAACGTTGTAAAAGTGACAGCACTCGAACAAAACAATAAAAATCATTTGCCGTTCGCCCAGTGGAGCAATAGAGGCAACACTCTATGTGAAGTGCTTCATCATGGGGCAGCTGTCCACAAAGTTTCATCATGCTACCATGTGTAGTTACAGTGGGAACCATCTTTGTAGCTGTTAGCATTTAGGACTAGTAGCACACCACAATGTGACTAACTGCAAGTGTTTGAGTGCATATTTGTGGTATCTGCTTCCTGTTTCTGGAACAGAAGACTTACAATAAGAGCTGGCAAAATATATAATGAGTTACAGTATATCTACAACATAAATAGAGATGTGAAGTCTACTAGGTTGTGAAATAAAATTTTCCACGCCTATTTTTTGTTAGTTTAATATTCCTTCAGTCCTTATGTCTTACGAGTAGCACCAGCTCTGGAGGAACCAAAACCAGACATTTAAAAAAAAAAAATAATAATAATAATAATTTTTGTTAAACAACACACATAATCAGCTTCTTGTTTTGGCATCTTATTACAACATTTCCATGCAATAGAATAAGGATGCTAGGCCACGTAGGTCCAATCTTTTATTCTCTGTTTATTTGCACAGAAATACAGGCCCCTATTTCTTTAAATAATTGGGATCAATGATTATCTTCCAGGGAGTCAAGTGCATTATAGAAAGTAGTTTTAAAGATGGACTAACATATTTAAAAAGAGCAAACTGGTGTATCTGACTGGAATTTGATTATTTATAGCCAACTCATATTTAGATGTGGGATTATTTTTTCCTTCTGATAAGCAACAGTGGTTTAAGGTCCACCATATATGTGTGTGTGTCTGGAATTTTTTTAAATTTAAAATACACTTTTACATGTTAATCCTTATTAAAACACTGGTAAGTAACGTCACATGGGGCATGAAGGAGTGGGGTCAGGTGTGAATCCTGTACAGAACCTGCTGAAGAACCCTCCACTCATTGATGTTTCCCTCAGCCTCATTCCACTTATCACTGAAATTTGGGATCTTTTCATACCAGTTCTGCCTCCTCACACTGTTTTGTTGGCACTTGTGTTAGACCTCACTCTCACTTTCAGTTCCCTCTGCATGTTGACCCCTGCCCCCTCCCTTGTGCCTTGTGCCAGTGCTTTATTCAGGGTCCTTTCTAAGTTGCTTTGTACATGCTTTTATTGGGCACGTGATGACTTCTCATTTTGTTTCCACGCTCTAATATTTTGTATTAATGCCATGTAAGTGAAAGATCTGTGTTTGGGCTCCGGGTGCTGCTTTGACTTGCTAAAAAGAAGCTGGATCATGCCACTGTTGCTCTGGGGGGAGGACATAGAAAAGGGCTAATAGAGAGGGGAACAGAGCAGAGCATTGGGTTTCTATTATTTAGAGAAGTGAAAAGTTTCTGGTTTATCAGAGGAGAAGAAAGAGGCAACGTAAAAATCCTTCAACCTTTGATCTAAACCTTTGTCCTCTGAGCACATTCACCGCTCATTTGTCACTTTGTTGTGTTATTGTTAACTTTAGATTTTTGCCTCATATTTGATCAAGTCCTTTTCACAAATAGGATTGATCACTTTCAGCGAAGTTGCATTAAGAAGGTTAAAGGGGTTTAGCTACTCGTCAATAAAACAGTCGGCAAAGCTAGAACAAAGTAACAACATGTGAGAGTCAAAGTCGGGCCTAACATGGCTTTTTATTAGAAAATGAATTTAGATTAACTTATTGAGCAACAGGTAAAAGCTGGAGCGCAAAATTAGTTTGAATAATGTTTAGTTGTAGGATGAGAATAACCACAAACACCTACATTCACATTAGTCATTGCAGAATTATCGAGTATTACAATGCTAATCACTGCGTCATCTGAAGTTCGGTGATGAAAAATGTCTGGTTTATACATAAAATCCAGATTTCAATCAAAACATTATTTATCTTCTGACTTTGTCCCTGTAGAGTAAATTTAGTTCCTGATCGTTGGCGGCTGCATCAAGGTGGTGGTGGATTGCAGCAGGAATTCTCATAGATGGCAGATATCTGATATACAGCATTAGCCAAAATAACACCACATTTGTTTCACTGGCGAGACCTGAACAATTAATTGGCTCAAGTCAAGCCTCATTTTTTTTAGATGGACGTCGTTGGAGCAGAACGCGTCAAATATTCTGCAGATGAAATGCAACGATTATAATAAACTGTACCTCAATGATTAGAGTTCAACGAAATGACAAAACGGATCCACAGTGAAACAATCCAACTGTAATTAACATTTAGGGAAGAAATGATGAAACAAATTCAACAAATAATTGAACAGGTGGTGGCAAAAACTTACCGTATTCAGGAAGCCAAGGGAGCAAAGCAACTAAAAGAGTTTTGAGGCAGTAAAGGTATTTTCTCACTTCATGCTTCCTACACCAGGTGGCACAAAAGCCCATACAGGCCTGACTGCTGGTACCTGAGGCTCGACCTGTCGGTTCACCAGAGCCTTACTGAAAGGCCTGAGGCCAACTGGCCCACGTCCTCAACTTAAAACCCAAAGAGGTTAATATTATCATTGGTGGTAGTAGTAGTAGTAGTAGTAGTAGTAGTAGTAGTAGTAGTAGAGAATGGTGACACAAGGAGCCTCAGTCTACTTGAAAGCGAAACACAACCAGTGCATATGTGTTGTAGAAGTGGCATGAAGTTCAATCCCCATTGACTCTGAGCTGGTTTCGGGACAGAGGGACAGCAGCCAGAGAAACTCTCATACCAACAACATACATTTACTCGCCAATCTTTGATCTCATGTAACCTTTTGCTGTCACTTTAATTCATCAAATCCATTGTTTTTCTCCCTGTTTCAGTCCTACTGGACGTAGCTGCTGCTTTTGACACAGTGGACCAACGGGTTGGGCTGACTACCCAAATTCCCCGTTAACCAGTTACAGTTGATTCAGAACTTTGCTGCCCGAGTCCTGAGGAGAAGCTCATGGCACCCAAATATTAGGTTCGCCTAAGAGGTCAGAGCTCTAACCAGTTACAGTTGATTCAGAACTCCAAGTAACTCGGAACAGCAAACTTAAAACCCGCCTTCTCATCCTGGCTTCTGATGTTCATTTATTGCATTTATTTAGTAGATTCAAATATTTATGGCACCTTTCATCAAGCCCTTTTTATTCATCTGGTTTATCTACATCTATTTTTTGAATGTGTTATAAATTGATAATAATGTTTAAGTTATTTTTAGTCTTTAAACTTTTGAGTTCATTAGTCCTTAACTAACATCTCACTGTTCTTGTTTGCTGTGCCTTGTTAAATTTCTTTAAATACCCTCATTCAGTCATTTGTAAAGGACTTTGAATTGTCTTAATCTGTATAAATGGTGCTATACAAGGATTTAATTGATCATTGACAGATATTGAAGTACTTCTCAGGCCTTTTGTTGTGTCCATGCTTTGGCTTGTTAAAAATAGTTTGGCATTTTTCAAGCTGCTCTTAATATAAACTATTATTTATGCATCTGACCAACATTGTTGGTCACAAAATCCAAAAAAAACTCTGTCCAAACTCTGAGTGGCAGGCAGAGCCGTACAGCAGTCAGTGTTTTAAAATGTATTTACAAGTCACTCACACCAACACTGGACTTTACAAAGCTGCACAACAACAACAAAAGATCCAGATTAATTCTGTTCTTCTGTTTAATGAACATGATTTCACTCACACTCCGACAATCGTGTTCAGATCTTCAGCGAAATGATCAGAAGCAAGTTGTTGTTGCTCTGAATCAGGAGGAAGTCCAAAACCTGTGTGGTCTCTGTCCTTAAAGAACTTAACTTAAATTGTTAATTGATATAATGAAATCGAAGAATATGTTTAGAGTGTAACTGTACTGCATCATTTTTGCAGGTTCATGAGAAGAGTTTCATGCTGCTAATGTCACCTGGTCTCAAAGTGGCTGCAAATGAACTTAAGAGGAGGATGTACAGTGGGATTTAGCAGAGATGGGGCAGGGTTACTTTGGCCTGACAGAGGGAATCTGACACCCGACATTCAGGTTGTCTGCATTGCTCCACGCATGTAATGAGTGACTTTAGACGTATATAACAGACATGACATCAGGTCCAAATTCATGAGTTACTGAAATGATCATTTTTAAAATCCAACAGGTAACATGGATGAACGTTGAACAAGCGCCGACAGGTCCTCTGCACATACTTCAAAGCAGTTAAATCCTCGAGGTTCTGTCTATTATAGGACACATACAGTACATGTCAACCCAACACTAAGAATCCATAGGGCTCGTTACATTTGGGCAATATCCACATAAATACCCAAATCTATAATGCGTCCACACATATTCTAAAAAGAACTTCAGCAGTTGTGTCCACTGAATGATGCCCATATTTTTCAGTAGTTATACAGTAATTACACAGGTTGACTCTCAGAAACAGTTCCTGTATCATCAGAACACACATGATAAGTTATTATCATATCTTACACAACAAAAAAACTAAATTCAAATGAAAACATCACGGTTTATTATCTGGTCTTATAATCGAAGAATACGTCTGGTCCTGAGTTTGGTTTGTTGGATGGAGGCTTTGGTAGATGGAGTGTTCACATCCTGGGTCAGGAGTCCAGTTCTCATAGGTGACGGATAACTGCAAACAAAAGAGGAAACAAAGATTTATATAAAAACATAAATCAGCCAAGTTTAACTTAGTTACCTGACCTTTACTCTCTCTCTGTCTGTGTCTCTGCATCGACCATGAATGTTTTAATTTGCTGTTGTAAATCTGTTTCAACTGGACAAGTCTGTTAACATTCACCAACTCTTCTGCTTCCTTTATTTTTTAGATTTAGTTTTTATGTTCTCAGCCTGTCCATCTGTCCATTCCTCCATACAACCCAGTGTTTGGTGTCTGAAAGTCAAACGTAAAAGTCTGTCCCTTTCTTGTGAACATGGTATAGAAGAACTTCAGAATTGGCACCAACGTCCATTTCCAAGGGTCACCGTAACACTGGTACCACCTCATCTCAGACTTGGTCACTTGTGTGATTGTGACGTACAACCCAAACACAGATCCATCTCTGTATTCGATGCTGTGTCTTCCACTCTTAGCTGTGACGTCATTTGTGTCAATGAAAATGTCCTCTACTTTCTTACATTGGTCTTTACAGAAGAACATTCTGCCTTTGTTGACATCAATGTTGCATCTATATGTGACCTTTTTTCCTTCAACTACTGTTTGGACAAAGCCAGAGTCTCAATCCAACAGTTCTGCACAAAAGATCCCAATAAAATATCACGTGATGTCATGTTTGTTAGTTCCACATCTGGAAGTTTATTAAATTCAAAGTGAAATGTAACAACGTAAGATATTTGGAATCACGTCAACTGGACATCTTTCGTCTTAGCTACAGCTCAAGCTCTAGTGTCAGTAGTTTGATTCCTGTCACTACTCTTTTGAGTTCTCCTGCTGGCTCAGATGAGCAACTTGCAGTTTGTTTTTGCAAAGAATCTTCTAAAATGTGTCATAAACAAATAATTCAATAAGTGTACAGTTGATGAGAAATGTTGCAGATATGATTGGAGTGTTAAATGACTACTCATGTTCTAAACACATCGGACGTAATAACTTGCAGTAGAAACTTACCATCTGAGACTCTTATTTCAAAGTTCCAGCATGAATCTGGAACCACAGCTTTACCCAAACCACACCTGTATCATCCTGAGTCCGACTTGATCAGACCTGTGAAGGTCACAGACAGAATTCCTCTTCCAGATGATCCGTTTCTATATTCCATGCTGTATCTGCCGCTGTTGGCTCTGACATTGTCTGTTTTATTGAGAATATCTTCTTCTGCACATTTATCTTTACAGAAAAGCTTCCAGTTTCCAGTCAGGTATAAGCAGCAATACATTTCACCACTTCCTCCTTCAGCTCCTGTAAAAAAATCAAGTTTTGCACTGATGAGCCCAGTGTTTCCACCACACAGTGCTGTTGGAAAGATGGACAGTGTATTCTGTCAATACTATGTGTATTGTGTTTCTGTAACTTTACTACTGGGTGAAGGAAACAACTGCCATTAACAAAAAGCATCTGTGTTTAGACGTTTGGACAAATATAAATGTGTCCAAAGTGTTAAAGATATGATGTGATGGTGAGATCTGTCTCTGCATCCTGTGACTTCATTGAAAGACAGGAAGCTGAAGTTCCTCTGTTGCCTGTTTCTGTCTTTCTGCATGTTTGTGGTATTTGACAGCTTCAGCTGCAGCCTCAGTATGATGTTGCTGCCACTGCAGGAACCTAAATGCAGGAAATCTGGTGCTGGAAATGTTACTGAAGACATGACATGAAGACTGACATTCACCAAAGTTATTTGTTTAAATTTTTTTTTCAATTGTTTAGAAAAAGTTTTTAAAAAATTAAAAACCTGATTCTGTTCCTCTTTTTAACCGTTCAGTTAAAATGTGAAAGGCTTTGTGATGGTGTTGAGGAGAATTTAGGTCTTTGTCAGAAATGGTAAAGGGTTCACTTCTATAGTACTTTTATCTAAAGCACTGCAATGGTTGTGTTTTTTTGACACAAGACACAAAGATCTTGTTGTGATAGACGTCTCTGTTGCCAACTGAATTAGAGGCTTTTAGATGGTTTTCCACTGTGCTATAGTCTTTAAGGACTTAACTACTGCAAAAGGGGAAGTGAATATAAATACAAGTATTTAGTTTCCCTCCTGATCTCATGTGGTGAGTCGAGGCCACAAGAGAGAATTTTAGCTGCTGCACAGACGTACAAACATGGGGACTCACAAAAGAAATTCAATAAGTTTAATCAAAATCTAACTTCCTGTTTCTGTTGTTATGAAGAAATGTTCACTGTTCTGCACTTGTCCATCGTTGAGAGACGGACTTGTTGTCCTGAAAAAACTGAGGTTTTCTCTTAATTATCTTTCTCACTCTCATAGCCTCTACCGGTGTGCCACAGGGTTCAGTTCTTGGTCCTATTCTTTTTTCTGTCTGTACTGCATCCCTGGGTGCCATCGTTCACTCACATGGTCTTTCCTATCACTGCTACGCTGATGAGACACAGCTCTTCCTGTCCTTTCCACTGGAAAACTCTACTGTCTTATCGCACATCTCAGCCTGGACGAGAGAGACATTTTCAGCTCAACTTCTCCAAGACCAAAGTCCTTGTCTTCCCAGCCAGACCTTCGACACAACACAACATCAGCATCAACATTGGATCTACAGTGATTGTCCCCACTAAATTGGCCAAAAATCTGGGGGTCATCATCGACGACCAGCTGAGCTTTAAGAACCACATCTCTTCAGTCTCTAGAGCAGCAGATTTGCCCTCTACAACATCAGGAAGATCAGACCCTACATCACGGAATATACAACCCAACTCATTGTACAGGCGCTGGTCACATCTCGTCTTGATTACTGCAACGCTTTGTTGATGGGGTTACCAGTATCCACAATCAAACCCTTGCAGATGATCCAAAACGCAGCAGCTTGCCTCATTTTTAATCAGCCAAAAAAGACCCATGTCACATCACTTTTTAGATCTCTACACTGGCTTCCTGTAGCTGCTCACATCAGGTTCAAAGCTCTGTCTCTTGTTCACAGGGTGGTTAACTCGACAGCTCCCACTTACCTCAACTCACTCATTCAAGTCTACAATCCTTCCTTCCCGCTGCGGTCTGCCAACGAACGACGTCTGGTGGTCCCAGCACCGCACAAAAGACACCAAGCAAAACTCTTCAGCGCAATGATCCCACGATGGTCGAACGAGCTACCAAACTCTGCACACTCAGCTGACTCTCTCCCAATATTCAAAAAACTGCTGAAAACAGAACTCATAGCATCTTCCTATGCACTTAAATCTATATTTAAAAAAACAACCTTCCTTTCTGCTCTTTCTCGAACTTGCATCTCGGGAACTGTTATCACTTTTCTGATAGGACTTTGATGTTTTCTCCTTGACTTAGATTCTTGCTGCCTTGTACCTCACTTGTAAGTCGCTTGGGATAAAAGCGTCTGCTAAATAACTAAATGGAAATAAAGACAAACTGACATCGACTTGAGCACCTGCCACTGCTGTATGTAAGACGTGGATGTAATAGATGTAGTTTCAGCAGCTGAAGCCTCGTACAGATGTAATATGTCTGAGCCAGCTGTTTATGGAACGTCTCTTCCTTTAGGACGTCTATGAACCTGAGATGATGTAGGACAGATACAAAATGGTGATTGTTGGTGTAAAAAAGGCTGCTGGAGGAAGAACAGTAACCTTTTCATGTTTCCCTAAGCCTCAGTCTCCAAACATCCCTCACATTATTTTGTTGGCACTTGTTTAGGTGCCACTTGCCCTCTCTCTCACTTTCAGTTCCCTCTGCATCCATGTTGACCTCTGCCCCCCCTCCCTGACAGTTCTCATCTTCCTCCTATTGAAAGCAGACTTGTGCAATGTGCCCCAAGGGCATTCTGGGTCCTCTCTTATTTGCTTTGTACATTTTGATTTTGAATGACTGAACAAACGTATATCGCTGTGCAGATGATATCTGACACATCTCAAGTTTGGACTTAAATGACTTACTGTAACTGTAACTTACTGTATCTTCAAAGAATAATAAAGTGCTCTAATATTTTACATTAATGCCACCTTGGTGCTGTACAGTGAATGATAGTGTTCACGTTCCAGCTGCTACCTTGACTTGATAAAAAGAAGCTGGAGTGTGTCACTGTTGCCCTGGTTACCTGAGGTTACCTGGGTCAAGATGGCAGGGAGGGAATAGTAAAGGGCAGTGCTGTCAAAAGTAACTGTACACGGACAAAGTGATTACAGATGATGGATTTTAACTTTAAACGGATCAAAGTGATTCAATTTGCATTAGAAAGTGCAGAATAATGAATCGAAATGCACGTGAGCGAGGAGAAATAAAGACGGATGCAGAGGGAGCACAGCTGAGCACTGGGCGTTATGTTTGCAGGACGGTTTCTATTATTTAGAGAAGTGAAACGTTTCTGGTTTATCAGTGGTGAAGAAACGGGCAACAATAAACCACCAAAACCGTAAGATGGAAATTCTTCACACTTTGATCTGCTCCTTCTTCCTCTGTGAGTACATTTGCTTTTTGTATATTTATATTTCTTACATTACTTTGCTTTTATGTGTGTTCGTCCACAGTTGGAAAATTTGCACCACATTATCTATGACTTCATAGACCACAGGAATGTACAGCTCACTCACCCCCCATCTCCAGCCATGCAGTGCCGGTCCCAAGCCCGGTAGAAATGGGGGAGTCGCGTCAAGAAGGGCATCTGTCGTAAAAACTGTGCCAAATGATCCAGTGTGGTGAAGCTGAAAGGACAGAAAGGACAAAAACCTTCTGTCTTGTCCATCTTAATACTTTTTTTAAAATATGTTTTTGCTATAATTTGATTGAACACCAGGAAGTTTCCCACCTCTGTTAGAGAAAAATATTCTTAGCAATATTTTAAATTCACGTGTTTATTGACACTGAAGCCCGAGTACTATGTTACATGTGATGAATTTCCATTGTGGAGATATTTCTATGACTCACTAAAGAATGTGTGAGAAGATGCAAATCTGTCTCTAATCTGTGGATCTGTGTAAAAACTGTGGTCAGACTGCAACAATAACCAGTTATTGTTCATCTTTCCAGCAGCTCTGCAGGACGGAAACACTGTCTTTGCACAATTCGCTCTCTATACCGGAGTGGAAGGAGGAAGTGTCACTGTTAAATGCTCTTTTTTTTCCTCCGGAACGAGGAGGGTTTTCTGCAAAGAAAAGTGTGAGGACGGAAACATTCTCGTTGAAACAAGTGGAGTCAGGGGTCAAAGTGGCCGATACAGCATCGAATGTAACGGACAAGACGTTTTTGTGACCATCGCACAGCTGAGCCAGTCCGACTCTGGACAGTACAGATGTAGTTTGGGAACATCTGTGTCATTAGTTTCGTTCATCCCACTTGAGCTCATTGTTGTAGGCGGTGAGTTACAACAAGAGTTAATCAGTAATAGATTGAAAAACAAATCCCGTTATAAAACTTTCACAGTGAGTGTGATTCTTATCTAACGTTTCCACAGCCCTGCTGGATGGAGATCGTCATCCTTCTGAAGACAAAGCTCTCAATACCAGACCTGGAGGAAACATTACAGTTGGGTGTTACTTCACTCACACTGGTAAGACAAAGTTCTTCTGTCGGGATCAGTGTAAAGACGAGGACGTGTTTATAGCCACATACAGTGACACTGATCAGAAAGGCAGATACAGCACCAGATATTTGGAAACATCTTCTACAGGGGCTTTCTTGTACGTGACCATCACACAGCTGACGGACACCGACTCTGGACTGTACTGGTGTGGTCTGGACAGATCCTTACACAAGCTTGAGATCAGTGTCACAGAGGGTGAGTTTTCACTTAAAGTTGAAAGAAATCAGAGCCTGAGTGAGTCTGTATGAATGTGTCCATGAATAACAGGTCTGCATGTGATTTATGTCTGAATTGTTGGACGATCAGCGTCTAAACACAACTGCCAGGGGAACTGTTTCACTCAAGGCTGAATAACAACTCGGATATGTCACAATTTAGTCCCTAATGTGGTTTTATTGACGTGTGAGCACAAGTTACTCAAATGAAATGTGTTTGTAGATATAGGAGATAACACAAAGTCCTACCTAGTGCTGCCTGTGGTCGTCGTCGCTGGGCTCCTGTCATCAGCGGCGGCTCTGATGTTCTGCAGGAAGAGGTCTTCTAAACCTAAATATGAGGCAACAGGTGATGCACACACACACACAGGAAAACAGTCAGCTGCACGTTCTTCCCGAGCATCACAAACCTTTTGAAACACAGCAACATGTCCAACATTCTGAGTGAAGTTTTAATGATTGATATTGTAGCTCGGGGGACGGCACAGTGATCCCCGGGGAATTATGGGTAATAGGCATGTTAATAGTTCTATGTGTTTAAAGTGTTTAATGTGCATGATTAGTGTTATTAGGTGTGTTCAGACGTTCTGGTTTTACTATATGTGATGTATTTTATCACTGGCACTTTTCCTGCTTCTTCGTGTGGGACCAGCCTCAACTGCAAGATGCTTTTTTCTGTTCCCCAGGTTTGGAGATCAGAGGAAGCTCAGAGGAAAAAAACAATGAGGTGAGTTTCTTTAACACTTTCTTACTTCGCTTCCTTCTTGGACAATATGGCTGCTGTAAAACTGAAAAAAAGAAAAAACGGTCATTTCATGTTCCCTTTCATATCCCACATAAATAAGTAAGTTAATAAGAATTTCTCAGAGTTTCCAAGCAACAAACACGAAGATGCATTTCACTGAGCAATATGTTGCCCTCAGACACAAAGTCATCTTATCGTCCAGTCTCATTTCTTACTTAAACACATTCAACATCTTCTTAAACGGTGAAAGTCTAATATGTCATCAATTCATTAACTGTGGATTTGGAGAAACAGATGGTTTGATGGTTCTTGATAAGATATGAAAATATTAGTGAGAAATACAAGAATTGAACCCCAGTATCTGGAAAGAAAAAGTGTATTACTGCCCCGTTTACGTTCATTTCTCAGATTTAGTAATATACTTCACCTAAACTCATTAAACGTGGTAAACAGAAGAAGTTTCATACACATTAACTCGGGTGGAGTTTACAGAAAACAGAAGCAGCTACACCAGTAAAACACGAGGACACAGCTTTAGTCCCCATGGTGTGTTGGCTTTTCTGCCTCCAGAAAATAAAGATTTAAATCGTTTCTTTTTCAGATTCCCTTGTATGAGAACGATTGTCCAGTCTCCACGTGTGAGGACTACCTGGGTCTCCATCCAGCCACCAGGGATCAGAACCAATTCTACTCTACACTCACACAACACACATGAACATCCATGCTGATTTGTCTTTCTTGGTTTGGTTTTATTCTATATGTTTGATATTTTCATATCATCACTGTTTATGTGCAGATAATGTTCCATGTACTTTTTTTTGCTACTGTCTACTGCAATGTGTCACAACGAAGACAACTACATTACAGTCAAATTAGTTGTTCATAGTTGCTAGTGTAATAAATTAACAATTCCTAAGTGTTATACATATCAAATGTGTCGATGTGCACAATTTAAATAATCTACCTACAACTTGTAGGTCTAATAATGTTTTATTCAATATGTAAAAGGGTCTTACCGAACTAATCTGAAGCATAGTTAGATGATTCGACTATCAGATTATCTTTAACTTAAGATTCAATCAGAATAATATTAAGCTTATCAAGACATTAAATTCTGATAGTCGTTATTGTAGAATGAACTGAAAATCTTACGATAAGATACTGACTTAAGTTAAAATGCTGTTAACAGTGAAATGCTAATCACTTTAGCATGGTCAGCCAGTACTGTAGCAAATAGAACTGAATTCAACACTTCCACATAATTGGTACAAAATGATTGTGATACCAAAGCGTATCTGTAATTAATGCTTACACATATATGATGACATTTATTGTGTAACGATGTCAATTATTATGCTAAATAATGTACTGTCACAAGTAACACGTGATCTTTCAATTATGTAAAGTAATTATATCAACTCGATTTCAACGTGAATCTAGTACGAATTCATCTGTATCATGCATACTTATGTTCATGTTACATGTAATCGTTTGAAAATTGAATTCTTCAGTATTTCTTAACATTGAAGTGTCTAACAGTTTAGTCACATTGATTTAGATACAGAAGTTGTAAATATATTGTACATTTTCAATCTGACATACGTTATGATCTGATGTAGTGAATGCATGAATATGTGCATTATTCAATGAATCAGATTGCTCAACTGACTAATATATCACTTATTTCAGATTTACTTATGTATTCAATGAATGTTTAAGTTGCAATGCTTCAATTGACTTGATCACACTGAAGTTATACATTGTTACAAAAATTACTTAACTTATGCAAAATTCGTATCACAGACATACATTGTTATGACCTTAGTCATTCAGATATTTACTTCACTGCAATGGTATCTCTATAACATCTTATGAATTATAGTTAATCTCAGATAATGTAGTATTAGCTGTAAGCATGAGAGTATTATGTACTTCATGAATATCTCAACCAGAGGATTAAAATGCACATGATGTGATCGAATTACTGATTGCTGCTATGTCATTACAGTTATGATATGTGCATCTAATCATAACATGATGTAATTTATCATGAGTTAATTCATTCATGCTTACACAGTGTCAGCATAGTAGTACTAATGACTCAAAATCCTGACATAGTATAAGTACTATCCAAATAGACTGAGAAAATCGAGTTACATCATTGATCTTGTTTGTAATGACAGAAGTATGATGTATCAACATTGCTCATCAGAATTGCTAGATTCAGTAAAGAATTTTGCATTCAGTATCTAATCTTCGATCAAACTTACATGCAACATCAGAGAATACATAAGTATGAAGTTAATAATACATTCTTATGAGCATGAAATCAAGCTTATCTGTACACTACTGATGAACCAATAGTATATCAGTACAATGATTCTATCTGATCATAGCTATCATCAATATATTACATATGTCAGTAAGAGTAATGCTATTCTGCTAAATATTGACAGTATTGCATTTAAGATAATGGCTATAGATAAATAAATTGAACATTTTATGCAGTAAAGTACTTAGTTGATTGTTCTATGTAATTATTGATAGTACTTACCATGAGTACTATGCAATGATGTATGACTGTTATACTGTTACTAATACTGTGCAATAATGACTAGAGTCAATCATTTATTCATTGCATCTATAGTTCAACTGTAAATATGCATGAAATGTAATTATATGCTGAAAGCATACTGCATCAATAATATGGCAATTACCAAATTAAAGATTATCTAGATATCAAATACATGTAGTATACAATGATTCCATATATGATGTACCAAACTGATAAGCGTATAGCATCCAATATATCAATGCATGTTAATGTAATGATTAGCACGATTGTCAAAGGATTAGTCATTGATGATGTATTCTAGAATATGTTGATTGTCGACTTTGTGACAATGGACATGAGCTGAAATATGATCACATGATGTATTGTTCACAGTTTGAGATTCTAGTTATGCATGCTCATTATGATGAATTACAGTGACGATTAGAGCAATTGAATTGATCAATCATTGAAGCTATTTAGAGATCAAAACTATGGCTTGTCATACAGATATGTGAATTCACTATTGTAGTGCATCAGTTGAAAACGTGAGATCTAGCAAGTGCATGAGTGACTTGAATGTGAAGCAAGGTTATGTAGAAACAGTGGATATCAGCTCAAACATTCTAGATTGCATGTAAAATGTCAATTGATAGGATTGGCATTTCATACTAGGTGTATAGATGAGTGAAAACATTATGTGTGATCGAGACAGTTTGATCACACAGTCACTTCGAAGGATACACTTGTGACAATATTGCACAACTATTCTGAACATGGATGCGAACTCAAAGTTTGGTGCGTTGATGAGATTCTTGAAGCATGCATGTGATTGGATCATAAACTAGCTATTAGAGATAAAACTTGTCATGACAAATCAATTTGGCAATGATTATCATCAGGCAATTAATGTAAGTTCACACTTGAGCATGCACACAACTGTATACAACGTCAAAAACTGCTACGACACTGCTATCAGCAGTGATATCTGATTGCATCAATTAGAAGAAGATGAAGAATCAGACTTAGAAAGCATGTGATTATACAATAATACTGAGATCAATGTGAGATCCAGTAATGTAAGTCCTAATCAGCAGTCCAGATGTACAAAGACATTGTTATCACATAATATCCATCACATTGCAGTGTACAAGTCATATACATAATGACTATCTTGCCATGCTTAGTTCAGGACTCAATGCACGGATCTCTAGACATGCTTTCATCATTCTATGTACAATGCTTGCAGCACATGTCTGTGTATGAATAATGATGTGTGATGTTGAAGTGATAGACATATTGTTAGCTTATCAGTAGAATATGTAGCCCATGATTTGCCATTCATAATACAGGTCAGTCAACTCAACTGTACATACATTCTAAAGCATCTTGAGAACATGTGACATAGCTGTTCGACAGCATTATACGTCAATTACTGCTGACATGCAATGTCCAAGTGAACAGATGTTCATGTGCAAGTGTCGAACATGCACATGAGACACTGCTGACTTCGAAGACATATCGTTAGTAGTGTAAGATAGGGCAAGATAGTGTGTTCTAGAAGTGTACCTGAGCTCATCACTAGATAAGCTGATGAGAACATGAAGCTAGCATCATGATCAGACTACATGCAGTCAACTACTTCACAAGACAAGTGTCTGTCGACTCAAAGCCTAGTCACCTACATGTCTGATTAGATGTACATTCCATACATCGTATCACAGACTCTGCATCGTGAAAGTGACTGGTGCATAATCTGAAAGCCTGCGTCTTCACGTCCAGACTACGATCAATATAAACTGTCTGATAGCTCTAATCATGACAGCGGTCAATAGTTCAGTGTTAAGCTGTTAGTAGACAATGTTCCAGACTCAGAATGTGCAGTGTGGAGCAGTATCATGTTCATTGCGGTAGAATCCTGATTCAAAACTGCAGCTGATACTATAAACATCAATGTTGGAATAATAGCAATGCTGTCAGTATTGACAACATGATGCACAATAACAGACATCAAGCTTAGCAATTTCACTAGAAATACTTAGACAATACTATGTGTGGACCTATGATTGTACCATGGTCAAATGTTAAAGCTACTTTCTTCAAGACTGCACAGTCATTTGAAACGTTTTTGAGACATTATCTGCTCAAAATACGTCATTCAGAACAGATATTAGACTTTATGTATAAATTTGACTGATATTAATATCAGGTGATAATGTTCAGTCTTATAACATTGTGCATGAATGCTGTACAGAACTTGTTCTGAGATCCAGTTCAATGCAGACAGTCTGCACAACGATGTACAACATTTTTGGTGAAGTTATAATGTAATGATGAGTGTTAGACACAATGTTGCAATATTGACAAATGCTATGTTGATATCACAATAGCTAGTTAGAACATTTACAGAAATTCTACATGACTGAATACTAATAACACAACATCTCTGAACACTTAACTATACAATAACTGTTCTGAATGTGTCTAACATGAGTTTGTATCTGAGTGAACAGGTCTAACTAGATGTCTTCAGCACAATTACTCAACAACTTCATCAATCAGCTGCACTTACTCTAGTGCCATACGATAGTTACACAGATCAATCTGTTGTACACTGCAAACGTTACACATTATGCATACATCTAGACATCCTTAACAATATGATCTGCTTATACACTACTGGTCTTGCTGTATTTTAAGCCATTACATGCCTTATAGACATGTCAACTAAAATTGAACGTTAGAGTCAACTACAGTCAAGATCACTAGTTTCAATAATACGTTTCATAATGATCTTGAAGCAGATAACATTAACATCTGTAAATCTCATTATTTGATCTTAAACTCTGTTCTTATTGCTCATCACATTTCCACGATCCACTTGGTCTTCTTAATACATGATACACTTGCAGATCCTAACATGTTATATACGGATCATTACTATGCGCTCTTCATATGTATCCTCATTCAGCTATTCATTGTTATATTTCAACTCTCACATTATCCTGATTGACAATACAGTACTAATCTTTATGATCAAGTACATTGCCATTTGCATCTTAGTAGTTGCTTCTAATCTACACTAATTCATGTAGACAGACTTTCCTCTATGTATCAATGTTAGTTAATTGTACTATGCTAGCCATCCTTAAATGTCTTTGTATGTATCTTTTCGATTCCCTGCATTTGTTTCAATCTACTTGTAGACTTTGCTGAACTGAAGTTCACTTACCTCATGCAGCTTAATCTCCTTGCACTTATGTCTTCTGCTTCATGTCTCTGCTTCTTCTCATTTGCCTTCAATCTCGTCTGTCATCCTGTCCCTTTCCTATCCTTATTCTGTACTCCTTCATTCCATTCTTAACTCAGTCATTTACCATCTGTGATCCATCTGTCTACTGTTCCAGTCTTTTCTTACTGCTGTCTATGCCTTCTGCTACCTGGTCTTGCTCTTATTGGTCTTGATTGTTTTGATCTTCCTAGTCTTGCTCATTCTTCATTTTCACTTTTCACGTTCCTGTGCACTTACTTTACTTCCTGTACCTGTCTTTTTCTTACTTTGTTCCAGTTTCTTCTTTCCTTGTTTCTCATTCTGTACTGGTTTCTGTCTTTGTCTTTGTTTGGTTGATTTTAGCGTTCTGTTCTTGTTTGTGCTTAGTTTCGGTTTCTTTCTTCTTTTCTTGTAATGCTTTTCTTTATTGTACTTAGTTTTGTCATTTGTTTTGTCTTTGTTGCTTATGAAGTAGTTTTCTTTATCTATCCTGATCCTTTTATGTTATTATGTTTATTTGTCTTCTTTGCTTCTTGTGACCTTTTATGACTGTTCTTGATGTTTTGAGTATTGTTCCATGTTTAGTCTGTGTCTAGTTTACGTGTTTCTGATACTGTTTCATGATATTTATTGCCTCTGAATAGCATCTGTGAGTAGCAGTGTGTAACAGTATCAGATCAGCATAGTTATTTAGCAGTTCATCTCATGTAATGGAATCTAATAAACTCGCATCTGTTTTGTCTAGGTTTAATCTGACTATAAGTTGTATTGTTAGACTGCACTCGACATTGCAGTCTGTCCAAGAATTTCAAGTAAAATATAGAAGTGCTCTAAATGAACTAACTTTAGTTAATGTAAATCGATTAATTGATATTTAATCAGATAATTAATGAAATCTTATTAACACTAGTTTATACTGTACCTATACTTAACATAATATATTTCAATGGTTAGAATAATCTGATTTGGATAGTTTGGTTAATGGAGCTTTTGACTATCACATCAGATCATCTCTATAGAGTTCTGAGTGTAGAATGTTTGCACCACTGCAGAGGCTAAAACCTGAGACATCACTGTTACAATAACTAACAATTTGACTCTAAACGCTTGGTTTACTTCTGATACCTCTGTTTAACTTGGAGCATCCTGATCAGGCTTTTGTCGATGTTTAACAAGACACCGTCAAAGCAACTTCAATAAAAATATGTTACGTTTAGGAAACTACATGCACAGTGTCCTGTGATCAGAGAACAACACATTTCATTAATGAGCAGGTCAGTTTACGGTGTTTTTTTAGAAAAACTCCTCTAACAATAAATAACATCGATATTGCCTTTAATTCTGGCTGTACTTTGTTTAATCCTGACATCATTTTAGCTCTACATGCCATCTTCAGCATCTTTTGGTTTGGCCTGTGTGTAGATGTCTGTCAATGAACACACACAGTATAGTACATAGAGTAGTACAACTGTACTTTTATGACCAGGTCTTACAAGCTCAAAGTAAAAGTGTTCAATTGTACAAATTGTCTGTATGTGCTGTTTTTTCTCTTGTCTAAACTTTCTGTACTCTCTAACCACTGTATGTGACTACACCAACCCACTGGCCACTGTTACAAAAATGTCTTTTATGCCTAATGCAGCAGGAAAACTGAGGTTCAGGTTCCGCAGACACTGGAGACACAACATGATAGAAAACAGCCATTTTGCCACTTTGGTTCCCTCAGGTGAGATTATGGTTTATGGCTCCTCTGCCCCAAACTTCCGTTTCATGACTCTTATTTTGTAATTCCCTGGTTCCATTTCCTGTCCTACACTCATTTAAGCCACTTCACACTCCTCATACTGTAAATTCCAATTGTCTATTTAAACCCTCAGCTAGACTCACTCGCTGTCAGATCCATTTTCCCCGTTTAAACCTTCTGGTCATGACTGACTGTCGTTACTTGGACTTTATTTTGGGTCTGAGGTTTGGTTCTGTCATGATCTGGCCCTCACATTCACTTCCGGTCTTGGACTTTTATTTTGTACCCCTTTCCTCCACTTCCTGTCCCCAGTTCATTTCTCCATCTTGACCACTCATCACCGTTCACAGTTGTTTCCACCTGTTCCCACCTGTTCCCCTGCCTTTGTAAACCCAGCTCATTGTCTTTGTTTGGTCCGTGCTGTGCTGTGTAACACACTATCTTCTGGTTCCCCTGTCTTGTGTCATTTGGACTTCTGACGCATTATTTGGACTCTGTTACCTGTTTGTCTTGGTCTGAGGTTTGGTTTGATTTTTCTTTTGATGTCTTAGTCAGTTTTTTGTGACCTTGTTTTCTTTTTATTGGAAGTCGTTATTTTCTTAGTTATGTTTTACTAGTTAATAGTTTTATATTGATGTTCAGATTTTTCCTGTTCTTTTGCCTGCAACGTTTGTGTGAGCTTGTGAAATGGTGTCAGCTTTGTCCTTTTTATAGGAGTGAATTCATGTTTGCTGTTTGTTCTTGTCTTTTCATTATAATCCTAAAGCCTTTTTATCATATCATCACTTGGGTCCCCCCTAAAATAGCTAGTGTGACAGGGTCATTGTGTTATCTATCGAGGCTCAGTTCGATAGTTTTTGTGCCTGTTCCGAGTCTCTGTACACGTTTTGGTTTCCTGATTAAACCTGTTCCCGACCTGCTGTTTTGTTGAAGGCACGTTTTTATATCTGCTGCTGAGATTGAAGCATGTAAACTCTGTTTGTGAGTGGCAGGCAGAGCCGTACAGCAGTCAGTGTTTAAAATGTATTTACAAGTCACTCACAGCAACACTGGACTTTACAAAGCTGCACAACAACAAAAAAAGATCCAGATTAATTCTGTTCTTCTGTTTAATGAACATGATTTCACTCACACTCTGACAATCGTGTTCAGATCTTCAGCTAAATTATCAGAAGCAAGTTGTTGTCTCTGTCCTTAAAGAACTTAACATTTTCAAAAGTGGTAAAATGATTAATTGATATAATGAAATCGAAGAATATGTTTAGAGTGTAACTGTACTTTGCTGTTTTTACTTTCTGTAAAAAGCCACGACACTACTGAGTAATCATAACATCACAGTTTATTATCTGGTCTTATAATCGAAGAATACGTCTGGTCCTGAGTTTGGTTTGTTGGATGGAGGCTTTGGTAGATGGAGTGTTCACATCCTGGGTCAGGAGTCCAGTTCTCATAGGTGACGGATAACTGCAAACAAAAGAGGAAACAAAGATTTATATAAAAACATAAATCAGCCAAGTTTAACTTGGTTACCTGACCTTTACTCTCTCTCTCTCTCTCTCTGTCTCTGTGTCTGTCTCTCTGTCTGTGTCTCTCTCTCTGTCTCTGTGTCTCTGCATCGACCATGAATGTTTTAATTTGCTGTTGTAAATCTGTTTCAACTGGACAAGTCTGTTAACATTCACCAACTCTTCTGCTTCCTTTATTTTTTAGATTTAGTTTTTATGTTCTCAGCCTGTCCATCTGTCCATTCCTCCATACAACCCAGTGTTTGGTGTCTGAAAGTCAAACGTAAAAGTCTGTCCCTTTCTTGTGAACATGGTATAGAAGAACTTCAGAATTGGCACCAACGTCCATTTCCAAGGGTCACCGTAACACTGGTACCACCTCATCTCAGACTTGGTCACTTGTGTGATTGTGACGTACAACCCAAACACAGATCCATCTCTGTATTCGATGCTGTGTCTTCCACTCTTAGCTGTGACGTCATTTGTGTCAATGAAAATGTCCTCTACTTTCTTACATTGGCCTTTACAGAAGAACATTCTGCCTTTGTTGACATCAATGTTGCATCTATATGTGACTTTTTTCCTTCAACTACTGTTTGGACAAAGCCAGAGTCTCAATCCAACAGTTCTGCACAAAAGATCCCAATAAAATATCACGTGATGTCATGTTTGTTAGTTCCACATCTGGAAGTTTATTAAATTCAAAGTGAAATGTAACAACGTAAGATATTTGGAATCACATCAACTGGACGTCTTTCGTCTTAGCTACAGCTCAAGCTCTAGTGTCAGTAGTTTGATTCCTGTCACTACTCTTTTGATTTCTCCTGCTGGCTCAGATGAGCAACTTGCAGTTTGTGAAGCCACATGGCAAAGCACTTTGGATAAAGACACTATTCACTATGTGTCTTTGGGCAAGACACCGAACTCTACGACCGGGCAGCTGCCATTGTGTTTGTGTGGTTGACGGAGAAGCAGCTGTATATATATTTCCCTTTTTCATAAGTGATAAAATATTACAGCCATGTAGCTGCTTAACACAAGAGCATTTGAACATGGAAATGCTTTTACTGTTAAGAACTATCAGTGCTGAATGTGGAGGTAAAGTTGTTAACAAAGACATTAATCACCAATTTATCTTCTTGAAAATGTCTCTTTTTGCAAAGAATCTAAAACGTGTCATATACAAATAATTCAATAAGTGTACAGTTGATGAGAAATGTTGCAGATATGATTGGAGTGTTAAATGACTACTCATGTTCTAAACACATCCAACGTAATAACTTGCAGTAGAAACTTACCATCTGAGACTCTTATTTCAAAGTTCCAGCATGAATCTGGAACCACAGCTTTACCCAAACCTTTGGTTCATGAGAAGCATCTGTGTTTAGACGTTTGGACAAATATAAATGTGTCCAAAGTGTTAAAGGTATGATGTGATGGTCAGATCTGTTTCCTCATCCTGTAACTACATAGAAAGACAGGAAGCTGAAGTTCCTCTGTTGCCTGTTTCTGTCTTTCTGCAGGTTTGTGGTATTTGACAGCTTCAGCTGCAGCCTCAGTATGATGTTGCTGCCACTGCAGGAACCTAAATGCAGGAAATCTGGTGCTGGAAATGTTACTGAAGACATGACATGAAGACTGACGTTCACCAAAGTTATTTGTTTCTAATTTTTTTCAAATGTCTTGAAAAAGCAAAAAGTGTCGATGAATAAAACACACACTCAAACACAGATCTCACAGAGCTAAAGAAAATTAAAAACCTGATTCTGTTCCTCTTTTTAACCGTTCAGTTAAAATGTGAAAGGCTTTGTGATGGTGTTGAGGAGAATTTAGGTCTTTGTCAGAAATGGTAAAGGGTTCACTTCTATAGTACTTTTATCTAAAGCACTGCAATGGTTGTGTTTTTTTGACACAAGACACAAAGATCTTGTTGTGATAGACGTCTCTGTTGCCAACTGAATTAGAGGCTTTTAGATGGTTTTCCACTGTGCTATAGTCTTTAAGGACTTAACTACTGCAAAAGGGGAAGTGAATATAAATACAAGTATTTAGTTTCCCTCCTGATCTCATGTGGTGAGTCGAGGCCACAAGAGAGAATTTTAGCTGCTGCACAGACATACAAACATGGGGACTCACAAAAGAAATTCAATAAGTTTAATCAAAATCTAACTTCCTGTTTCTGTTGTTATGAAGAAATGTTCACTGTTCTGCACTTGTCCAGCATTAAGAGAAGGACTTGTTGTCCTGAAAAAATGGTTTTCTCTGAATAAAGACAAACTGGCATCGACTAGAGCACCTGCCACTGCTGTATGTAAGACGTGGATGTAATAGATGTAGTTTCAGCAGCTGAAGCCTCGTACAGATGTAGTATGTCTGAGCCAGCTGTTTATGGAACGTCTCTTCCTTTAGGACGTCTATGAACCTGAGATGATGTAGGACAGATACAAAATGGTGATTGTTGGTGTAAAAAAGGCTGCTGGAGGAAGAACAGTCACCTTTTCATGTTTCCCTAAGCCTCAGTCTCCAAACATCCCTCACATTATTTTGTTGGCACTTGTTTAGGTGCCACTTGCCCTCTCTCACACTTTCAGTTCCCTCTGCATCCATGTTGACCTCTGCCCCCCCTCCCTGACAGTTCTCATCTTCCTCCTATTGAAAGCAGACTTGTGCAATGTGCCCCAAGGGCATTCTGGGTCCTCTCTTATTTGCTTTGTACATGCTTCCTGGTGGGATTTTGAATGACTGAACAAACGTATATCGCTGTGCAGATGATATCTGACACATCTCAAGTTTGGACTTAAATGACTTACTGTAACTGTAACTTACTGTATCTTCAAAGAATAATAAAGTGCTCTAATATTTTACATTAATGCCACCTTGGTGCTGTACAGTGAATGATGGTGTTCACGTTCCAGCTGCTACCTTGACTTGAAGAAAAGAAGCTGGAGTGTGTCACTGTTGCCCTGGTTACCTGAGGTTACCTGGGTCAAGATGGCAGGGAGGGAATAGTAAAGGGCAGTGCTGTCAAAAGTAACTGTACACGGACAAAGTGATTACAGATGATGGATTTTAACTTTAAACGGATCAAAGTGATTCAATTTGCATTAGAAAGTGCAGAATAATGAATCGAAATGCACGTGAGCGTGGAGACATAAAGACGGATGCAGAGGCGGCAAAGCTGAGCACTGGGCGTTATGTTGGCAGGAGGGTTTCTATTATAAAAAACAATGAGGTGAGTTTCTTTAACACTTTCTTACTTCGCTTCCTTCTTGGACAATATGGCTGCTGTAAAACTGAAAAAAAGAAAAAACGGTCATTTCATGTTCCCTTTCATATCCCACATAAATAAGTCAGTAAATAAGAATTTCTCAGAGTTTCCAAGCAACAAACACGAAGATGCATTTCACTGAGCAATATGTTGCCCTCAGACACAAAGTCATCTTATCGTCCAGTCTCATTTCTTACTTAAACACTTTCAACATCTTCTTAAACAGTGAAAATCTAATATGTCATCAATTCATTAACTGTGATTGCAGAAACAGATGGTTTGATGGTTCTTGATAAGATATGAAAATATTAGTGAGAAATACAAGAATTGAACCCCAGTAACTGGAAAGAAAAAGTGTATTACTGCCCCGTTTACGTTCATTTCTCAGATTTAGTAATATACTTCACCTAAACTCATTAAACGTGGTAAACAGAAGAAGTTTCATACACATTAACTCGGGTGGAGTTTACAGAAAACAGAAGCAGCTACACCAGTAAAACACGAGGACACAGCTTTAGTCCCCATGGTGTGTTGGCTTTTCTGCCTCCAGAAAATAAAGATTTAAATCGTTTCTTTTTCAGATTCCCTTGTATGAGAACGATTGTCCAGTCTCCACGTGTGAGGACTACCTGGGTCTCCATCCAGCCACCAGGGATCAGAACCAATTCTACTCTACACTCACACAACACACATGAACATCCATGCTGATTTGTCTTTCTTGGTTTGGTTTTATTCTATATGTTTGATATTTTCATATCATCACTGTTTATGTGCAGATAATGTTCCATGTACTTTTTTTTGCTACTGTCTACTGCAATGTGTCACAACGAAGACAACACACAAAAAAGTTTTGCATATAGTTGTTTATTAAAGCGTATGATTATTAAAACACAAGGAGAAAGGATATAAGATTAATCAACCAATCTGCACAAATATCAAATTCCTCAAAGCACCTGCTGACTCTGTTCAGGGTGCAGCTAACTTATCACACACGACTATAATCAGCTTACAGCTTACATTCAGGTAATAATATCCACATCACCCAGCAAATCAACAACTGAACCACATGTTCATACACACAGTCAACTCTACCAGTGGTTTCATTGAATGATGCTCACTTCATGTGTCATCATCACACAACCATTACAGTCTGGAGGTGACTACTTCACAAAAGCCAAGGAAACAAAAAAAATCTTTGGGAAACCTGGAAACAAAAAAACATAACAACTAGGAGTGAAAACTGGCTTCATATAATCGGATTAGAAAACGAAACTTGTGATGTAATAATCAATGCGTAAAAGCTGGACTTCACATTTCTATCTTCTCAAAGAGAAGGAGCCTAACCAGGTAATGAAGTGAGAAGATGGTGATCATCCTCAGAAACAAACAGTTTCTATCAGCAGAAGTCAGATAATTAAAAACCAGTGAAAAAACTGTAAATCTGCAGCAAAGCTTAAGATTAACGATACAAATTAAATCATTTACTTTTTATTCATTGTCGTTGTAGAGCAGTTCAGGTCCTGATCTCTGGTGGCTGGTTCAATGTTTGAGAAGAGTCTCACATCACGCCTGATTCCAGTTCTCATAGATAACAGATAACTGAAAATAAATGCTGCTTTCACAAATATTGGAACAACAGCAAACTTGAAACAGAGTAACAGAGCAGATGTGATGTGAGGGCAAAAAACATTAAAGAAATTATTATTTCAAACAAAAACTGAGAAAACTCACTACTACTGGTGTTTCTCCTTTTCTTCCATCGGTGGAGCAGCAGAAATACAACCAAGAATGACACAACAACCAAGGGGACACCCAAAACCAGAGGCAGGAAAGAGGCCAGGAACTGGGCATTGGAGGAGGAAGTAGAAGTTGGAGTAGGAGTAGTAGTAGTAGTAGTTGGAGGCCCTGGAATTGTAAACCGTAAACAGTAAAACCATCAGCTACTGAAGAAATACTGATACACGTCCCTGACAACCAGAGACAGACACACAACAAAGATCAGATATGTCAGGTAATCGTAGCAAGTTGGTTTTGCTCATTTACCAAAGCAAATGAGAAATTAGTAACTGCTGGGTTTTATAATAAACTTACAGAACAATCATATGCTGTTAACTTCCCTGATGACCATTGTTTCAGTTCCCACCAAATACCTACTAGTCCCTAAAATCAGGTGTGTGTCACCACAGTTCAGGAGGAGCCAGATGATTCACATGAACAAACATTTTACATCTACATTTTGAAGGTTCCCAGTCAACCACATTTGGTCCTGTCAGTTGGACGTCTTTATCCAAACTTAAAAAAATAAAAGTCCGTCCATCTGTCATCATCATCCCCAAAGTGTTGTTGTGGTGGCAGCAGATATAATAATTTCTAGCTCCTCTGGTTGGATTCCAAGGTCAGATGAGATATATATATATATAATCTCTCCAACATGTTCAGGGTCTAGCACAGGGTCTCTTACCAGCTCAGCGTGTCTGGAAGACCTGAGGAGATCTGACTTTCTACTGTTAGAGCTTTAGTACTGTACACAGAGCCTTCACAGGAAAAGTTAACTGCCCAATCAAACAATATAAATCAATGACATCAGGTTTCAATCCTTTGGCATCCACAGCACAAACTGAACCTGGTAGAACAGCACTGAACAGAAAATGAATGGATTACAAAGACACGTGTTGATGAGTTTTAAAACACACTCACCGTCTGCAACAAGAATCAGAAACCTCTCATATGAAACTGGAGACAAAGGGTCACCGTAACCACACCTGTACCATCCTGTGTCAGACCTGTTCACTTGTGTGATTGTAACATACAGTCCAAATGCAGATCCTGCTGTGTATTTAATGCTGTATCTTCCAGTCTGAGCTGTGACATTAGTTGTGGTGATGAGAACGTCCTCTCTGTTACATGGCTCCTTACAGAAGAACCTTGTTTTATTGTAGACATCATTGTAGCACGGATATGTGATGTTTTCTCCTTCAGTATATGTGCGGATAAAGCCAATAATATTCAGATACACTGTGGAAAAGAACAGGCACAGTTATGGTTACATGACAATACAGAACATTTTATACATTTTATACATTATTCAAATCACAGTCCACCCACAGTTTAATTTGTTTCTGTTCTGTAGTGTGTAATTCAGAATTAAGTCCAGTTTAATTTTTATTTAGTTTTCGTCATATAAATGTATAAATCATCACATTTACATATTCATGACTTATTTAGTTTTTACATACATTTAAAATGGATTTACCCTAGAAGCTGAAGCCGTGAGATATAAGTTGTATGTGCAATTCACACTGGACTTTTCAGGATTCATTCATTACGTAACATAAATTTTCTTTATACACCAACCGTCAATGCTTCAAAGGAAGAGTTAAAATTTGGTTTTCAATCTTGTGCATCTTTTAATTTCACATTTTTCAATGCTAATCGAGTATTTAAACATATTGCAGATATTGATGTTTCTTAAAAACGTGAAAATTCTTAATGACTTTTAGCAAAAACTCACCTTCTGAAACTCTGATCTCAAAGTCAACGTATGAGTCTGGAACCAAAGATTTGCCCAAACCCAACCTGTATGTTCCTGAGTCAGACTGGGTGAAATTGGTGATGCTCACAATCAAAACTCCATATCCTGATTCTAGTCTGTAATCAGTGCTGTATCTACCACTTGTAGCTGTGACATTATCTGTTTTAATGAGAATGTTTTCTTCACATTGTCCCTTACAGAAGAACTTTGTGTTTCCAGGCCGGGAGAAGTAGCAAGAAAATCGACCACTTCCTCCTTTTGATGCTGTTAAAATGATTAGTCCGTTGTTTCCACCACACAGAGCTGTTGGAGGGACACACAGTACATTCTGATTGTCAGTACTTGTGTTTCTGTGTCTGCTCTGACAAATATTGTTCACTGTTCTACATTCTACAGCATAGAGCAGAGAATCTGTGCTCAGAGATTTAAAGAAATGAAAAATGCAGCATTAAAGACACAGTCGGGTAATCAGTCCTCACCTGATAAGAAGCAGAGGAACAGAACATGGGGAATCTTCATCCTGATGGAGAAAACTGGTGAAGCTGCAGAAACGATGCCTCTGTCACTTCACAGTCTCTGTGTGACCAAGCAGGAAGTTGACCTTTGTTTTAGCTCCCAGCTTTGACTGCAGCCACATCATCATGATGATGATGATGATGTGACTGTCAGCACAAGGAAAGTATTTATCATTTACTATGCAAAAATGCCTGATCACAATAACTGAACAAAGCCTCTCTATTCAAGATGTGGAAGAAATCTCACAGTTTTATGTTACTTTACTGACTCTGGAAGCAGGACGTTCTACTTGTTAAAATAAGTGACACACACACAGCATCACATATATAGAATGAACTCCTACAGGAGATGACTCAGGCTGCTATGGTTTAGTAGGTATTAGTTTATTTCTCATTTCTCTCAGGGGTTTGAAGGTTATTGCCACAAATGGTGATATTCCACTGAAAGTACAAAGAAAATCTCTGTTTTTTTATGTGTGGCACCAGTTCTGTTTGGCATGTGGTGATGCTAATGACATAATCCGGACATAATACGCATAATTTCTATTGGTTTATTGTCTATTGTTCACAGCTCCATTCACATCAACAGCAATACAGGATGTAAACTAAAAGAACCAGGAAGTTACACAGCATCATCTTTGCCTAAAAATCAGACTGAGACAACATGATTTATAAGTTAGTTTATACATTTATAAATACAATTATGTGACCAAAAGTTGTTACATGATTAGAGTCAGAAGACATTTTTCCCATTTACACTTAATTATCTTCAGCAAAGCCTCTCAGCCAGAGAAACTGTGGACTGTTATCAAGTTTCCACCTGATAAATAAAAAGATTTACCTGCTATGTGTAATAATAAAAACATGAGCTCCAGAGTCATGCAGAAAACTCCAAACACTGCTAAATAAATGTGCACATGTACAATTGATCTGCAAATTATTTATTAATAGGATACAATGACATAAAGCAGCAGAAAGAAATAATCAAATACAAATGTAAGTAGTGATTTATTCAGATTAATTTGTTGTTTATTTACATTATGCAGCCAAAAGTATGTGGATGCTCCACGTTCGACTGTCCTGATATGAGATGGGTGTAATTTTTGTGCATCCAAATACTTTTGGCCACATGGTGTATTTAGAATTTGATTTACTTCACTGGTTGCTCGATTACGTCAGTGTGCATTTTATTCAGCATGTAAGTGATTTCAGTTCTTTGCAGGCAACTGAGGACCTGCAAAAGAGAAAATATGAAGTGAAGGCAGAATTAAGAAAATGATGGAACACAGGTTTCCGATACTGCAGAATAATGTTTGATAATTACCAAACTTTTTTAACTATGGAAATAGTAATTATATCCATCATCCATTTACTGTGATCTCATGGCTGTTGCCATGGAGATTGCTCCATTGTCATGAAAGAGCAGAGCGGCCTTTGAGCTACTTACAGTAACATATGTAAGCCACCTCCAGGTACTTGTAAGTGCCGACACAGGGGTCTCCAAACACTGAGTTTCTCGCACTGAAAGTGCAGCTGTTTCTCCGTTGCAGCTGTGGATGCAGAGGATGTGAGTGAACACAAGTTTGGGTGGGATTTGATAGAAGACAACGTGTGGGATTCAGCTCTGCTGTTCAATTGTCTACGTTGTACATTTGATTCCAAATTTTGGGGTCAGATTTCGTTGGATTTTGGGGATTTAAAACACTTTAGTGCAAAAACAATTGGATTTGGGACACGAGGGAAAAATTGCACCTTTGAGCAACTATGTTAGACGCCCTTGAGCACTGCACATTCTGGACCTGCCCTGCAGGACGTTGGTAAGAGCACGTGGTCTGGTCATGGCGTCCATAATCAGCACTGTGGATGTATAAAACCTTCCCTTGATCTGACAAAAGAAGGAGAAAAGTAACATATTCACACAAATTCTATGTGCATGTTCACAATATTACTTGAGCAAAACTGTAATAAAAAACATTGAGATCTCACCACACTGAAGGTTTAACACAGATCCCTCACATGTTACACTGTGTTCTGACAAAGCAAAGACACATCACCTCAGACACGTTGTAATAATCCAACTTAGTGGGAAAAATGTTCAGTTACACACAAATGGAACTGACTTGCTGCGATGCAGGTGTAGATGGTGTCCAGGTATTTGTAGATGCCATAGCAGGGGTCAGAGGTACGAAGGACATTTGTGTTTATTTGACAAACTCTCTTGCCATCACATCTGCAGGGAGAAAAAGAAATTCTATGTCATATAAATCATATATGCGTCATATTGTGTGTTCAGGCCCTTTTTTCTGCTAGTTACACCCCTCTGACCATTGACCAACTAGTTCACACACTTTCTATGGCGACACGGCATCAGCAACTTATTAATTGTGTGTTGTTTTGTCAATTCAAATATTGAAGAATGATTTGAATGAAGGTGCATGACAGGAACAGTAACTTGTTTGATGATTAAAATAACAGTAGTTAATAGGATGGAGTCCAAAGGTGCAGAGTCCAAACAAATGATACAGTCAAATGAGCAAAGGCTCAAAACTACAAAGGTACAAAAGACAACTATGACAAGAAACATCCATCAAATATTTTCACAGAGTATCCTGTTAAAGTCACAGGGGGCGCAACCACAATCCAGAACCCTGCATCCTCTCCTCTCCTCTCTCCCCATCACCACAGGAACACAATGCAGAGCACTGGGTGTGGCCATAGAGGGCCTCTGGCAGCCACTGGGTTACGTATATAAAATTGACATTTGCCCTGAAGCAGGCATGATCGTTCCTGTGGGGTCAAATAGTGTGTGTGTGTGTGTGTGTGTGTGTGTGTGTGTGTGTGTGTGTGTACCTTTCCTTGAGGACGCTTGTGGTCCCCTGCTGAGCACAGTTTGTATTAGAAAGCTGTTGTGGAGACCAGCCCTCACTGCAGGTCTTACTGTCTGCTCGTCCATACAGAGCTGCCTGCACACTGATCACTCCACTGTCTGTTACACAGCATGTGAAGAGGACACAAATGTTTCAGTAGTGTCAGAGAGCAATGACTCACAAATATACTGTGGGAAAACCTGGAAGATGAGCCAGTGATGATGTTACAACTTTTCTGTCAGTAATTATCCGTAAAAAAATACAACAATGCAGCTCCTGCTACTGAAAACATGATCATGTAGCATCTGGTATAAAGAGAAAAAACTGTGTCATTACACATGAGACATGATGGTGTAACCAGAGTCTAATCAAGGATTTTAGAATTACTGGGGTCCTGAATCCAAATCCATCTGCCAGGACCCCACTGACCTGACAATTTTCTATTAGCTGTGTGGATGTAGTTTTTAAAAGCTTTCAGTCGTACCACAGCTCAGTTGCTGCACGTTGTAGACGTCGTCGCAGGTGATCGCTCTCTCACTGGACACGGTGGGAAGGGTGGATGCAAAATCCTGTTCAGCCTCAGAAAAACCTGTAACGAACATAAACTGCAGTGGAATAATAATGCACATGGTTGTACAAGTTAGAGGAGAATAAATTATCGTTCAGGATTAGCACAAACGTATTAGCCTACAACATTCAGACATTTACCTGAACCCACAAGCAAACCTGCTGCTGCCAGCACTGAAAAAAGACACAAATACACGTTGACAGTTGAGTCCTTCATGCAGTTTTTCCTGGGAGACAAATGACTGGTTTGTGGTGTTTAAAAGATGTTTTCAGTTACTTTAACTGCTCATTTTGAATCTCGCATGCACAACATCAGCTCATTAAAACAGATTTTTACTGACATATTACTTTTAATTTGTCTTTTGTTATTCAGATATCAGCAGTGATCTTATGTTTCATTAATAACACATTTTGCTGCAAAATGAAACTATACAGTCAGCTGTGTTGTACTTACACAGTGCAGTGCTGAGTCTGGAGCAGGACATGCTGTCAGAAGATCTGCTTTCAGGAGAAGAGTGGAACTGATGGTCCTTCAGACACACACTGGCTATTTATTGTGTTGGAGTAAAAGGTAAAAAGCCACAATGTATGTTTTAGACTGACCGAACAAGGAAATTGAAAGACTGCAAATAGTCGTTACAATAACAGGAAGCAACATCTCTGAAGAAACTCACCCTCTACAATAACCTCATTTCCCAAACAAGGTGTCTGAAAACTGAGATCACATCTAACATCTTGTTTGTCTTGTGTTTAAAGTGTCACATGGTCACTGACTGCAGTGTATCGCCTTTCACTTCGCACGTTAGCAGACACACACCTAACAGAAGTCCTGGCAGCCGACTCACCACCAGCTGGTTTCCATCCAGCTGCTTTTATGCACATTGTAAAATGTTTGCACCACTGCGAGAGGCTAAAACCTGAGACATCACTGTTACAATAACTAACAATTTGACTCTAAACGCTTGGTTTACTTCTGATACCTCTGTTTAACTTGGAGCATCCTGATCAGGCTTTTGTCGATGTTTAACAAGACACCGTCAAAGCAACTTCAATAAAAATATGTTACGTTTAGGAAACTACATGCACAGTGTCCTGTGATCAGAGAACAACACATTTCATTAATGAGCAGGTCAGTTTACAGTGTTTTTTTAGAAAAACTCCTCTAACAATAAATAACATCGATATTGCCTTTAATTCTGGCTGTACTTTGTTTAATCCTGACATCATTTTAGCTCTACATGCCATCTTCAGCATCTTTTGGTTTGGCCTGTGTGTAGATGTCTGTCAATGAACAAACACAGTATAGTACATAGAGTAGTACAACTGTACTTTTATGACCAGGTCTTACAAGCTCAAAGTAAAAGTGTTCAATTGTACAAATTGTCTGTATGTGCTGTTTTTTCTCTTGTCTAAACTTTCTGTACTCTCTAACCACTGTATGTGACTACACCAACCCACTGGCCACTGTTACAAAAATGTCTTTTATGCCTAATGCAGCAGGAAAACTGAGGTTCAGGTTCATGACACTGGAGACACAACATGATAGAAAACAGCCATTTTGCCACTTTGGTTCCCTCAGGTGAGATTATGGTTTATGGCTCCCTCTGCCCCAAACTTCCCGTTTCATGACTCTTATTTTGTAATTCCCCTGGTTCCATTTCCTGTCCTACACTCATTTAAGCCACTTCACACTCCTCATACTGTAAATTCCAATTGTCTATTTAAACCCTCAGCTAGACTCACTCGCTGTCAGATCCATTTTCCCCGTTTAAACCTTCTGGTCATGACTGACTGTCGTTACTTGGACTTTATTTTGGGTCTGAGGTTTGGTTCTGTCATGATCTGGCCCTCACATTCACTTCCGGTCTTGGACTTTTATTTTGTACCCCTTTCCTCCACTTCCTGTCCCCAGTTCATTTCTCCATCTTGACCACTCATCACCGTTCACAGTTGTTTCCACCTGTTCCCACCTGTTCCCCTGCCTTTGTAAACCCAGCTCATTGTCTTTGTTTGGTCCGTGCTGTGCTGTGTAACACACTATCTTCTGGTTCCCCTGTCTTGTGTCATTTGGACTTCTGGTGCATTATTTGGACTCTGTTACCTGTTTGTCTTGGTCTGAGGTTTGGTTTGATTTTTCTTTTGATGTCTTAGTCAGTTTTTTGTGACCTTGTTTTCTTTTTATGGGAAGTCGTTATTTTCTTAGTTATGTTTTACTAGTTAATAGTTTTATATTGATGTTCAGATTTTTCCTGTTCTTTTGCCTGCAACGTTTGTGTGAGCTTGTGAAATGGTGTCAGCTTTGTCCTTTTTATAGGAGTGAATTCATGTTTGCTGTTTGTTCTTGTCTTTTCATTATAATCCTAAAGCCTTTTATCATATCATCACTTGGGTCCCCTAAAATAGCTAGTGTGACAGGGTCATTGTGTTATCTATCGAGGCTCAGTTCGATAGTTTTTGTGCCTGTTCCGAGTCTCTGTACACGTTTTGGTTTCCTGATTAAACCTGTTCCCGACCTGCTGTTTTGTTGAAGGCACGTTTTTATATCTGCTGCTGAGATTGAAGCATGTAAACTCTGTTTGTGAGTGGCAGGCAGAGCCGTACAGCAGTCAGTGTTTAAAATGTATTTACAAGTCACTCACAGCAACACTGGACTTTACAAAGCTGCACAACAACAAAAAAAGATCCAGATTAATTCTGTTCTTCTGTTTAATGAACATGATTTCACTCACACTCTGACAATCGTGTTCAGATCTTCAGCGAAATTATCAGAAGCAAGTTGTTGTCTCTGTCCTTAAAGAACTTAACATTTTCAAAAGTGGTAAAATGATTAATTGATATAATGAAATCGAAGAATATGTTTAGAGTGTAACTGTACTTTGCTGTTTTTACTTTCTGTAAAAAGCCACAACACTACTGAGTAATCATAACATCACAGTTTATTATCTGGTTTGTTGGATGGAGGCTTTGGTAGATGGAGTGTTCACATCCTGGGTCAGGAGTCCAGTTCTCATAGGTGACGGATAACTGCAAACAAACGAGGAAACAAAGATTTATATTAAAACATAAATCAGCCAAGTTTAACTTAGTTACCTGACCTTTACTCTCTCTCTCTGTCTCTGTGTCTCTCTCTCTGTCTCTGTGTTTCTGCATCGACCATGAATGTTTTAATTTGCTGTTGTAAATCTGTTTCAACTGGACAAGTCTGTTAACATTCACCAACTCTTCTGCTTCCTTTATTTTTTAGATTTAGTTTTTATGTTCTCAGCCTGTCCATCTGTCCATTCCTCCATACAACCCAGTGTTTGGTGTCTGAAAGTCAAACGTAAAAGTCTGTCCCTTTCTTGTGAACATGGTATAGAAGAACTTCAGAATTGGCACCAACGTCCATTTCCAAGGGTCACCGTAACACTGGTACCACCTCATCTCAGACTTGGTCACTTGTGTGATTGTGACGTACAACCCAAACACAGATCCATCTCTGTATTCGATGCTGTGTCTTTCACTCTTAGCTGTGACGTCATTTGTGTCAATGAAAATGTCCTCTACTTTCTTACAGAAGAATATTCTGCCTTTTTTCTCCTTCAGCTACTGTTTGGACAAAGCCAGAGTCTCGATCCAACAGTTCTGCACAAAAGATCCCAATAAAATATCGCGTGATGTCATGTTTGTTGGTTCCACATCTGGAAAAGTTTAGTTTATTAAATTCAAAGTTAAATGTAACGACGTAAGATACACTATATTGCCAAAAGTATTCGCTCACCATCCAAATAAATGAATTCAGGTGCACAAATCAAGGTCCATAAAGACATGGATGAGTGAGTTTGGTGTGGAAGAACTTGACTGGCCTGCACAGAGTCCTGACCTCAACCCGATAGAAACCTTTGGGATGAATTAGAGCGAAGACTGCGAGCACTGTGTATTATGTATTTCATAAACACACTTCCCAGAAGAGTTGAAGCTGTTATGGCTGCAAAGGGTCGACGTCATATTAAACCCTATGGAGAATGAGATGTCACTAAAGTTCATATGGGTCTTTTGATTTCTCCTGCTGGCTCAGATGAGCAACTTGCAGTTTGTGAAGCCACATGGCAAAGCACTTTGGATAAAGACACTATTCACTATGTGTCTTTGGGCAAGACACCGAACTCTACGACCGGGCAGCTGCCATTGTGTTTGTGTGGTTGACGGAGAAGCAGCTGTATATATATTTCCCTTTTTCATAAGTGATAAAATATTACAGCCATGTAGCTGCTTAACACAAGAGCATTTGAACATGGAAATGCTTTTACTGTTAAGAACTATCAGTGCTGAATGTGGAGGTAAAGTTGTTAACAAAGACATTAATCACCAATTTATCTTCTTGAAAATGTCTCTTTTTGCAAAGAATCTAAAACGTGTCATATACAAATAATTCAATAAGTGTACAGTTGATGAGAAATGTTGCAGATATGATTGGAGTGTTAAATGACTACTCATGTTCTAAACACATCCAACGTAATAACTTGCAGTAGAAACTTACCACCTGAGACTCTTATTTCAAAGTTCCAGCATGAATCTGGAACCACAGCTTTACCCAAACCACACCTGTATCATCCTGAGTCCGACTTGATCAGACCTGTGAAGGTCACAGACAGAATTCCTCTTCCAGATGATCCGTTTCTATATTCCATGCTGTATCTGCCGCTGTTGGCTCTGACATTGTCTGTTTTATTGAGAATATCTTCTTCTGCACATTTATCTTTACAGAAAAGCTTCCAGTTTCCAGTCAGGTATAAGCAGCAATACATTTCACCACTTCCTCCTTCAGCTCCTGTAAAAAAATCAAGTTTTGCACTGATGAGCCCAGTGTTTCCACCACACAGTGCTGTTGGAAAGATGGACAGTGTATTCTGTCAATACTTTGTGTATTGTGTTTCTGTAACTTTACTACTGGGTGAAGGAAACAACTGCCATTAACAAAAAGCATCTGTGTTTAGACGTTTGGACAAATATAAATGTGTCCAAAGTGTTAAAGATATGATGTGATGGTCAGATCTGTCTCTGCATCCTGTGACTTCATTGAAAGACAGGAAGCTGAAGTTCCTCTGTTGCCTGTTTCTGTCTTTCTGCATGTTTGTGGTATTTGACAGCTTCAGCTGCAGCCTCAGTATGATGTTGCTGCCACTGCAGGAACCTAAATGCAGGAAATCTGGTGCTGGAAATGTTACTGAAGACATGACATGAAGACTGACGTTCACCAAAGTTATTTGTTTCTAATTTTTTTCAAATGTCTTGAAAAAGCAAAAATTGTCGATGAATAAAACACACACTCAAACACAGATCTCACAGAGCTAAAGAAAATTAAAAACCTGATTCTGTTCCTCTTTTTAACCGTTCAGTTAAAATGTGAAAGGCTTTGTGATGGTGTTGAGTAGAATTTAGGTCTTTGTCAGAAATGGTAAAGGGTTCACTTCTATAGTACTTTTATCTAAAGCACTGCAATGGTTGTGTTTTTTTGACACAAGACACAAAGATCTTGTTGTGATAGACGTCTCTGTTGCCAACTGAATTAGAGGCTTTTAGATGGTTTTCCACTGTGCTATAGTCTTTAAGGACTTAACTACTGCAAAAGGGGAAGTGAATATAAATACAAGTATTTAGTTTCCCTCCTGATCTCATGTGGTGAGTCGAGGCCACAAGAGAGAATTTTAGCTGCTGCACAGACGTACAAACATGGGGACTCACAAAAGAAATTCAATAAGTTTAATCAAAATCTAACTTCCTGTTTCTGTTGTTATGAAGAACTGTTCACTGTTCTGCACTTGTCCATCGTTGAGAGACGGACTTGTTGTCCTGAAAAAATGGTTTTCTCTGAATAAAGACAAACTGGCATCGACTAGAGCACCTGCCACTGCTGTATGTAAGACGTGGATGTAATAGATGTAGTTTGAGCAGCTGAAGCCTCGTACAGATGTAGTATGTCTGAGCCAGCTGTTTATGGAACGTCTCTTCCTTTAGGACGTCTATGAACCTGAGATGATGTAGGACAGATACAAAATGGTGATTGTTGGTGTAAAAAAGGCTGCTGGAGGAAGAACAGTCACCTTTTCATGTTTCCCTAAGCCTCAGTCTCCAAACATCCCTCACATTATTTTGTTGGCACTTGTTTAGGTGCCACTTGCCCTCTCTCTCACTTTCAGTTCCCTCTGCATCCATGTTGACCTCTGCCCCCCCTCCCTGACAGTTCTCATCTTCCTCCTATTGAAAGCAGACTTGTGCAATGTGCCCCAAGGGCATTCTGGGTCCTCTCTTATTTGCTTTGTACATTTTGAATGACTGAACAAACGTATATCGCTGTGCAGATGATATCTGACACATCTCAAGTTTGGACTTAAATGACTTACTGTAACTGTAACTTACTGTATCTTCAAAGAATAATAAAGTGCTCTAATATTTTACATTAATGCCACCTTGGTGCTGTACAGTGAATGAAAGTTTTCACGTTCCAGCTGCTACCTTGACTTGATAAAAAGAAGCTGGAGTGTGTCACTGTTGCCCTGGTTACCTGAGGTTACCTGGGTCAAGATGGCAGGGAGGGAATAGTAAAGGGCAGTGCTGTCAAAAGTAACTGTACACGGACAAAGTGATTACAGATGATGGATTTTAACTTTAAACTGATCAAAGTGATTCAATTTGCATTAGAAAGTGCAGAATAATGAATCGAAATGCACGTGAGCGAGGAGAAATAAAGACGGATGCAGAGGGAGCAAAGCTGAGCACTGGGCGTTATGTTTGCAGGAGGGTTTCTATTATAAAAAACAATGAGGTGAGTTTCTTTAACACTTTCGTACTTCGCTTCCTTCTTGGCCAATACGGCTGCTGTAAAACTGAAAAAAAGAAAAAACGGTCATTTCATGTTCCCTTTCATATCCCACATAAATAAGTCAGTAAATAAGAATTTCTCAGAGTTTCCAAACAACAAACACGAAGATGCATTTCACTGAGCAATATGTTGCCCTCAGACACAAAGTCATCTTATAGTCCAGTCTCATTTCTTACTTAAACACATTCAACATCTTCTTAAACGGTGAAAGTCTAATATGTCATCAATTCATTAACTGTTGGAGAAACAGATGGTTTGATGGTTCTTGATAAGATATGAAAATATTAGTGAGAAATACAAGAATTGAACCCCAGTATCTGGAAAGAAAAAGTGTATTACTGCCCTGTTTACGTTCATTTCTCAGATTTAGTAATATACTTCACCTAAACTCATTAAACGTGGTAAACAGAAGAAGTTTCATACACATTAACTCGGGTGGAGTTTACAGAAAACAGAAGCAGCTACACCAGTAAAACACGAGGACACAGCTTTAGTCCCCATGGTGTGTTGGCTTTTCTGCCTCCAGAAAATACATTTTTAAATCGTTTCTTTTTCAGATTCCCTTGTATGAGAACGATTGTCCAGTCTCCACGTGTGAGGACTACCTGGGTCTCCATCCAGCCACCAGGGATCAGAACCAATTCTACTCTACACTCACACAACACACATGAACATCCATGCTGATTTGTCTTTCTTGGTTTGGTTTTATTCTATATGTTTGATATTTTCATATCATCACTGTTTATGTGCAGATAATGTTCCATGTACTTTTTTTTGCTACTGTCTACTGCAATGTGTCACAACGAAGACAACACACAAAAAAGTTTTGCATATAGTTGTTTATTAAAGCGTATGATTATTAAAACACAAGGAGAAAGGATATAAGATTAATCAACCAATCTGCACAAATATCAAATTCCTCAAAGCACCTGCTGACTCTGTTCAGGGTGCAGCTAACTTATCACACACGACTATAATCAGCTTACAGCTTACATTCAGGTAATAATATCCACATCACCCAGCAAATCAACAACTGAACCACATGTTCATACACACAGTGATTTATTCAGAGTCAACTCTACCAGTGGTTTCATTGAATGATGCTGACTTCATGTGTCATCATCACACAACCATTACAGTCTGGAGGTGACTACTTCACAAAAGCCAAGGAAACAAAAAAAATCTTTGGGAAACCTGGAAACAAAAAAACATAACAACTAGGAGTGAAAACTGGCTTCATATAATCGGATTAGAAAACGAAACTTGTGATGTAATAATCAATGCGTAAAAGCTGGACTTCACATTTCTATCTTCTCAAAGAGAAGGAGCATAACCAGGTAATGAAGTGAGAAGATGGTGATCATCCTCAGAAACAAACAGTTTCTATCAGCAGAACTCAGATAATTAAAAACCAGTGAAAAAACTGTAAATCTGTAGCAAAGCTTAAGATTAACGATACAAATTAAATCATTTACTTTTTATTCATTGTCGTTGTAGAGCAGTTCAGGTCCTGATCTCTGGTGGCTGGTTCAATGTTTGAGAAGAGTCTCACATCACGCCTGGTTTTGGTTATCATAGATAACAGGTAACTGAAAATAAAACGGGAACGACAGCAAACTTGAATCAGAGTAACAGAGCAGATGTGATGTGAGGGCAAAAAAGCATTAAAGAAATTATTATTTCAAAATCATAATAGGTGAGTAAAACTTTTTCAAAGAAATTACAAAACTGACATAAAGGAAAACAATAAAACAGCTACATTAAAATTTCCGATGAGAAGTAAAAAAGGACACATGAAACAGTGCAGGATTGAGCCTTATGTCAGTTTGCTGGATCATGCTGCTTTCACAAATATTGAGTGAAACACATTCATCCTCTGTGCATCATGAGCGTCTGTAAAACAGACACAGTGCCAACAGAACTAAATGTTCCAGGTCTCAGTCTCAGTCTGAAACCACCTCATTTTGTGCATATTGGAGAAGTATGAGCAGAGAAGAACAGCTGCTGATTACACACCATCCATAACCACTGAATCTGACTTCAAACAAAAACTAAATAAGATAAAGTTAAAGTCACCTCGTTGTCGCTACTGGTGTTTCTCCTTTTCTTCCATTGGTAGAACAGCAGAAATACAACCAAGAGTAACACAACAACCAAGGGGATACCCAGGCCCAGAGGCAGGAAGTAGCTCGGGAACTGGGCATTGGAGGAGGAAGTAGGAGTTGGAGGCCCTGGAATTATAAACCGTAAACAGTAAAACCATCAGCTACTGAAGAAATACTGATACACGTCCCTGACAACCAGAGACAGACACACAACAAAGATCAGATATGTCAGGTAATCGTAGCAAGTTGGTTTTGCTCATTTACCAAAGCAAATGAGAAATTAGTAACTGCTGGGTTTTATAATAAACTTACAGAACAATCATTTGCTGTTAACTTCCCTGATGACCATTGTTTCAGTTCCCACCAAATACCTACTAGTCCCTAAAATCAGGTGTGTGTCACCACAGTTCAGGAGGAGCCAGATGATTCACATGAACAAACATTTTACATCTACATTTTGAAGGTTCCCAGTCAACCACATTTGGTCCTGTCAGCTGGACGTCTTTATCCAAACTTAAAAAAATAAAAGTCCGTCCATCCGTCATCATCATCCCCAAAGTGTTGTTGTGGTGGCAGCAGATATAATAATTTCTAGCTCCTCTGGTTGGATTCCAAGGTCAGATGAGATATATATATATATAATCTCTCCAACATGTTCAGGGTCTAGCACAGGGTCTCTTACCAGCTCAGCGTGTCTGGAAGACCTGAGGAGATCTGACTTTCTACTGTTTAGAGCTTTAGTACTGTGCACAGAGCCTTCACAGGAAAAGTTAACTGCCCAATCAAACAATATAAATCAATGACATCAGTTTTCAATCCTTTGGCATCCACAGCACAAACTGAACCTGGTAGAACAGCACTGAACAGAAAATGAATGGATTACAAAGACACGTGTTGATGAGTTTTAAAACACACTCACCTTGTACGACAAGGATCAGAAACATGTCATAATAAACTGGAGACAAAGGGTCACCGTAACCACACCTGTACCATCCTGAGTCAGACCTGGTCACTTGTGTGATTGTGACATACAGTCCAAATACAGATCCTGCTGTGTATTTAATGCCGTATCTTCTAGTCTGAGCTGTGACATTAGTTGTGGTGATGAGAACGTCCTCTACTTTGTTACATGGTTCCTTACAGAAGAAACTTGTTTTATTGTAGACAGGAACGAAACACGTATATATGATGTCTTGTCCTTCAGTAAATGTGGGGACAAGGCCAGTAAAATTCAGATACACTGTGGAAAAGAACAGGCACAGTTATGGTTACATCACAATACAGAACATTTTATACATTATTCAAATCACAGTCCACCCACAGTTTAATTTGTTTCTGTTCTGTAGTGTGTAATTTAGAATTAAGTCCAGTTTAAGTTTGATTTAGTTTTCGTCATATAAATGTATAAATCATCACATTTACATATTCATGACTTATTTAGTTTTTACATACATTTAAAATGGATTTACCCCTGAAGCTGAAGCCGTGAGATATAAGTTGTATGTACGAATTCACACTGGACTTTTCAGGATTCATTCATTACGTAACATAAATTTTCTTTATACACCAACCGTCAATTGCTTCAAAGGAAGAGTTAAAATTTGGTTTTCAATCTTGTGCATCTTTTTAATTTCACATTTTTCAATGCTAATCGAGTATTTTAACATATTGCAGATATTGATGTTTCTTAAAAACGTGAAAATTCTAAATATATTTGGTTTAATGACTTTTAGCAAAAACTCACCTTCTGAAACTCTGATCTCAAAGTCAACGTATGAGTCTGGAACCAAAGATTTGCCCAAACCACACCTGTATGTTCCTGAGTCAGACTGGGTGAAATTGGTGATGCTCACAATCAAAACTCCATATCCAGATAATTTTAAATAATAAGTGCTGTATCTACCACTTTTAGCTGTGACATTATCTGTTTTAATGAGAATGTTTTCTTCACATTGTCCCTTACAGAAGAACTTTGTGTTTCCAGACGGGGAGAAGGAGGAAAAAACTGTACCACTTCCTCCTTTTGATGCTGTAAAATGTTTAGTCCGTTGTTTCCACCACACAGAGCTGTTGGAGGGACACACAGTACATTCTGATTGTCAGTACTTGTGTTTCTGTGTCTGCTCTGACAAATATTGTTCACTGTTCTACATTCTACAGCAAACAGCAGAGAATCTGTGCTCAGAGATTTAAAGAAATGAAAAATGCAGCATTAAAGACACAGTCGGGTAATCAGTCCTCACCTGATAAGAAGCAGAGGAACAGAACATGGGGAATCTTCATCCTGATGGAGAAAACTGGTGAAGCTGCAGAAACGATGCCTCTGTCACTTCACAGTCTCTGTGTGACCAAGCAGGAAGTTGACCTTTGTTTTAGCTCCCAGCTTTGACTGCAGCCACATCATCATCATGATGATGATGATGTGACTGTCAGCACAAGGAAAGTATTTATCATTTACTATGCAAAAATGCCTGATCACAATAACTGAACAAAGCCTCTCTATTCAAGATGTGGAAGAAATCTCACAGTTTTATGTTACTTTACTGACTCTGGAAGCAGGACGTTCTACTTGTTAAAATAAGTGACACACACACAGCATCACATATATAGAATGAACTCCTACAGGAGATGACTCAGGCTGCTATGGTTTAGTAGGTATTAGTTTATTTCTCATTTCTCTCAGGGGTTTGAAGGTTATTGCCACAAATGGTGATATTCCACTGAAAGTACAAAGAAAATCTCTGTTTTTTTATGTGTGGCACCAGTTCTGTTTGGCATGTGGTGATGCTAATGACATAATCCGGACATAATACGCATAATTTCTATTGGTTTATTGTCTATTGTTCACAGCTCCATTCACATCAACAGCAATACAGGATGTAAACTAAAAGAACCAGGAAGTTACACAGCATCATCTTTGCTTAAAAATCAGACTGAGACAACATGATTTATAAGTTAGTTTATACATTTATAAATACAATTATGTGACCAAAAGTTGTTACATGATTAGAGTCAGAAGACATTTTTCACATTTACACTTAATTATCTTCAGCAAAGCCTCTCAGCCAGACAAACTGTGGACTGTTATCAAGTTTCCACCTGATAAATAAAAAGATTTACCTGCTATGTGTAATAATAAAAACATGAGCTCCAGAGTCATGCAGAAAACTCCAAACACTGCTAAATAAATGTGCACATGTACAATTGATCTGCAAATTATTTATTAATAGGATACAATGACATAAAGCAGCAGAAAGAAATAATCAAATACAAATACCAAAAGTATGTGGATGCTCCACGTTCGACTGTCCTGATATGAGATGGGTGTAATTTTTGTGCATCCAAATACTTTTGGCCACATGGTGTATTTAGAATTTGATTTACTTCACTGGTTGCTCGATTACGTCAGTGTGCATTTTATTCAGCATGTAAGTGATTTCAGTTCTTTGCAGGCAACTGAGGACCTGCAAAAGAGAAAATATGAAGTGAAGGCAGAATTAAGAAAATGATGGAACACAGGTTTCCGATACTGCAGAATAATGTTTGATAATTACCAAACTTTTTTAACTATGGAAATAGTAATTATATCCATCATCCATTTACTGTGATCTCATGGCTGTTGCCATGGAGATTGCTCCATTGTCATGAAAGAGCAGAGCGGCCTTTGAGCTACTTACAGTAACATATGTAAGCCACCTCCAGGTACTTGTAAGTGCCGACACAGGGGTCTCCAAACACTGAGTTTCTCGCACTGAAAGTGCAGCTGTTTCTCCCGTTGCAGCTGTGGATGCAGAGGGATGTGAGTGAACACAAGTTTGGGTGGGATTTGATAGAAGACAACGTGTGGGATTCAGCTCTGCTGTTCAATTGTCAAATTTTGGGGTCAGATTTCGTTAGATTTTGGGGATTTAAAACACTTTAGTGCAAAAACAATTGGATTTGGGACACGAGGGAAAAATTGCACCTTTGAGCAACTATGTTAGACGCCCTTGAGCACTGCACATTCTGGACCTGCCCTGCAGGACGTTGGTAAGAGCACGTGGTCTGGTCATGGCGTCCATAATCAGCACTGTGGATGTATAAAACCTTCCCTTGATCTGACAAAAGAAGGAGAAAAGTAACATATTCACACAAATTCTATGTGCATGTTCACAATATTATTTGAGCAAAACTGTAATAAAAAACATTGAGATCTCACCACACTGAAGGTTTAACACAGATCCCTCACATGTTACACTGTGTTCTGACAAAGCAAAGACACATCACCTCAGACACGTTGTAATAATCCAACTTAGTGGGAAAAATGTTCAGTTACACACAAATGGAACTGACTTGCTGCGATGCAGGTGTAGATGGTGTCCAGGTATTTGTAGATGCCATAGCAGGGGTCAGAGGTACGAAGGACATTTGTGTTTATTTGACAAACACTCTTACCATCACATCTGCAGGGAGAAAAAGAAATTCTATGTCATATAAATCATATATGCGTCATATTGTGTGTTCAGGCCCTTTTTTCTGCTAGTTACACCCCTCTGACCATTGACCAACTAGTTCACACACTTTCTATGGCGACACGGCATCAGCAACTTATTAATTGTGTGTTGTTTTGTCCATTCAAATATTGAAGAATGATTTGAATGAAGGTGCATGACAGGAACAGTAACTTGTTTGATGATTAAAATAACAGTAGTTAATAGGATGGAGTCCAAAGGTGCAGAGTCCAAACAAATGATACAGTCAAATGAGCAAAGGCTCAAAACTACAAAGGTACAAAAGACAACTATGACAAGAAACATCCATCAAATATTTTCACAGAGTATCCTGTTAAAGTCACAGGGGGCGCAACCACAATCCAGAACCCTGCATCCTCTCCTCTCCTCTCTCCCCATCACCACAGGAACACAATGCAGAGCACTGGGTGTGGCCATAGAGGGCCTCTGGCAGCCACTGGGTTACGTATATAAAATTGACATTTGCCCTGAAGCAGGCATGATCGTTCCTGTGGGGTCAAATAGTGTGTGTGTGTGTGTGTGTGTGTGTGTGTGTGTGTGTGTGTACCTTTCCTTGAGGACGCTTGTGGTCCCCTGCTGAGCACAGTTTGTATTAGAAAGCTGTTGTGGAGACCAGCCCTCACTGCAGGTCTTACTGTCTGCTCGTCCATACAGAGCTGCCTGCACACTGATCACTCCACTGTCTGTTACACAGCATGTGAAGAGGACACAAATGTTTCAGTAGTGTCAGAGAGCAATGACTCACAAATATACTGTGGGAAAACCTGGAAGATGAGACAGTGATGATGTTACAACTTTTCTGTCAGTAATTATCATTAAAAAATACAACAATGCAGCTCCTGCTACTGAAAACATGATCATGTAGCATCTGGTATAAAGACAAAAAACTGTGTCATTACACATGAGACATGATGGTGTAACCAGAGTCTAATCAAGGATTTTAGAATTACTGGGGTCCTGAATCCAAATCCATCTGCCAGGACCCCACTGACCTGACAATTTTCTATTAGCTGTGTGGATGTAGTTTTTAAAAGCTTTCAGTCGTACCACAGCTCAGTTGCTGCACGTTGTAGACGTCGTCGCAGGTGATCGCTCTCTCTGTGGACACGGTGGGAAGGGTGGATGCAAAATCCTGTTCAGCCTCAGAAAAACCTGTAACGAACATAAACTGCAGTGGAATAATAATGCACATGGTTGTACAAGTTAGAGGAGAATAAATTATCGTTCAGGATTAGCACAAACGTATTAGCCTACAACATTCAGACATTTACCTGAACCCACAAGCAAACCTGCTGCTGCCAGCACTGAAAAAAGACACAAATACACGTTGACAGTTGAGTCCTTCATGCAGTTTTTCCTGGGAGACAAATGACTGGTTTGTGGTGTTTAAAAGATGTTTTCAGTTACTTTAACTGCTCATTTTGAATCCTCGCATGCACAACATCAGCTCATTAAAACAGATTTTTACTGACATATTACTTTTAATTTGTCTTTTTGTTATTCAGATATCAGCAGTGATCTTATGTTTCATTAATAACACATTTTGCTGCAAAATGAAACTATACAGTCAGCTGTGTTGTACTTACACAGTGCAGTGCTGAGTCTGGAGCAGGACATGCTGTCAGAAGATCTGCTTTCAGGAGAAGAGTGGAACTGATGGTCCTTCAGACACACACTGGCTATTTATTGTGTTGGAGTAAAAGGTAAAAAGCCACAATGTATGTTTTAGACTGACCGAACAAGGAAATTGAAAGACTGCAAATAGTCGTTACAATAACAGGAAGCAACATCTCTGAAGAAACTCACCCTCTACAATAACCTCATTTCCCAAACAAGGTGTCTGAAAACTGAGATCACATCTAACATCTTGTTTGTCTTGTGTTTAAAGTGTCACATGGTCACTGACTGCAGTGTATCGCCTTTCACTTCGCACGTTAGCAGACACACACCTAACAGAAGTCCTGGCAGCCGACTCACTGTTACAATAACTAACAATTTGACTCTAAACGCTTGGTTTACTTCTGATACCTCTGTTTAACTTGGAGCATCCTGATCAGGCTTTTGTCGATGTTTAACAAGACACCGTCAAAGCAACTTCAATAAAAATATGTTACGTTTAGGAAACTACATGCACAGTGTCCTGTGATCAGAGAACAACACATTTCATTAATGAGCAGGTCAGTTTACGGTGTTTTTTTAGAAAAACTCCTCTAACAATAAATAACATCGATATTGCCTTTAATTCTGGCTGTACTTTGTTTAATCCTGACATCATTTTAGCTCTACATGCCATCTTCAGCATCTTTTGGTTTGGCCTGTGTGTAGATGTCTGTCAATGAACACACACAGTATAGTACATAGAGTAGTACAACTGTACTTTTATGACCAGGTCTTACAAGCTCAAAGTAAAAGTGTTCAATTGTAGAAATTGTCTGTATGTGCTGTTTTTTCTCTTGTCTAAACTTTCTGTACTCTCTAACCACTGTATGTGACTACACCAACCCACTGGCCACTGTTACAAAAATGTCTTTTATGCCTAATGCAGCAGGAAAACTGAGGTTCAGGTTCCGCAGACACTGGAGACACAACATGATAGAAAACAGCCATTTTGCCACTTTGGTTCCCTCAGGTGAGATTATGGTTTATGGCTCCCTCTGCCCCAAACTTCCCGTTTCATGACTCTTATTTTGTAATTCCCCTTGTTCCATTTCCTGTCCTACACTCATTTAAGCCACTTCACACTCCTCATACTGTAAATTCCAATTGTTGTGACGTACAACCCAAACACAGATCCATCTCTGTATTCGATGCTGTGTCTTCCACTCTTAGCTGTGACGTCATTTGTGTCAATGAAAATGTCCTCTACTTTCTTACATTGGTCTTTACAGAAGAACATTCTGCCTTTTTTCTCCTTCAGCTACTGTTTGGACAAAGCCAGAGTCTCAATCCAACAGTTCTGCACAAAAGATCCCAATAAAATATCACGTGATGTCATGTTTGTTAGTTCCACATCTGGAAGTTTATTAAATTCAAAGTGAAATGTAACAACGTAAGATATTTGGAATCACATCAACTGGACGTCTTTCGTCTTAGCTACAGCTCAAGCTCTAGTGTCAGTAGTTTGATTCCTGTCACTACTCTTTTGATTTCTCCTGCTGGCTCAGATGAGCAACTTGCAGTTTGTGAAGCCACATGGCAAAGCACTTTGGATAAAGACACTATTCACTATGTGTCTTTGGGCAAGACACCGAACTCTACGACCGGGCAGCTGCCATCATGTTTGTGTGGTTGACGGAGAAGCAGCTGTATATATATTTCCCTTTTTCATAAGTGATAAAATATTACAGCCATGTAGCTGCTTAACACAAGAGCATTTGAACATGGAAATGCTTTTACTGTTAAGAACTATCAGTGCTGAATGTGGAGGTAAAGTTGTTAACAAAGACATTAATCACCAATTTATCTTCTTGAAAATGTCTCTTTTTGCAAAGAATCTAAAACGTGTCATATACAAATAATTCAATAAGTGTACAGTTGATGAGAAATGTTGCAGATATGATTGGAGTGTTAAATGACTACTCATGTTCTAAACACATCCAACGTAATAACTTGCAGTAGAAACTTACCATCTGAGACTCTTATTTCAAAGTTCCAGCATGAATCTGGAACCACAGCTTTACCCAAACCTTTGGTTCATGAGAAGCATCTGTGTTTAGACGTTTGGACAAATATAAATGTGTCCAAAGTGTTAAAGGTATGATGTGATGGTCAGATCTGTCTCTGCATCCTGTGACTTCATTGAAAGACAGGAAGCTGAAGTTCCTCTGTTGCCTGTTTCTGTCTTTCTGCATGTTTGTGGTATTTGACAGCTTCAGCTGCAGCCTCAGTATGATGTTGCTGCCACTGCAGGAACCTAAATGCAGGAAATCTGGTGCTGGAAATGTTACTGAAGACATGACATGAAGACTGACGTTCACCAAAGTTATTTGTTTCTAATTTTTTTCAAATGTCTTGAAAAAGCAAAAATTGTCGATGAATAAAACACACACTCAAACACAGATCTCACAGAGCTAAAGAAAATTAAAAACCTGATTCTGTTCCTCTTTTTAACCGTTCAGTTAAAATGTGAAAGGCTTTGTGATGGTGTTGAGGAGAATTTAGGTCTTTGTCAGAAATGGTAAAGGGTTCACTTCTATAGTACTTTTATCTAAAGCACTGCAATGGTTGTGTTTTTTTGACACAAGACACAAAGATCTTGTTGTGATAGACGTCTCTGTTGCCAACTGAATTAGAGGCTTTTAGATGGTTTTCCACTGTGCTATAGTCTTTAAGGACTTAACTACTGCAAAAGGGGAAGTGAATATAAATACAAGTATTTAGTTTCCCTCCTGATCTCATGTGGTGAGTCGAGGCCACAAGAGAGAATTTTAGCTGCTGCACAGACGTACAAACATGGGGACTCACAAAAGAAATTCAATAAGTTTAATCAAAATCTAACTTCCTGTTTCTGTTGTTATGAAGAAATGTTCACTGTTCTGCACTTGTCCAGCATTAAGAGAAGGACTTGTTGTCCTGAAAAAATGGTTTTCTCTGAATAAAGACAAACTGGCATCGACTAGAGCACCTGCCACTGCTGTATGTAAGACGTGGATGTAATAGATGTAGTTTCAGCAGCTGAAGCCTCGTACAGATGTAGTATGTCTGAGCCAGCTGTTTATGGAACGTCTCTTCCTTTAGGACGTCTATGAACCTGAGATGATGTAGGACAGATACAAAATGGTGATTGTTGGTGTAAAAAAGGCTGCTGGAGGAAGAACAGTCACCTTTTCATGTTTCCCTAAGCCTCAGTCTCCAAACATCCTCACATTATTTTGTTGGCACTTGTTTAGGTGCCACTTGCCCTCTCTCACACTTTCAGTTCCCTCTGCATCCATGTTGACCTCTGCCCCCCCTCCCTGACAGTTCTCATCTTCCTCCTATTGAAAGCAGACTTGTGCAATGTGCCCCAAGGGCATTCTGGGTCCTCTCTTATTTGCTTTGTACATGCTTCCTGGTGGGATTTTGAATGACTGAACAAACGTATATCGCTGTGCAGATGATATCTGACACATCTCAAGTTTGGACTTAAATGACTTACTGTAACTGTAACTTACTGTATCTTCAAAGAATAATAAAGTGCTCTAATATTTTACATTAATGCCACCTTGGTGCTGTACAGTGAATGATGGTGTTCACGTTCCAGCTGCTACCTTGACTTGAAGAAAAGAAGCTGGAGTGTGTCACTGTTGCCCTGGTTACCTGAGGTTACCTGGGTCAAGATGGCAGGGAGGGAATAGTAAAGGGCAGTGCTGTCAAAAGTAACTGTACACGGACAAAGTGATTACAGATGATGGATTTTAACTTTAAACGGATCAAAGTGATTCAATTTGCATTAGAAAGTGCAGAATAATGAATCGAAATGCACGTGAGCGTGGAGACATAAAGACGGATGCAGAGGCGGCAAAGCTGAGCACTGGCCGTTATGTTTGCAGGAGGGTTTCTATTATAAAAAACAATGAGGTGAGTTTCTTTAACACTTTCTTACTTCGCTTCCTTCTTGGACAATATGGCTGCTGTAAAACTGAAAAAAGGAAAAAACGGTCATTTCATGTTCCCTTTCATATCCCACATAAATAAGTCAGTAAATAAGAATTTCTCAGAGTTTCCAAGCAACAAACACGAAGATGCATTTCACTGAGCAATATGTTGCCCTCAGACACAAAGTCATCTTATCGTCCAGTCTCATTTCTTACTTAAACACTTTCAACATCTTCTTAAACAGTGAAAATCTAATATGTCATCAATTCATTAACTGTGATTGCAGAAACAGATGGTTTGATGGTTCTTGATAAGATATGAAAATATTAGTGAGAAATACAAGAATTGAACCCCAGTAACTGGAAAGAAAAAGTGTATTACTGCCCCGTTTACGTTCATTTCTCAGATTTAGTAATATACTTCACCTAAACTCATTAAACGTGGTAAACAGAAGAAGTTTCATACACATTAACTCGGGTGGAGTTTACAGAAAACAGAAGCAGCTACACCAGTAAAACACGAGGACACAGCTTTAGTCCCCATGGTGTGTTGGCTTTTCTGCCTCCAGAAAATACATTTTTAAATCGTTTCTTTTTCAGATTCCCTTGTATGAGAACGATTGTCCAGTCTCCACGTGTGAGGACTACCTGGGTCTCCATCCAGCCACCAGGATCAGAACCAATTCTACTCTACACTCACACAACACACATGAACATCCATGCTGATTTGTCTTTCTTGGTTTGGTTTTATTCTATATGTTTGATATTTTCATATCATCACTGTTTATGTGCAGATAATGTTCCATGTACTTTTTTTTGCTACTGTCTACTGCAATGTGTCACAACGAAGACAACACACAAAAAAGTTTTGCATATAGTTGTTTATTAAAGCGTATGATTATTAAAACACAAGGAGAAAGGATATAAGATTAATCAACCAATCTGCACAAATATCAAATTCCTCAAAGCACCTGCTGACTCTGTTCAGGGTGCAGCTAACTTATCACACACGACTATAATCAGCTTACAGCTTACATTCAGGTAATAATATCCACATCACCCAGCAAATCAACAACTGAACCACATGTTCATACACACAGTCAACTCTACCAGTGGTTTCATTGAATGATGCTCACTTCATGTGTCATCATCACACAACCATTACAGTCTGGAGGTGACTACTTCACAAAAGCCAAGGAAACAAAAAAAATCTTTGGGAAACCTGGAAACAAAAAAACATAACAACTAGGAGTGAAAACTGGCTTCATATAATCGGATTAGAAAACGAAACTTGTGATGTAATAATCAATGCGTAAAAGCTGGACTTCACATTTCTATCTTCTCAAAGAGAAGGAGCCTAACCAGGTAATGAAGTGAGAAGATGGTGATCATCCTCAGAAACAAACAGTTTCTATCAGCAGAAGTCAGATAATTAAAAACCAGTGAAAAAACTGTAAATCTGCAGCAAAGCTTAAGATTAACGATACAAATTAAATCATTTACTTTTTATTCATTGTCGTTGTAGAGCAGTTCAGGTCCTGATCTCTGGTGGCTGGTTCAATGTTTGAGAAGAGTCTCACATCACGCCTGATTCCAGTTCTCATAGATAACAGATAACTGAAAATAAAACAGGAACAACAGCAAACTTGAAACAGAGTAACAGAGCAGATGTGATGTGAGGGCAAAAAAAAACATTAAAGAAATTATTATTTCGGTGAGAAAACTCACTACTACTGGTGTTTCTCCTTTTCTTCCATCGGTGGAGCAGCAGAAATACAACCAAGAATGACACAACAACCAAGGGGACACCCAAAACCAGAGGCAGGAAAGAGGCCAGGAACTGGGCATTGGAGGAGGAAGTAGAAGTTGGAGTAGGAGTAGTAGTAGTAGTAGTTGGAGGCCCTGGAATTGTAAACCGTAAACAGTAAAACCATCAGCTACTGAAGAAATACTGATACACGTCCCTGACAACCAGAGACAGACACACAACAAAGATCAGATATGTCAGGTAATCGTAGCAAGTTGGTTTTGCTCATTTACCAAAGCAAATGAGAAATTAGTAACTGCTGGGTTTTATAATAAACTTACAGAACAATCATATGCTGTTAACTTCCCTGATGACCATTGTTTCAGTTCCCACCAAATACCTACTAGTCCCTAAAATCAGGTGTGTGTCACCACAGTTCAGGAGGAGCCAGATGATTCACATGAACAAACATTTTACATCTACATTTTGAAGGTTCCCAGTCAACCACATTTGGTCCTGTCAGCTGGACGTCTTTATCCAAACTTAAAAAAATAAAAGTCCGTCCATCCGTCATCATCATCCCCAAAGTGTTGTTGTGGTGGCAGCAGATATAATAATTTCTAGCTCCTCTGGTTGGATTCCAAGGTCAGTTGAGATATATATATATATAATCTCTCCAACATGTTCAGGGTCTAGCACAGGGTCTCTTACCAGCTCAGCGTGTCTGGAAGACCTGAGGAGATCTGACTTTCTACTGTTAGAGCTTTAGTACTGTACACAGAGCCTTCACAGGAAAAGTTAACTGCCCAATCAAACAATATAAATCAATGACATCAGTTTTCAATCCTTTGGCATCCACAGCACAAACTGAACCTGGTAGAACAGCACTGAACAGAAAATGAATGGATTACAAAGACACGTGTTGATGAGTTTTAAAACACACTCACCTTGTACGACAAGGATCAGAAACATGTCATAATAAACTGGAGACAAAGGGTCACCGTAACCACACCTGTACCATCCTGAGTCAGACCTGGTCACTTGTGTGATTGTGACATACAGTCCAAATGCAGATCCTGCTGTGTATTTAATGCCGTATCTTCTAGTCTGAGCTGTGACATTAGTTGTGGTGATGAGAACGTCCTCTACTTTGTTACATGGGTCCTTACAGAAGAACCTTGTTTTATTGTAGACAGGAACGAAACACGTATATGTGATGTCTTGTCCTTCAGTAAATGTGGGGACAAGGCCAGTAAAATTCAGATACACTGTGGAAAAGAACAGGCACAGTTATGGTTACATCACAATACAGAACATTTTATACATTATTCAAATCACAGTCCACCCACAGTTTAATTTGTTTCTGTTCTGTAGTGTGTAATTTAGAATTAAGTCCAGTTTAAGTTTGATTTAGTTTTCGTCATATAAATGTATAAATCATCACATTTACATATTCATGACTTATTTAGTTTTTACATACATTTAAAATGGATTTACCCCTGAAGCTGAAGCCGTGAGATATAAGTTGTATGTACGAATTCACACTGGACTTTTCAGGATTCATTCATTACGTAACATAAATTTTCTTTATACACCAACCGTCAATGCTTCAAAGGAAGAGTTAAAATTTGGTTTTCAATCTTGTGCATCTTTTTAATTTCACATTTTTCAATGCTAATCGAGTATTTAAACATATTGCAGATATTGATGTTTCTTAAAAACGTGAAAATTCTTAATGACTTTTAGCAAAAACTCACCTTCTGAAACTCTGATCTCAAAGTTAAAGTATGAGTCTGGAACCAAAGATTTGCCCAAACCACACCTGTATGTTCCTGAGTCAGACTGGGTGAAATTGGTGATGCTCACAATCAAAACTCCATATCCAGATATTTTTAAATAATAAGTGCTGTATCTACCACTTTTAGCTGTGACGTTATCTGTTTTAATGAGAATGTTTTCTTCTTCACATTGTCCCTTACAGAAGAACTTTGTGTTTCCAGACGGGGAGAAGGAGGAAAAAACTGTACCACTTCCTCCTTTTGATGCTGTAAAAATGTTTAGTCCGTTGTTTCCACCACACAGAGCTGTTGGAGGGACACACAGTACATTCTGATTGTCAGTACTTGTGTTTCTTTGTCTGCTCTGACAAATATTGTTCACTGTTCTACATTCTACAGCATAGAGCAGAGAATCTGTGCTCAGAGATTTAAAGAAATGAAAAATGCAGCATTAAAGACACAGTCGGGTAATCAGTCCTCACCTGATAAGAAGCAGAGGAACAGAACATGGGGAATCTTCATCCTGATGGAGAAAACTGGTGAAGCTGCAGAAACGATGCCTCTGTCACTTCACAGTCTCTGTGTGACCAAGCAGGAAGTTGACCTTTGTTTTAGCTCCCAGCTTTGACTGCAGCCACATCATCATGATGATGATGATGATGTGACTGTCAGCACAAGGAAAGTATTTATCATTTACTATGCAAAAATGCCTGATCACAATAACTGAACAAAGCCTCTCTATTCAAGATGTGGAAGAAATCTCACAGTTTTATGTTACTTTACTGACTCTGGAAGCAGGACGTTCTACTTGTTAAAATAAGTGACACACACACAGCATCACATATATAGAATGAACTCCTACAGGAGATGACTCAGGCTGCTATGGTTTAGTAGGTATTAGTTTATTTCTCATTTCTCTCAGGGTTTGAAGGTTATTGCCACAAATGGTGATATTCCACTGAAAGTACAAAGAAAATCTCTGTTTTTTTATGTGTGGCACCAGTTCTGTTTGGCATGTGGTGATGCTAATGACATAATCCGGACATAATACGCATAATTTCTATTGGTTTATTGTCTATTGTTCACAGCTCCATTCACATCAACAGCAATACAGGATGTAAACTAAAAGAACCAGGAAGTTACACAGCATCATCTTTGCCTAAAAATCAGACTGAGACAACATGATTTATAAGTTAGTTTATACATTTATAAATACAATTATGTGACCAAAAGTTGTTACATGATTAGAGTCAGAAGACATTTTTCCCATTTACACTTAATTATCTTCAGCAAAGCCTCTCAGCCAGACAAACTGTGGACTGTTATCAAGTTTCCACCTGATAAATAAAAAGATTTACCTGCTATGTGTAATAATAAAAACATTAGCCATGAGCTCCAGAGTCATGCAGAAAACTCCAAACACTGCTAAATAAATGTGCACATGTACAATTGATCTGCAAATTATTTATTAATAGGATACAATGACATAAAGCAGCAGAAAGAAATAATCAAATACAAATGTAAGTAGTGATTTATTCAGATTAATTTGTTGTTTATTTACATTATGCAGCCAAAAGTATGTGGATGCTCCACGTTCGACTGTCCTGATATGAGATGGGTGTAATTTTTGTGCATCCAAATACTTTTGGCCACATGGTGTATTTAGAATTTGATTTACTTCACTGGTTGCTCGATTACGTCAGTGTGCATTTTATTCAGCATGTAAGTGATTTCAGTTCTTTGCAGGCAACTGAGGACCTGCAAAAGAGAAAATATGAAGTGAAGGCAGAATTAAGAAAATGATGGAACACAGGTTTCGATACTGCAGAATAATGTTTGATAATTACCAAACTTTTTAACTATGGAAATAGTAATTATATCCATCATCCATTTACTGTGATCTCATGGCTGTTGCCATGGAGATTGCTCCATTGTCATGAAAGAGCAGAGCGGCCTTTGAGCTACTTACAGTAACATATGTAAGCCACCTCCAGGTACTTGTAAGTGCCGACACAGGGGTCTCCAAACACTGAGTTGCTCGCACTGAAAGTGCAGCTGTTTCTCCCGTTGCAGCTGTGGATGCAGAGGGATGTGAGTGAACACAAGTTTGGGTGGGATTTGATAGAAGACAACGTGTGGGATTCAGCTCTGCTGTTCAATTGTCAAATTTTGGGGTCAGATTTCGTTGGATTTTGGGGATTTAAAACACTTTAGTGCAAAAACAATTGGATTTGGGACACGAGGGAAAAATTGCACCTTTGAGCAACTATGTTAGACGCCCTTGAGCACTGCACATTCTGGACCTGCCCTGCAGGACGTTGGTAAGAGCACGTGGTCTGGTCATGGCGTCCATAATCAGCACTGTGGATGTATAAAACCTTCCCTTGATCTGACAAAAGAAGGAGAAAAGTAACATATTCACACAAATTCTATGTGCATGTTCACAATATTACTTGAGCAAAACTGTAATAAAAAACATTGAGATCTCACCACACTGAAGGTTTAACACAGATCCCTCACATGTTACACTGTGTTCTGACAAAGCAAAGACACATCACCTCAGACACGTTGTAATAATCCAACTTAGTGGGAAAAATGTTCAGTTACACACAAATGGAACTGACTTGCTGCGATGCAGGTGTAGATGGTGTCCAGGTATTTGTAGATGCCATAGCAGGGGTCAGAGGTACGAAGGACATTTGTGTTTATTTGACAAACTCTCTTGCCATCACATCTGCAGGGAGAAAAAGAAATTCTATGTCATATAAATCATATATGCGTCATATTGTGTGTTCAGGCCCTTTTTTCTGCTAGTTACACCCCTCTGACCATTGACCAACTAGTTCACACACTTTCTATGGCGACACGGCATCAGCAACTTATTAATTGTGTGTTGTTTTGTCAATTCAAATATTGAAGAATGATTTGAATGAAGGTGCATGACAGGAACAGTAACTTGTTTGATGATTAAAATAACAGTAGTTAATAGGATGGAGTCCAAAGGTGCAGAGTCCAAACAAATGATACAGTCAAATGAGCAAAGGCTCAAAACTACAAAGGTACAAAAGACAACTATGACAAGAAACATCCATCAAATATATAAAACTGCCTTATGATTTTATGTCTATTTTTAAAAGGAAATGTTTATTTTGCATAATCATGGAAGGTTTCGGAGGCGGTTGGTCTGAGTGTGCACACAGCAGGAGAGTTGTCACTGTGAGCAACTAAAGTCACAAACACAGTCCAGAACCCTGCATCCTCTCTCCCCATCACTCCCCCCCCAACACCACAGGAACACAATGCAGAGCACTGGGTGTGGCCTTAGAGGTCCTCTGGCAGCCACTGCAGCGAGTGTGTGTGTGTGTGTGTGTGTGTGTGTGTGTGTGTGTGTGTACCTTTCCTTGAGGACGCTTGTGGTCCCCTGCTGAGCACAGTTTGTATTAGAAAGCTGTTGTGGAGACCAGCCCTCACTGCAGGTCTTACTGTCTGCTCGTCCATACAGAGCTGCCTGCACACTGATCACTCCACTGTCTGTTACACAGCATGTGAAGAGGACACAAATGTTTCAGTAGTGTCAGAGAGCAATGACTCACAAATATACTGTGGGAAAACCTGGAAGATGAGACAGTGATGATGTTACAACTTTTCTGTCAGTAATTATCCGTAAAAAAATACAACAATGCAGCTCCTGCTACTGAAAACATGATCATGTAGCATCTGGTATAAAGACAAAAAACTGTGTCGTTACACATGAGACATGATGGTGTAACCAGAGTCTAATCAAGGATTTTAGAATTACTGGGGTCCTGAATCCAAATCCATCTGCCAGGACCCCACTGACCTGACAATTTTCTATTAGCTGTGTGGATGTAGTTTTTAAAAGCTTTCAGTCGTACCACAGCTCAGTTGCTGCACGTTGTAGACGTCGTCGCAGGTGATCGCTCTCTCTGTGGACACGGTGGGAAGGGTGGATGCAAAATCCTGTTCAGCCTCAGAAAAACCTGTAACGAACATAAACTGATGTGGAATAATAATGCACATGGTTGTACAAGTTAGAGGAGAATAAATTATCGTTCAGGATTAGCACAAACGTATTAGCCTACAACATTCAGACATTTACCTGAACCCACAAGCAAACCTGCTGCTGCCAGCACTGAAAAAAGACACAAATACACGTTGACAGTTGAGTCCTTCATGCAGTTTTTCCTGGGAGACAAATGACTGGTTTGTGGTGTTTAAAAGATGTTTTCAGTTACTTTAACTGCTCATTTTGAATCCTCGCATGCACAACATCAGCTCATTAAAACAGATTTTTACTGACATATTACTTTTAATTTGTCTTTTTGTTATTCAGATATCAGCAGTGATCTTATGTTTCATTAATAACACATTTTGCTGCAAAATGAAACTATACAGTCAGCTGTGTTGTACTTACACAGTGCAGTGCTGAGTCTGGAGCAGGACATGCTGTCAGAAGATCTGCTTTCAGGAGAAGAGTGGAACTGATGGTCCTTCAGACACACACTGGCTATTTATTGTGTTGGAGTAAAAGGTAAAAAGCCACAATGTATGTTTTAGACTGACCGAACAAGGAAATTGAAAGACTGCAAATAGTCGTTACAATAACAGGAAGCAACATCTCTGAAGAAACTCACCCTCTACAATAACCTCATTTCCCAAACAAGGTGTCTGAAAACTGAGATCACATCTAACATCTTGTTTGTCTTGTGTTTAAAGTCTCACATGGTCACTGACTGCAGTGTATCGCCTTTCACTTCGCACGTTAGCAGACACACACCTAACAGAAGTCCTGGCAGCCGACTCACTGTTACAATAACTAACAATTTGACTCTAAACGCTTGGTTTACTTCTGATACCTCTGTTTAACTTGGAGCATCCTGATCAGGCTTTTGTCGATGTTTAACAAGACACCGTCAAAGCAACTTCAATAAAAATATGTTACGTTTAGGAAACTACATGCACAGTGTCCTGTGATCAGAGAACAACACATTTCATTAATGAGCAGGTCAGTTTACAGTGTTTTTTTAGAAAAACTCCTCTAACAATAAACAACATCGATATTGCCTTTAATTCTGGCTGTACTTTGTTTAATCCTGACATCATTTTAGCTCTACATGCCATCTTCAGCATCTTTTGGTTTGGCCTGTGTGTAGATGTCTGTCAATGAACACACACAGTATAGTACATAGAGTAGTACAACTGTACTTTTATGACCAGGTCTTACAAGCTCAAAGTAAAAGTGTTCAATTGTACAAATTGTCTGTATGTGCTGTTTTTTCTCTTGTCTAAACTTTCTGTACTCTCTAACCACTGTATGTGACTACACCAACCCACTGGCCACTGTTACAAAAATGTCTTTTATGCCTAATGCAGCAGGAAAACTGAGGTTCAGGTTCCGCAGACACTGGAGACACAACATGATAGAAAACAGCCATTTTGCCACTTTGGTTCCCTCAGGTGAGATTATGGTTTATGGCTCCCTCTGCCCCAAACTTCCCGTTTCATGACTCTTATTTTGTAATTCCCCTGGTTCCATTTCCTGTCCTACACTCATTTAAGCCACTTCACACTCCTCATACTGTAAATTCTAATTGTCTATTTAAACCCTCAGCTAGACTCACTCGCTGTCAGATCCATTTCCCCGATTAAACCTTCTGGTCATGACTGACTGTCGTTACTTGGACTTTATTTTTGGTCTGAGGTTTGGTTCTGTCATGATCTGGCCCTCACATTCACTTCTGGTCTTGGACTTTTATTTTGTACCCCTTTCCTCCACTTCCTGTCCCCAGTTCATTTCTCCATCTTGACCACTCATCACCGTTCACAGTTGTTTCCACCTGTTCCCACCTGTTCCCCTGCCTTTGTAAACCCAGCTCATTGTCTTTGTTTGGTCCGTGCTGTGCTGTGTAACACACTATCTTCTGGTTCCCCTGTCTTGTGTCATTTGGACTTCTGGTGCATTATTTGGACTCTGTTACCTGTTTGTCTTGGTCTGAGGTTTGTTTTGATTTATCTTTCGATATCTTAGTCAGTTTTTTGTGAGCTTGTTTTTGTCTTTATGGGAAGTCTTTAATTTCTTAAGTTTCACCAGTTAACAGTTTAACATTGATGTTCAGATTTTTCCCGTTGTTGTAGTGTCCGGGTATCTTTGGTTCTAATTCTCGTAAGCTCGTTCACTCCTGAGTTTGTTGGCCTCAGCCTCGTTAGTTCTATGTTCGCTTTTCCTACATTTACATTTAGTTATTTAACAGACGCTTTTATCCAAAGTGACTTACAAGTGAGGTACAAGGCAGCAACAATCTAAGTCAAGGAGAAAACAGCAAAGCAAAGTGTCAGCTTTGTCCTTTTTATAGGAGTGAATTTATGTTTGCTGTTTGTTCTTGTCTTTTCATTATATCATAAAGCCTTTTTATCATAACGCCCTGTCTCCTTGTTGCACTTGGGTCCCCGCTAAAATAGCTAGTGTGACAGGGTCATTGTGTTATCTATCGCTCTGTTGTTCGCACATTTAGTTTTATTTATTGTTCCCGATCGTCTGTCAATGCAGAGGATTAGTTTGATAGTTTTTGTGCCTGTTCCGAGTCTCTGTACATGTTTTGGTTTCCTGATTAAACCTGTTCCTGTCCTGCTGTTTTGTTGCACGTTTTTATATCTGCTGCTGAGATTTGTTGCATGTCTTACCAAGCTTTCCCTGCGGTGCAACCATTTTTATTGTCCCTGCTTAATTCCAGCTTTCCTGATTTTGTTTACTTGCATAGGATTTCTGTTTATTACCACAGCACTTGTTTGTCCACCATCTCATGTACATCTCCTTAATATCTCTATTCACTTACCCCTGCTGATGATTAGCCCTTCTAACAGGTTCTGGATCAGGTCAATCAAATGATAACGAAGGAATCTAAAGGTTTTTACTCTTGTATCATCCTTCTGTTGGATCTGGACACGGTCTTGTTTCAGGCCATTTTGGAATAATAACCACAGGCCTTAACAGCTGTCCTTAGATGTCCTTCTTGTTGGTGTGTGTCCCAGTGGCAAGGAGCCCACCAACGGTGTGGGGCCCAAAACGCCGGGCCCCAGAAAAATTTCATTCAAAAAGCAGCTCAGGAGCCTCCCCTTATGTTCCGCTTGCTTTTTTTCATTTGGCCCACAAGGTCAGAAATTTTGGAAAAGTGTGTAACATTTCAACCAATCAGAGTACAGCCTAATAATAAGAAGCCATTTGATTGGCTACTTCGCTGTCACCAATTTAAAATATACCCCCATTTCCTCAAAGCAGAGACTGTTGTGCCATTTTCCAGTATGAAAACTTCTTCACGACAGCAACAGGTAGGTTTACTTTATGATTTTTAATTTCTTAACTTGACATTGTTTTCTCCTCTGTACAGTTGCAAGCAGGGTACAAAGTGTAGTTGTAATACACATTTTCAGCTGCTAATGTTAGCTACAGCATCTTGGCTTGTAATGTTAGCAACAGCCTGCTAGCTTCTAATGTTAGCTATATTACACCTTACAGCTTGTAAACTGATCTATAGCTTGATAGCTGCTACTGTAATGTTATAGATGCATATCTGGCACATTTTCTCTTAAGGTTAAAATACAATTAATTTTGTATGATAAACTCATTTGGATTGTAGCTAAACGACATCAGTTGCCTTCAATCACCTACGTCACACAAGTTGTAAATCTTACATGTCATTAATATCTTACTTTTTAACTTTCAAAATACATTAAATTACATGTATCATTATAGACTCAAAAGGAAATAAATGCATCATTTAATGTGCTTCATATGATGAGAAGAGGCTATTTTGTTTAAGGTATACTTATAAGTACATGGTGACGGTATAGATGCTGAAATAACCCACAGCTTTGCGGGCTTTGAACGCACCATGACTGCAGCTCGGTGAAGACCACGTGCTTCTTGTGCATTAAACAGGACAAATTCACTACAGAAGTAACACCAGACAACAAAGAAATGTAAGTTAACTTATCCCTCAAATACTAACAATGCTAACAGAGGGTTGATAATGAGCTTTATATTTTTAATTCGTTTGTAATGCTTCATCGCGTGCAAGATCGTTTTCTTAATTAGCATTAGCGTTAGCATTAGCTATGTCAATGAAAACACACTGATAAAATTGTTCGGTGTTTCTTCAGGACAATATTCTTTTTGGACTTTGAGGGGTGGAAAACATACTGCACATGGGGGGGGTGTTTGCAAGTAGAAGCACATTTTCCCATTTTTTTTTTAAAAGAAGTTAATGTGCATAATATTTACTATGGCAATGTGGGGAAAATGAACAGGATTCAGAGTTTAACCTTTCTCAAGGGGATCATTGGAAGTAGAGAGGAAGGTGATGGTAAAAAGAAAACTAATGACAGAAATAACATATTTTTACTTTAGTCAACAAGTTAAAAAATTTATAAGAAAATAAAATATGATAGCTGTGATAAAGACGTCACTTATGTGACGGGTAAGTACATAAGTTATATTAGATTTTGTTTGTTTATACTGTCTCCATGTCAGAAAAATTGTATATGGCCTAATAAATAAATTTTTACAATGTTTTATGTGTATAAATGATGAATCCTGCCACTATTAAGCTGTAGGATTCATCATAATGTCTTGTATAAAGCACCTTAGTCCTGCATATATAAATGTAATGATCACACTAAAATCAATGTTGGAACATAACCTATGCTCAGTTTATATTAAACCCTAAAGGGGAGTTGGCTGTGTATGAGCCAACCTGGGTTTCCTCAGTTTTTTGTTTATGTTGTGTATTGTAATATTATAGGTCCCATAAAAATCATCCAGCCCATGAGGATTCTAACAGATGATCCCAGGATGCAGGTATAGAGGGAGGTGGGTGGGAGAGGGAGGGGGAGAGAGAGAGGTGAATATATGATCAATCAATATATGATCTGCAGTGAATATATGATCAATCCAGTTTCAGTTTAGGTTAAGATTTAAAGTTCTTAAACCTACAATATAATATGTTTTTTTTTATGCACAGTTAGGTAATCAAACTGCAGTGAAAAGAAGCTGAACACCAGAAGAATGTGCTGCAGCAGAAAACCATTTAAGAACATTTATAATGATGAACCAGGTTCTGGTAAGGTGGACTGTGAATGTTGCATTGCTGCACAACCTCAAGCTCTGGGATACCGAGAATTGAAAACAGTTAAATACTTTAATCAAAAATTAAATTACTACCATGAAAAGAAAAGTACAGTAGAAAAGCTTCAATGGGATAGAGCTTCAGTTAAGGTAGAAACACAATGCTGGACCCTACACATTTCAAGTATTCTTCATTTTCTGGAGCATGCACACACTACACACACATCCAGAAGTTTAGTCCAAGTGTATGGATGTATGGTGTTGGTTTACAGTTGGTGTTCTCTGGTTTCCGGTCTCTTTTGTATTCACATTATGTAATCGACTAAGTTTGCATCCTCCTATTTTAAAATAGTAAAAATGGTAATAGAGTGATTAAGTACTAGTTAATTTTGCATTAGACATTATACTGATTATGATTTCCTTTTACTTTTTATTATTGCAAAATAAGTAGGATGAATACCTTTACATCCAACTGTATTAATATGTGCTCCTTAAGAACAAATCCTTTTTCAAACAGTTTAATTTCTGTATTGTTTTGTGTAAAACATTAGTTAACCACAGAAATAAAAGGCAAAAACCCTGATTTGGGAAAAACAACTGCATGGTTTGGTAATTTAGCTGAGATCAAGGTTTAAGTATTAGAATTGGCAAAATGTGAAATGGTTGGTGTAGAAGAACAACAGATGTGGAATAAAGAGAATGTAAAGTAGAGTATAAATCCTAGATACTGCTCTACATTTTCCTCCAGACAAAGTTTTGTTCCCTGCTTAAGCTATAAAAACTGGAAATATGCATGTGTGTGAAGATGGGATCTCACAAAGACTGAATGTTAGAAACAGACCCCACAAGCATCAAAAAAACGGTCATGGGAAAAATAGTTTTAAATTGTGTTATTTAAAAGTGATATTTATGATTTTTTTTTTTTTTTTTGACTTGTGTGATTTTATATGAAGGTGTAGAACCACAGGAAAGGGTGGACCCCACCAGTGGGTACAAAATTAGCGGGCCTCACAAGGGAGGAAAATGAGTGTGTGTGTGTGTGTGTGTGATTGACTGGGCTAACGTTTCCAGTTTTTAAATTCTTCTTTATAAATAACTACTTTCAAACACCCCTGAACTTCATTCCTGGCCCCTGTTGTATCATCTTTCACCACACAGCTTCTATCAACAAGTGTGTCAAACTAAACTAATTATGATAAACAAATGACAAAACTTGGTTAACATCTGGCTTTGCAGGGCTTTTATTATGAAATGCCACTTCGTCTGTCTTGTTGAGTAGTGAAAGCTGGACTGCACATTTCTTATCGTACAGCTTAAACATGCCGAACAAACAGATGATGGGTAAATAAAAATGTCACATTCACCAATTATAGCTAAAGCACAAATGGAATAACATGGAATTGTGGGCTGCACAACAGAAAATCCAGATTCAAGTCAAAACATCACTGTTTGGTTTAAGTGTGTGTATGCAGTGTAGGGTTGATTCTGATCCCGGTTTGCTGGATCAAGGCTCTGGTATTCAGACTCTTCATGAGAAGGAACTGGGGCCCTGCTCTTATAGGTGACAGATAACTGAAAAGAAGCAGGAATGATATAGAATTTGATTTACAGCAGTAGCCAGAGCAACAGTAGTGACAACGATTTAAATGGCTGAAATATAAGGATTTTGTATTTATTGAGCAGAGGAGAAGATAAATCTCATTTTATGTAATTAATTGTACCTTCGGTGTATTTAACAGTGTCTAGTCATGCTGTTGATCATCAGTTGAAAGCTCAGTGTGCAGTGACTGCGCTCTGTATTTGGAAATGGAGGCAATAAAGGCAGAATTATACTTCTTCGTTGATACAGACCTACGCACAGAAGACAATTATGGGTAACCTTAGGCTGCAAAGGCCTCAATGTGCACACCTCCCAAATCTAAACTGTGCAGAGAGGATTGTTTCACAATTTCAGACCTGGTTTTTAAAATGGCACCTCAGTATAGTCGTACGTTTTATTCAAATACATCGATGTGATGTATTTGAATAAAACGTACGACTCACCTGAGCAGTGACTGCAGAAAACAAGGAAACTCCAGAGGCCTCAGACTTTCTCTTGTCGCTGTAATTTGGCACTTCTACTTCTGTGAACTTCAGTTCAGCAGACCACACTTCAGCAGGGCATCCTGTCAAAGAACCATTTTTGCAGGGCTCTGGAAAAGGTTCACCAATGGTAAATGGCCACTTATTGTGTTGATTCCCATTCACACACACACTCACACACTGATGGCAGTGGCTGCCATGCAAGGTGCTCACCTGACCCACCGGGAGCAACTTATCGTTGAAATCCACATTTACCTTCACAGCTGTTGAGTGTTTAATTTGTGCTCTCAGATTGTTGCTTCATTTTCAGCAAATCGAGGGTTTGTTAAACGGGATACTGAGGACACATACGTCACACAAGTAAAAAAGAAATGTGAAAATATGTCTGAGCGTAGGTCTTTGACGCTTACGTGAATCAATGGAGAAGCATAATTCTGCCTTATGGCACCACCACCCTCAAAGTTGGCTGCCTCCATCGCTTAACTAGGTTCCAATGATCACTGTGTTTAATCTACGCGTATTAAGTGAGACAAAATAACTGAAAGTTACCTCTGTGTCTGCTCCATCTGTTTCTCCTCTGGAGCTCTGGCCAACGTTGACCCTTATCTTCCATATGTAGAGCAGCAGCAATAATACAACCAACAGAATCAACCCAAAGAGGAAAACAAGCTCAAGCTCAGACATGAAGTAACCTGGATGGGGGTCACAGGGGGACAGAGAAACCAGTGGTGTATAAAAAGTTTAAAATACCCACTGGTTTAAAAGATATACCAGAACAAGAACAAGATGTACTGCTCTGACCTACAATTCATGGTGATGAGATATAAATTTCAGGAGCAAAGCTTTCGACTGATAACAAATTCATTTGAACATCTGCTTAGTTGAAGACGGCGTCGGCATTGGGATAATCCCACTAAACTATGCGGTGAGCTGTACCTTCAGAGGGGGTGGATTCAGTGGGGGCTGATGGATCCGATGTCCAGTTTGGCTTGAGAGGAGTTAGAGCTGTCAACAGTAAAGACAACGAAACAATCAGTGCTGCAGATACTGCTGCTACCACTACTACCTCTGAACAAATGTGTATTACAACAGTAATGGAACAAGGCTGAGTAACTTGTTCATCTTCATTCTTTTTTGCACTACACTGAGGACATTTGGATTTAAGATCAAAACATGCAAATAAGGTGAAAGTTCACCCTGAATTTCATGCCAAGTACACCTCCACATGTGAAACAACATAGCATCTTTAGTATCTGATGACCCACATTGTAGCTGAGCAAAATTATTGGAACATGTGATTGACAGGTGTGTGTTACCTGGGCCTGTCCTGCGAGAGTAATTCACAACAATTAATAGCTCACAATGACTAATCTTGGTTTTAGTCATCAACATTAAGAATCAAAAAGCCAGATTTGTTTTAACCCATGAGCCCAAGATGAACATCTGCCAAAGTATTAGAAGAGACAAAGTGTGGAGGTGATCTTATGCTTGGGCTGCATGGCTGCTTCTGGAATAGACTCACTGAACTTTATTGATGATAAAAGTCATGATCGGAGCAGCAGAATGAATTCAGAGGTGGATACAAATATGTCATCTGCATAAATATAACAATTTACTAAAAACAAAAACTTAAATTTGTCATTTATATTTCAATATTTTATTCAATTATCTTCTCTTTAAACAAATAAGACAAAGTATGCAGTAAGTGCAGGACTTAGTCGTCTTACTTCCTACTAAATGTAAATGTAAATGTAAATTGACATGTTTACGTCATGGACTACATTGTTGCGTCGCCCCACCCCCACAGACAATGTTCCAAAACTCACCATCAACTCCGCAAAAGGGATTCAGAGGGAAAAAGTGACACATGTTGGACTGACTGAGCCAATAACTAGACCTTAACCCAACCAAACGTGTTTCACCGGCTGAAGAGGAGCAGCACACAAAGGCTGCAGTAAAAGCCTGGGAAACTTTTATTTACTTCAACTAGTTAAATAATATGAATCGATTACTGTACATGTAATAATAGTTTTTACCCTCATACCAAAGTCAATCATTTTAACAAAAACTCACCGTCTAGAACGATGAGTGGAAACCTCCAGTGTGAATCTGGAGACAAAGGGTCACCGTAACCACACTGGTACCATCTTGTGTCAGATGTTGTCACTTTTTTGATTGTGACAAATAGCCCAGTTTCATTTTTATATTTAATTCTGTATCGGCCTTTCTGAGCCATGAAATTATCTGTGTCTATGAGAACGTCCTCTTTTTTTTCACACGGGTCCACACAGAAGAATTTCCTGCTTCCCTTCACTTTAGCTCTGCATCCATAGGTGAACGTTCCTCCTTCAACTTCCGTACGGGTTAGACCAGATAGTTTGCGAAGATTATCTGTAGAAAAGATAAATATGTTACCTGCATGAGACTCCATACATAAGTCACATTCTTCCCACAGTTTTAGTGGATTGTGCTCTACACAGTGTAATAAGTCAAAGGTTCTCAATTTCTGAATGGTCACGTATACATATTCAAGCCTGTACTAACATGCTGTCTGAACAAATCTATTTACTGTTCAGATACATGTTCATATCAGTCACATATTATAAAAATACAATTTCTGTGCTGCAGTGTTGGACGCAGCATAAACACTTCCAGAGGGATGTGGTGGGTGGAGGAGTGGCTCCATTTTAAGTTACAGTAGCAGCTCGGGGTAAAACGACATGCTAGAATACATAATCTACAGCATGTGGTGTTTCCTGCATGAAGTTAAAATACTTCTGAAAGCAGTTTAAAAAGTGACTATAATATCAAACTATCCCTCTTGGTTTAAATCATAACACTGCTCAGCCATGACATCAACATCACTCTGTGGTGTTAATGCTGTGATGCAGAGTGGTCATAATGAGAAAAAGGTAACTCTGGCCATGACTAACAGCTTAACTTGCTGCATGTGGGACAGTTTAGCCATAGACCAGTCAGGGTGTCCACCACCAGGTGGTGCTCCACTCATGGCTGATCAGCATCTGTCCCTTTACTGTGTTTGTACACTTTGTTTGTACGTCAGGTATAAAAGCTCCATAATGACGAGTTAAAGCTGTTCTCACCCCAACCGGTCAAGGCAGATGGCCGCCCACCCTGAGCCTGGTTCTGCTGGAGGTTTCTCCCATTAAAGGGAGTTTTTCCTCTCCACTGTTGCCTAAGGGCTTGCTCAAGGGGGATTTGTTGGGTTGCTTCTACATACTTGTGTAGTCTGGACCTAATTCTGTAAAGTGCCTTGAGATGACTTTGTTGTAAATTGGCGCTATATAAATAAAGTTGAATTGAAAATTGAATTGAATTATCAAAGACCCTAATGAAGCATTTCAAACTCTGTCTGCTGAGAAATGCATTAATGTCTTATCGTATGTGGTGCCATTTTAAAAGGTTGCATTGCAGATATTTTTGCTATGCTTCCATATTTCATAAATATTTAATAGAAACTCACCATCTGCAACTCTGATCTCAAAGTCTATGAATGAACTTGGATTTTCAAGTGTCCCCAAACCACACCTGTAGCGTCCTGAGTCAGTCTTCTTCAGATCCGTGATGGAGACAGACACCGTATTTTTCCCAGATGATACTGTACTATAGCTAATTCTGTATCTGCCCCTTGTAGCACGGACACCTTTGATTTTAATGAGAAGATCTTCTTTTTCACATTTTTCCTTACAGAAGAACTTCCAGCGTCCAAAAGCAGAAAAAGAACAGTTAACGGCACCATTTCCTCCTTCAGTTCCTGTGTAAATGTGAAGACCTCCACACAGAGCTGTTGAAAGATAAACAGTAAATTCTGCATCATTTCTCTTTACATGTGTTACTGTGGCCACCTGATTATGACTGATTATGGCCACCTGATTACTTGTCCCTGGGCCAGTGGACGTGGTGGTGGACTTGTTGCTACTTACTGTACAGGAAACTATTAAATGTCAACAGTTACCTAGTGAAATATGCTCCTGTTCAAATGTCGTGGTCCTTCCCCAGTGACAATTCTTCTAATAGTCATGCCAAAGAATTTTTAAATGTAACAAACTCTTAATTTTCAGCAACATGTAGCTGGTGAAACGTACACTGGTGGTCACACTCTCGATCTTGTTTTTGGTCTCAGTCTTATCAGAACTGAAAAATTTGGATTTGTCTGTATCTGAGCATATTGTTTTGAGCTGTGAATTACAGATTGGTTGTGATGGGAAAATGAAATATGATTAAATTTGAATGCTTGTGTTTTGTCTAGCTGTAATGGTAAATTGTACTAAAACCCTAAAGACATCCTGGGTGTTAGGCACAGAGACACCAATGCTGACTCTTATCAGGCTTGTGCTCTGTTCTAGTGCTGTTGGATTTAACTGCTGCATTTCACAGAGTTGATCTTAACATTCTGTTGGACAGACTGGGCACTGGGTGGGTAAATGGGGCACAGCGTTAAACTGGTTTGGATCCTATTTGTCAAATAGGAAATATTGTGTGTCAATTATATGTCATCCCTCTCCCCCTGTGAGTATGTTGTTCCCTAAGGATCCATGCTTGGTCCAATTCTTTTCCCACTTTACATTTTCCCCCTGGGGGATGTCATTCCATTGTTATGCTGATGACACTCAGCTGTATCTCTCTATTACTCCCATTGTGCATAATAGGCTGAGTTCTCTACAAGATTTTATGTCTGATATTAGAAACTGGATGTCCTTAAATTTTCTTCAATTAAAATTAAATAATTCGTAAATTCCTATAATTGGTCCTCAAAATATTTCCAGCAATATTCTCCCATCATTAGGGCCTTTATCAAAATGTCTTAAGCCAGATGCCAGAAATCTTAGTGTTTTTGCTTGTGCCTTTGAGCATCACACCACTAAACTAGTTCAGTCCTGTTTTTAGGAATATTACAAAAATCCAACCTATGTTAAATTTGAATGATGCTGAGACTGTTATTAATGCTTTTATCTCCTCACATCTCGATTTTTGCAATAGCCTAGTTTCCTCACTTAATCAAAAAGACTTGAAACACCTACAAACTGTTCAGAACTCACAGCTCGGCTCCTGACTAGAACTGTGAAGTTCAGCCACATTACTCCTTGCCTACACTGGCTCCCTGTTAATTTTGTTCATCAATTTTAAGATTTAATTGATGACTTATAAAGCTCTTTATGGTTTTACTCCGTCCTATATTTTTGATCTTTTAATTCCATATGTGCCATTATGAAATTTCAGATCATCAGACAGTGGATTGTTGTCTGTTCCAACTTCCCAGTTACCAAGGGGGACAGAGCATTTTCCATCATGGCTCCAAAACCCTGGAATGACCTACCTGAACTAATCAGACTCTCTGACTCAGTGTCATCTTTAAAGTCTAGTCTGAAAATGTTTTTTATTGATGTGAGACTCTTACTTTAGTATGAATAGTATATTCTATCTATGTCATTTTGTGCATTTCAAAGTTGTGCTTTTCTTTGATTTGATTTTGTTTCCTTTTTACTGTACAGCACTTTGTACTTTGATAGCAAAGTACTAATGTTCCTGCATCAAGCAAAATAATGTTACAATATTATGATCATTATTATTATTACGTTCCTACATGCAAACATTTCAACACGCAACTACAAGTAGGATTTGTGGTGTTTTTAGCAGAGAACTGGCACAACTAGTCAAAATACAATCTCTAATCGGATTTGGACAAAAATCAGTGTTGTGCAGCCTTAAAGAAACAGTCCTCACCTGTTAAGAAGCAGAAGAGCAGAACATAGTGGATTTTCATTCTGAATGTGATGCTGATGGAGCAAACTGGTTAAACTAGATGAACTACTTTCGTCTCTTCACTCTTTTCAACTGATCATTCAGGAAGCTTTTTTTTTTCAAAAATGTTGTTTCCTTCCTCAGTATGTATGTTAGTTAGTGTGTAGTTAATGTGTAGCCCAACAACAACTGCACTAAATGCAACTATTTCCTTTGACAGTTATGATGTGCTGAGGACATAAATTTCAACTGAAATATGTACAAGCAACAAACTTGTTACTTGTAACTTGTAGCTTTATTTGTTAAGCGCTTTAAAACAACTAGGTTGACCAAAGTGCTGTACAGGTTAAAAACATGAAATAAGAAGCACACAATAGCATAAGACGTGTGATAACAATAAATAAGACAGAATAATACAACGAACAGATAAAATAATGTCAACAACTCAGACTGTGTCAAAGGCCAATGAAAACAAGTTGGTTTTAACAAGAAAGCTCGGTCTCCTCTGAGCTTACGTTTAGTTTTCAGTGCACTCAGAAGCAGCAGGTCAGCTGATCTAAGCCACCGTGGTGGAACGTATGGGTGCAGAGGCTCAGAGAGGTACAGCAGAGCAGCCCCATTTAATCATTTGAAAGCAAATAAAAGAAGTTTAAAATGGATCCTAAATTGCACAGGCAGCCAGTGAAGTGAAGATAAAATGGGAGAAATATGCTCATATTTTCGAGTGCCGGTTAAAAGACGTGCAGCAGCATTTTGGACGAGCTGCAGTCGAGAGACTTACGACTGATTTACGCCAAGATAAAGTGCATTGCAGTAATCCAGCGGGTGGTAACGAAGGCATGGATTACTGTTTCAAAGTGCTGCTTTGTAAGAATGGACTTGACTCTGGCCAGCTGCCTCAGGTAAAAGAAACCAGACTTGACAACAGACCGGATCTGGATTTCAAGCTTCAGGTCAGTATCCATTTTAAACCCAAGGTTAATAATTTCAGATTTGGGGTATTCAGCCAAGGGTCCCAAGTCTACAGGGGCAGTCCAACTAGTTATAACGTGCTTATAACCTGGTTACAGCCAACCTCTATTACCTTAGTTACCGGAGGGAAAAACCCTAAACCATCAGTTTGGAGGAGGGACTCCATCATTTAGAGCAGTGAGCAGTTAGTTCCTGGTTTATCAGTGACAAAAAATAAGAAGCAGAACGTCAACATGAAAATCCTCCACACGATGATCTGCTGCCTCTTCCTTTGTGACTAGGTTCACTTTGTGTTTCTGTCACTTTGTGTAGTTACTGTGTCCTTTGTTCCCATTTGGCAGCAGCTGAATGTTTGATGTGGCGAAACATGAAGTATCATATTAAAATGTTTTTCATTTTAAGACAAAAGCCTCACCAGAAACTCAAAAACACTTAACTAGGAAACGCAGAATATTTAGCTCAATCAATCTTTGTGGTGAAAAACACGAACCTAACGAAACAGCAGATAATGCTGTGACTTGTGGTTTGTGGCTGTGTCTGCAAATCTGCACAGTCTAAGTTATGGTGTTCATCTCTCCAGCAGCTCTTCAGGATGGAATCACTGTCTCAGCACAAGTTGCTGTCTCTACCGGAGTGGAAGGAGGATGTGTCACTGTTAAATGCTCATTTAATTTTACTTCATATGGGACAAGGACGTTTTTCTGTAACTAAAAATGTGTATGCAACTGGGGTCAAGGCTCAACACAGCAGATACACCATTGTGGCTTCTAGACGATCTTTTTGCGATCATCACACAGCTGAGCCGGTCAGACTCAGGACGGTACATTTGTGGCTTGGGCAGATCCCTGTTTTCATTCATCTTCATTCGTGTAGACTGAAGTCGTTGTTGTGGACGGTGAGTTTCAGATCAGAATCGTGATAGTGTGTCTCTATTGTCTCAGGTTTGTGGTCCTGAATATTTGCATTAACTGCTGCTGGCTTTAGTCTTTTCTGTGCCTCTTAGACACCTGCCGGCCAATCAGTAATATTTTCCACAGATGGTGTAATAATGCTTATGAGGTATGTGTGTGTGTGTGTGTATAATGACATGTACATTAAAAATGTAGTTAATTATTCATGTTTATTAGGATTATGTGTTTATTTTCATGTGTGTACTCACATCACTATGTGTAATGTCTGTAGGTATTGCAGTTTGTCGTGCTGCCTCTGGTCGTCATCCTGTTGTCATTGGCTGTGCTGATCGTCTGCAGGAAGAGGTTGTGTAAAACGAAACATGAGGCAACAGGTGATGCGTACACACACACACACACACACAAACAGACAAGCAGTGGAACAAGGTTTTTAATTATTAAAATTTTGAGCACGAGTGAAACATTTCCCAGAGAAAAATGTACTATTAGATTTTTACTGGATTAACTGGAAAGTCTGGTAGTGAAATCGTGCAGTGAAATATAGAATAGAACCTACTATCAGACAGAAAACAAGCTGTACAAACAGGAAATTCACAGTCATCTTACCTACTCTGCTGGAGTCCCGCAAGGCTCAATACTGGGACCGAGCCTATTTAGTCTTTATGTCAATAACTTACTAAGTGTCTATCCAAATATCAAATTGCAATTATATGCTGAAGAAAGAGTTTTGCATGTTCACACGAGAACAGAAAGAAACTGCTGCATTACTTTCTGGAGCCATGGTACCAGTGTCACACTGGCTCCAAAACTGTCTACATGTAAATGCAAAAAAAAAAGAAATTTCATGTCAGCCATCAGAGGGCCAGAGTGTCTACATGTGGTGGAACAGTTTAAGTACCTTGGTGTGATCTTAGACTCAACTCTAACATTTAGGCAACATGTAAAAAAATTGTCAAATTTTCCTTTCTGCATATACTGTATATGTATATAAGACTTTCTGACTCTTGAGTCAGCAAAGCTTATATTTACTCAGATCACTTACTCTTTTACAACTTGGTCACATCCAACAGAGAGCACTTTAAAACCCATCAAGTCTGTCTTCAAAAAAACGTTTAACATTTTAGACAGGCAGCCTCCACATTTTCATTACTGTAACATTTTAGACTTGAACAGTTATCAGATGTTTTTGCATGTTTGTTTTGATTTTAGCATATGGATAATGCATAAGTGTACGGCTTCTTCTGTGCATGATACAGCTTCACAGACAGTGATTTCTGTTATTGTTCCTAAGATCATGCGGTGATGACTAGTAGACAATCCTGCCTGATTTATTATGAAGAGGACAACGACCTCATCCTCACTATAAACAAGACAAAAGAAATAATAAGTAACAGCTGACTCTTCATTTTTCAGAACTGCTCAATAGTGATGCTGTTTGGACAAACAGAGGGGGACAGTTTCACATATGAATCCCTCTATGATAGGAATAGAAGCGGATTCTTCTTATGTAAAGACAACAGTGAAAAAGCAGGTAAAGAAGTCGGACACAGTTACAAATTCAAGGCACATGAATTCGTTTTAGGGAATTTCAATGAGAAGTTGTTTTATTGTCATTTAAATCTGGAACTGTTTATGAAAAACATAGTTTTCCCTTTTCCCATTATACCAACAAACATCTATTTTAAAACAATCTGACAAAAAACAGATGTTTATATTTTGATCTACATTTAGACGAGTGTTTCTGTCATCAGAATTTGTCCAGATGTATTATTTCAGTTTTGGATTTTTTTCAATCACTTTCAAACCGACCCAGAGTCTCAGACCTTCTTCAACATCCGTCCCGTTATCATCATCCACAGCAACAACACAGACACAGTATAAGGTCCAGTTCAGAAACACGTTCACCTGTCAAGGTCTTTGTTGTTATTGTCCTAACCCTGTCTCCCTGTGTGCAGAGTGGCCGCCCTCCCTCCATGTCGTTGCCTCATCCCACATTGGTGCTGTGGAGGGAGGAACAGCTGCCTGCACTTGTCTCTGATTGGCAGTAGCCTCTTTAAGCCTCCCTATGGGCTCACTCTGCGTTGGTTCGTCTTGGGAATTTTTCTGCCTGTCTACACGTCTGTCTGTGTTGGTCCTCTGCAAGTACCTGGTCTGAACGTGACCCACCTTGTTTTGCTCTGTCTAGTTAACTTTTATAAGGCACTGGCGTCTTGTGTTAGCTGACGTTACCCCTCACTCTCAGAGGTGCTTTTAGTTTGTGTGTCCAGCCCATGTTTCATCCTGTACTTGCCAGCCTCCGGGCAGCTCTCATTAAAACATACTTACTCTGTACTTCAGCTGGTGTTTGTGTATTTTGGTTCTGCTTTTGGGTCAAAGTCCGACTTACCGTAACATCATCAGGTTTCAAACATACAGAGCTGCCTGAAAAACCCTCTTTTTAGCTACTTCTGCTGCTTTTGAAGCTGTGTTTAAATAAATACCCAGCTAAACCTGGATTCATTTAAAACTCTTTATTGCAGACTAATGAAGTTTGCAGTGGGACACACTGAACTGTATGTTGTTATGTTGTTATGTTGTTATAATTATTTGTTGTTATTATTGTTGAAAATGTTTTAAAATGTGTATAAAAATATACATTTCTTACATCATTACGGAACTTTGTCTTTGATGTCTGAATAGAATTTTGCCTTTGAAAAACGATGACATCATCGCTCTAACCAGAAGCTAGGACCCAGCAGATTGTAAACGCCGTCATTTTACACTTGCTGAGTGCACTCAGGTTTGCAAAGGACACTGTGTGATATAGAGGAACAAAGTGTCAAACTGGGACAAAGATTTCCATGGAGGAACTGCAGAATGAGATCACATCCCTCCGCAGAGACAAGGAGGAACTCACCAGAAACAACCACGGACTCCAGGCACAGATCACGGAGCTCAAGGACGTCAACACGGAGCTTAGTAAAGTTTTAAAGTGGTCAAAACTCCAGAGAAAATGGTTCCTCCAAAAGGAAGATGAGCCGCTGGTGGACACAAATAAGGCACTGGTCTTAAAAGTCACCAATCTGCAGAGTGAAAATGAGGCTTTGAAAAGTGAAGTGCAGCTTGTACAAAAGGAAATGGCTGCCGAGAAAATGAGTTTCACTGAAAAACTGCAGGAGCAGGAAAACAAAAACATGGCCAGAGATGAAACCCTACAAGAGGTTGAAGCCATTCAGTGTTTCTGTGAAGAACTCAAATGTAAAAATAGATATTTAAAAAAACTTTACAGTGATTTGCAACAGGCTTTTTATGAGCAGGACAGAAAGTTTCAAAGTGACAATGGAGCAATAATAGACGAAAGAAAGGCCCTGCAAGTAGAGCTTCAGAAAACCACCGAAGTCCTGGAAGACCTCAAGAGAAAACATCACACGCTGAAGCAGTGGACTGATTTTAAAACTCAACTGATCAAAAGTCAGGAACAGAAGATTTCCATGCTCAAAAAATATAAGAAACAAGACAAGAAAAAAGAGAAACATTCTCGGCGACAGGCTCCAGATCTCAGGCAGATTGCTTTAAGACAAAGCATAAAACACAGATACTTTAAAGTACGAAAGTGCAGCATATGTTTCATTAACCTAAACAAGACCCTTAAAAATCAAGCTGAGGCACTTGAAATCCCAGACCTTGAGCAAGAACTGGAAAGTGTTCATGACAAGCTTGCTGCCATAGAGCCGGACGACCGGTGTCTGAATGAACAAAAGGAGATCCTAGAAAGGGGTCTTAAGGAGGCCAACAAAAAACTCTGGTACTATTTACCGTGTCTTATTATATGTTTTATGTTTTTGTGTCTTCTGGTGTATGTGGGCATCTAAACTGCCTCTCAAACAGACATTTAGCAGAATCTCTGATTAAATCAATGGTAATAAGTGTGATTCCCAGCTATGGCCACATTTATTACTGTGGGAAAAGGATTCACATGTGTTGAGGCTGCAGTTTGTGTTATTTCATCTGTAGCCTATCTACTCTCTTTTTTTACCTTTTAGGTATCTGTCTAAATTACTTTTACTTTTTTACTTTATTACAGAAACATACACGGTCCAGGACAACAGAAGCAACAAAATAACACCTACACACACAAAAAACCTTCATAAAAAACACATTTTATAATGGGACATATTTACATATAAGCTAAAACGGCAATGGTTCCACATTTGACAGAAGAACCTGACCAGTTAACGTAGAGCCTACACGTACATCTGCACATGACATCCTGCAGTACAGCATAGCAGCACAAAAACTTGGCAGGCCCTGCTCCACCGGGGCACCTTAAGCAGCAGCCTCGTCCCACCATTATAGGCCACGTTAAGTTTGTGCATACTGCGCTTTCTATAGCGGAGGGGAAGTGGAGACACTGGTAACTGAGTTAAAAAGAAAAACTGAGTGAAACAAAAAAAAAAAGGTTTATTTTTCTGGGATTTCCTGGGTTTTTCCCGCTCAGAGTTGGCTAATGTTAGCTAACATTCGCTGGAGGCAGCGGATTGTGTGTCTTTGTTTAAAATTATGGACATAATAACAGTTTTTTTCCAATTATTAACGATCAAACAAATGTTGGTTCAGTGGCCTAAACACAAATGCATATTATGAAAAAGTATATGTTGGAATTGTCCTCCAACGTTCATTTACCTGAATCCAGAAGCAAACATGTTGCTTCCAGCACTGAAAAATAAAAAAAATTACACAAAAAAGTTGATTTTTTTTCGTGTTGTTGTTACTTTTATTTGTTTAAATCCACTTTACCTGAGCTGGTTGAGTTCATGAAACATCTCTTCACAAGTCAATAAAGTGTTTTATAATGAAAAAGTCCAGCCTCTGAACTGAGTCTCAACTTCATGTGTTTAACTGCTTTTAAGAAACCAAAATTCCCAAAGTCTTCACTGTACAAGTTGTCGGACAGCAGATACCACAACTAAAACAAATAAGAGCATTGTTGAGTTGTTTCAATGTGGACAAAATTCAACCTACAAACACATTATAACCTCGTTAAAGTAGAATTCATGGTAGAGCTGCTGTACTGAATTGTATTAAACTGCACAGGTGGTCGTAAAGTTCTTCCTGCTCGGTGTCTGGTGGCACACGTTAAACCGAGTGGCTAACAGTGTCTTCATAAAGTGTTTGCTCAATGTTAGAAATGTCAAATATGTACGTTATCTCATAAACAGTTAAAGGTAAAAATCCGTCTGCCTGGTTGCAACCTCTACAAAATTCCATTGTTCAATATGTGAAACCACATTGAATGTACATAATAATGAAATTCTGTTTGTTTATAATCATAGTGACTTGTTTCAGCTTTAGATTTGGTCAGTTCTACTTGTGCTTAAAGTCCACAGCAGGTATCTACCACCTACTCTGCCAGCCCACCCCTCTAGCCTGCCCCTCGATGTAAGTACTACACAGCTGTTATTTCAGTGTGTTGAATGCGTCTAAAAAAGAATTGGGCTGATGTTTTGCAGACATCCTAAGTTTAAGATGCTGGTTCTTGTTGTGTTTGTTCCCATGTAAGAAAATATGGATGATGCTACAAACATTCCTGTCCACACACCAACAGGTCATACAACGGCCTTTGAATTGCTGCAAATTTCTTTAAATATTTGTTGAAAATGAAAGATGGGGTTGGGAATGTTGAAGTGAACCTGAAGGTTGGGGAGTTGTTGCTGTGGAGGTCCATATGGTCGATGCTGAAAACGGGTGGAAGGTCCAGTTTGGTTTGGAAGTGGAAGGAGCTGTGAATAAAGAGAGTGTTGAGTTGGCCTGATGTATGGACACAGTAAATGGTCACAACACCCAATTGAAAGAAATTAAGGTGTGAAAAGAGAGGCAGGCTTGTGATGAGGCTTGAAATACAGTCCAGGACCAAATAAGTGGCTCTGAGGAAAAGACAACAGCAAGATGAGGAAGAATTACAAAAGCAGTCAACAGGCCAAACGTACGCATCACCTGTTTCTTTTTTCTGACTGAGGGAAGTGACTTTAAGGATGCGATAGTTGGAGAAGAAGACTGGAGGTTAAATTAAATAAATTGATAATGTGATGTTTGTATGAGTAAATGTTAATCAGTAAACAATTCATTGATCACTGATTCTTTTCTATTTTAAAGAGTCCCAATCAAAAATGAGTAACACACAACTCAACCGTAGAAATGTGCCTTTTGGTGTAAGACTGTGAAGAATGCGGTAAAGGTTGAACACAAAACAGAATAGTTTTACAATAATTTAATGATTTTATAAATAAGATTTTTGTAGGGAAATTGAGAAATAGTATAAAAACCCCTGGAATTTTACTCGATGAAGGGACTGTTTTGGATTCCTCAGGTCAACTCTGTCCCTCTAATTGAGATACATTGGTTAAGCAGCTTCTCTTCGAGACTCAAAGAAGTGAAACAATGAATACTGTTATTACTGCGACTGGCCAAATTATGACACGCCGTCCTGCGTGGAGCTGGAGGCTCAGCAGGAGTTGACCTGCTCCACTTTAATGCTACAGCAAGTTGGAAGTAAGATGACTAACGGCTAATGCGAGCTAACGTTAGCATTGACCCAGGACGACTCCTGAGGACCAACGTCACCTGCAGCGTCACGGACTGTTAAGGTGATGACATAACTTAAAAAAGGAGATTTATTGAAGCTAACATTATGCTACTTATGACCCATATGTTGGTTTCTATTCAGAAAACATGAATTTTCCCCCACAGTCGACCAGCACGGATGAAAGGCTTCAGAGACCAGGTGTAAGACTGGAGACAGATACAAGTGTTTCTGAATACACTTAAAAACTGATTAGTAGCCATAGTAATAATCTACAACAATTGGGAATAAATTAATCAGATGCTGTTTTCTCTCAATATGACAACACAGTGTAACGATTCCCCTTCTCCTGTCTTAAAACCTCCGTTTCCTTCACAGTGACCTCAGAGGACAATGTGGACGTTCAGTTTTATGGCCGTGTGGTACAGTGATGGGAGCTGGTGGACAAACCCAGTGACAGGAGACTGAAAAGCTGCAGTGTTCTGTGTTGACTCCACCGTGGGAGCTGGGAAATAGGTGACCTGCACATCGTTTTGCTAAAGAGGTGAAGGGTAAGAAAAGGGAACCTGCCTGGAGGAATAGCATTGCAATAGTTAGGATGCGTATTTGGAAAATACTAATACTGATAATGATGTAAACAGTTTTCTCATGGCTCGGTGCAGCATCTGCTAATTCAATTATCGAATAAAGGGAATTATAGCAACCAAAATTAGCTTTGTAGGTCGTCCTTCTCTACCCCAACAAAGCACAGTTCTAATGTGACTTAAGGAAACTCACCTAAATCCTCAGTTCACTTTTGTGTTCCAGTCAATCTTGTAGCTGCTATGTTATTTATTGGACAGGGTACATGGGGGCTACAACTGGGGTCCTCTGTTCCACCTGTAGAAGGTTAATTTATTACAGTCAAGATTTTACAAGGAGGTATGATGTTTGTAAATGCTGTATCCGCAAATGTAGACTGACCAAGAATCGATGGTTAAGACATGACTGAGCTGTTAGTGTTGTTACAGTATCTGTACTGAACAGAAATATCTTCAGTGCAAATATGTAGTTTGTATTAATATGCAGTTTTTTATACACGTCAGACAACAGGAGTTAAAGGACCACACACAAATCTGTGTGACCATATTAAAAATGTATAATGTGTGAAGGAAATGTAAAAGATAAACTAGAAAAAGCTTTTTGATGCAGACACATGAGATAGAAAGAAGTAAGAGAAGGTCTGTTTTATATAAAGAACTTGATAATGCAGCTAAATGTGAAATAAAATCTGTAAACTGTTAATTTGCTGTCATCGCACACAAACTCATTTCTGGTAACTTCTCACTGGGGGAAGTTGACTGAAATTCTGCTGAAATGTTGTTTGTATCAGATAATCACAGTACTGGTGTTGAAGATAGATTTAATCTCACAGCCTCTGCATCCTGTAAATATCCGACTAAGCTATAATCTGTTAGTTTGTGGCCGTGCTCTGCCTGCTTCAAACGCTCTGCTCGGCCCTGATGAATAAGAATTAATCCTTTAATTAAAGGAGTGGTTAAGATGATGACCCTCACTCTGTAACCTTTACTGCACTTTCCTCCACACACTGATTTCTGTTTTGTTTCGGTTGGTTGTTGTGTTTCATCTGCTTAATTTAAAAATTAATGTATTTTTTAAAAAAGTGCTTTCTGTAATTTATTGAGCGAAGAAAAGCCAAACTAAATCAACCCTGATTGCACGTGTACTAATGTGAAGTCAGTAGAAGAAACAAACACAACGTGTGTGGGTCCGTCTGCAGGACAGCTGCTTGTTGGTTGTGGGGTTTGTCTGATGCACTGTTAAAGAAAAAAACTTTTGTGGCTACAGAACTGATCAAGACTCACATGGGACTTCCTCTTTGCTTAATTCAGTTTTTGCAAATATAATGTTTAATAGTATTTTAATAGCATATTATTGTTCACAGCAGCTCAACCTTAGTGAAGACCCCACCCCCCACCCCCCAACCAATAAACTCTGATGCATCATGTTGTACGTGAAGCTAAAGCAGTGACCTAAGGCACAGAAGTTGAGACAGAGGAAGGAAAAGTTACATTAAAGCAGCTTCAGTTTCCTGAAGCTGCAGAGACGGGTCAGGATGAAAGTCGGCCACGTTCTGTTCATCAGCTTCCTATCAGGTGAGGGCCGAATACATTTACTTATACTGTACATCAGTATGTACATCAGGTACTTTATCCATGTTATGATACTTTGACTTCACTAGCAGCTGTAACTTTTAGGCGGAGAACAAAAATCATATCATTCTGACAGTACTTTTACATCTGGTGCTTCGAGGATATTGTGCTAATACTTTGTACTTGTCCATGTTGGTACTGGCTGTCTGTTTTATTACAGAACACACTCTTTATGTACAGTTGTTGTGTACATTTAAACAAACCTCAGAGTCGTTGTTCTCTGAAATGTTTCAGTACTTTGTAACTAGTTGCTGCTGCAACATCTCCATAAGTTTCTGTAAGATGAATAAATATACCGTAGTTACATGAACCATCCATTGTAATTCATTATTGCGCAGTGATGTGTTGCAAAAAGAAAAACAGATGAGTAGACATAGAGTAGTTAGTAGTACTACAAGTATGACTACAACTTGAAGTGTAAAGTGAGTAAAAATGTAAGCTTTGCTAATGTTCTGCACGTTTCTACCTATTAGCACTCAAAGTACTTTGCACTGCTTCTTATTCACCCATTCACACTCACAATCACACACACACACACTCACACACTGGCCAACACTCACCGGGAGCAACCAACAACTGCAGGATTGGTGGATGATGGCTCTACCTTCCTGGGCCACAGTCGCCCTGCTAACGGCTGCTTCTGTGAGATTAAACCAGAGGTGATGATTTAACAGTGAGTCTTCTTCATCGCTGTTTGTCTTCTCTGCAGCACTGTGGGATGCAAACGCAGGTATCTCAGTGTTTCCGAAACCTGAAGGAAAAAGTTTTATAATGGTTTGGAAGTTCTCCTCCTGTGCAAGTCGGAGGTTCTTCTGTAGAAGAGAGTGTGACGATGGAGACGTCCTCATTGACACAGCTGAGAACAGAACTTGGAAAGGCAGATACATCGTCCAATGTACAAATACAGAATCTGCAGGAGCAATAATGACTGTGATGATCCCACAGCTGATCCGGTCGGACTCAGGACGGTACAGGTTTGGTGTCGGTGAATCAGAGGTTCCTGACTCATATGGGGAGTTTGAGATCAGAGTTTTTGATGGTGAGTTTGAAACCTGATGTATTGAGAGCATTATTTAAAGATGTTGACATAAATGTTAATTCATCTCCAGAGGCTGTGGTCAAACTGCTCAGAAAACTGTGATCTCTTATCTTTTCAGCGGCACTGCAGGGCCAACAATCTGAAGACATCATTTATTTAGTAGCTGAAGGGGAACGAGTGGAAGCTTCCTGCCAGTTTTCGTTCTCTAAAAGCACAAGGTTTTTCTGTAAGGGAGGATGTGAAGAAGGAAACATCCTCCTTGAAACAACCGGTGACCGTGCTCGTAGTGGCAGATACAGCATTGCGAATATAGAAGAATCTGCCACAAAACAGTTTCTTCTGAGTGTGACCATTACAGACCTGAACAAGTCCGACTCAGGACGGTACACGTGTGGTTTGGGAGAATCTTTGACTTCAGCTTCCTTCCAGTCGTTTGAGATCAGTATTGCTGAGGGTGAGATTGAGGCTTATTTGGTTTTTCTCTGTCAGCGCTGATCCAGTATCCGATTGATGTATTTTCATTGCTCGCAGCTCCAGTCACTAAACCAGCCTGGACTCTCCGGCCTTCGTCAGCCTCCACACCGACATCGCTGGGTTTAACATCCATTTCGGGAAGTTTCTCATCAGCTTCTCCTGAAATCCCCCACCGGTGCACAGGTACAGTGCACCACTTAATACATCACAACTTACAAAAGTAAACTTCATGATCAGCTTTACATTAATATTCATTATTCTGATAACTGGAGCATGTTGAGGATGTGCAATGTCCGATTTAACACTTTTCTTTACTCATGAGATCTAAATGTAAAGAGGCATCCGGACTTTTCCCCGTCCCCTCTCCCCCAGTCTCCTCCCATGCCTTTCACCTAGTGTCCTTCTGGTCTCGGCTTCTGTGTGTCCCTGTGATTGTTCTGCTGTTTGCTGTGGTGCTGCTGCTCTTCTACAAACTGAAGACAAACAGGAACAAGGAGGTGACTTTCTTTAGCTCAATAGCAAAATGGGGAATTAAAGCTACATCAGGAAGCAGAATTACTAAAACAGATCACACACATACTCATCTGTTGATAACATAAATGTGCAAGTCTAGTCCAGCTTTGTTCCACATGTGCCTGATAAATAAAGTTTCTGCAGAAATCTGAAATGTTCAGGTCTAAACAATTCATGTTCACAGACTCGAGGAGAGAAACACTTAAAAATCCTGACTTCTGTGTATTTACTGTGTCACTTCATTCATAAAAACACTATACATCATTAGTCTGTGTTTAAAAGTAATTATTATATTCTTGTTATTAGTATCATTTTATCATTGGTCTGTTTTCAGTTTCAGTTTGTCACCTATACGAACCAACCTCATGTTCCACGAGTTCCTCATGCCTCCACATATGAAGACTGTCTACTAGAGCCTTGACCCCCCGCCCGGTTACATAGCTGAGTAAAAAGATATATTTTAACTGACTTATAAATGAGTTCCGTGAACAGCAAAGCAAAAATCACCTTGTTTCCTACTGTGGTGGTAAAAGTTGTTACTAACTAACACATTTATCAATAATCTACTGGTGAGTTAAGTTGTAGTTCTCTTTAGTCGTCTCTAACCTCTCTAACCTCTGCTTTTCCACCTTCCTCAACATCACTGTGTTCACTTTGGTCCAGAATGAACTCATGTCAGCAGCTACTGAGTAAGTTACTGTGGAATACAGTGTATAATTCCCTACGTCCTGTGCAGTCAGTTGGTAACAGGACAGAGCCTCCTGTTACCAACTGACCCATTTTAACGTTCTGTTATAACTGATATGTTACAGCTTTTCATTGACTTTATTTGTAGTATTCAGTTTTGCAGTTTGTGATGAACATTCAACTCTTTGTTTGAGCAAAATAAAATAGTGAGTTTATGTGTGTGTTTTCAAAGAAGAATTTTTTTAAAGGGGAAACATGTTTCCAGAGAGGAAACCATCCCAGTCACCACATAACAGATGTATGAGAAATATTTTGTAACAACATTTTTTGAAAACATGATACAGAAACATTTTCCATCCATTTTATTCCTTTAATGTCATTTAAATGAGAAATTCAGTTAATGTATTAATCAGTATTAAGGAAACTTTCATTAGATGCTTTAACACACACAGTAATTCTACTATGTGTTTATTATTGAGGTCATAGTGGCTGGTGGAGTCACACTGGAGTGGATTATAAGAAGAGGTGGTTCTAATGTTTTGGCCACCTCATTCATTTTAAATAGGGTGGGTGCAAGTAAAGAGCATCTTCATTAAAGTCAAGTTTTTTTTTTCCCACTGCTGTAAATGATGATGAATTGTCTGGTTTGTGCAGCAGAATCACAACCTGGTTTACAGAACTTTTTTTTTTTTTACTTCACTCAGGCTTTGTGGTCCAAAAGATAGTGACACATTTAATGAGACAATTTAACGTCTGAAGCTCAACAAATGTTTAGAAAGTAAATAATATTTTTCCAAACGTTAACAGTTTTGACAGACATCCATTAGGATTTCTGTGTGACTGTGACACAAACTGGGAGGCTGATTTCACAGTGTGAAAATCCACTCGTCACTGCTCTCTGGTGGTGATGTACAAGCCTCTATGATCGTTCAAAATCTTATATCTGTTCAGATCGACAGATTTCTGTAATCTATGTAAAGAGTGTCCTTTGATCATTGTGCAGTAAAACTGTTTTCATCGACCACAGTATTAAAATCAGTCCCTGTGATGAATATGAATAAGTCCAGCTGTCTTTTACATGCACATTAAATAATAGTCCTCAGTAGAGCAGATGGATGCTTTTTTTATGTTTTATTATTTATTTCATTGTTCTAAATCCTCACAGCTGAAATGATTGGTTTTGTTTCTATGTAAATACAATTCATTCAAGAAAAAAAGCAAAGCATCAGAAAACAGTTTGTCTTTATCCGCCGCATGTTCTTATATAATGTAACATAACTCATTCAGCTGAAGAGACAATGACTCCAAAATCAATGAATTGTTCTAACCACCATGTTAAGTGTTTGCAACACATAGAGCAGAATTCAAAAACCACAAATAATCACCAGACTTGTTACATGGTGGTAATGTCCACATGTGCATATACACAGCTACAGAACCACATCAGTGAATAGAATAATGTGAATTCACTGTTCTTCTCAGTATTTATCGTAGTCATGGAGTTTCATTTGTACCACTGAGGCTGACTGAGGTTTTCTGGATGGATGTTACGTCGCCAAGCTGACAAAACTTAATAAAACCATTGGTGTGTTTTTTTTACACCTCTGCCATTAAAAAAAGGACAAAGTTGAACCTTGCTGCAAGTAAAATGTAGATTCAAAGAAACAATTAAAGAAACAACTGTGCAGTAGAACTGCTCCTGATTCTTGGTGTCTGGATCACAAAGAGTCTTCAGGGCTTTGGGCCAAAGCCTGGTTCTCATGGATGTTAGATAACTGAAAAAAGAGGAATGACATCAAATACGTGAAATACTACATTAGCCATAAAGACCAAATATGTGTTGGTGAAGACGAATCAAGTGTCTAAAATAAAACATTTGTCTTTTTTTAAATGAATCTTTCTCATGTTGTATTAACCTAAATTTACTTCATTTCATTTGTGTTTCTAAGTTGAAGGAACGAAAAATAATTTACAGTCTAAATATTGAAATAACTTTGACGACTTTTGAGTTAAAGAAAGTCACCTCAAAGCTTCTGCTGTTCTTCACTGTCTTCCACTTGTAGACGAGCAGCAGGACCAACAGTAACACACCTAAAGACACACATCCAACCAGAGGCAGGATGTAGCCTGGGTGAGGGACGTAGGGCAAGAGTGGGAGCGAAGAGAGAGAGAAAGAGCAACAAACAGGAATTAATCTTTTAACTGTTGTTACATTATTTAAACCACTTCATTAAACCAAACTACATGTCAAACTGTGCAGACAGGAAGTGCTTTTATTGTTAAATTTCATGTCATGTAAAATCTGCTGCTGCGTGTTTCTGCTCATGAAAACATGGCAGACAGACACTGACAGTCAGCTGGACACAGTATTGTGTAAAGTGTCCTGTACCTGTGAACTGGTCAGTGGTGTCAGAGAAAACCGATGGAGCTGTGGAGCTGGTTAAACCCTGTGCTGCTGATGCTGAAAAAGGTTGGAGCGTCTGAGTTGGTTTAGAAGTGGTCACAACTTTAAACAATAAGAACACAAACAACAATCAGACACTGAATGAGGACTGAGGCTCGACAGCTCAGCTCCACACAACAGTCCCTTCAGGAAGCCGTGGACATTTTGTCTTTTAAACCGTCTAAAATATCAGATTTGTTGTGATGTTTTAAACTGCAATTACTTGTGATGGAGACTTCCTGGAAGGACGGATCTAGAAGACTGTCTATAAAAAGTTATTAGATTGGAACAAAAGCAAAAGTGCAACCTGCAGCTGTTGACTGCTCAGTGATGTCAGTGGAAACTGGTGATGGTGCAGAGCTTCCTGAAGTGGAGCCGATTAAACTCTGGGGTGTTGCTGTTGGTGTGGAGGGTGATGGGGCTAAAGGTCTGAGAGTCTGGGTTGATGGATCTGTGAACAGGAAGACAGTAGAAAAAACCCTGATACAGACTAAATCTGATGCTCTAAATATAGACATTAAAAAGAAAAATCTGCTCAGATGTTTTTCTGTATGTCTGATTATTTTAATTATATAGGTTTTGTTAAAATGGGAAAAAGGAAGAAAGTGTTCTTCTAAAAATTATACAGATTAAATGACAAGAAAACAATTCTTCACTGTCAGTTAAATTAATTGAAATCAATTCTTGTGCTTTGAACAGAACATACACAGATTCTGAAGTGGTTTCACAACACTGAATAAAAAACTCACCCACTATAACAACTATTGATATCGTGTTGGATGAATCAGGAGACAAAGCTCTGCCGTAACCACACACGTACCGTCCCGTGTCCGTTGTCTTCATGTGTGTGATGGTAACATACAGTCCAAATATAGATCCGTCTATATATTCAACACCGTATCTTCCACTCTGAGCTTTTTTCTGATCTGTTTCAATGAGGACGTTTTCTTCTTTTTGACAGTCGTCTTTGCAAAGGAAGAATCTGCTTCTATCCACATCATAGAAACACGGGTATGTGGCATTTTCTCCTTCTGTGTTTGTCCAAATAAAACCAGCATTTTTATCCATCAGCTCTGAAAAAATGAAGAGTGAACACTGATCAGGCAAAGCATTATGACCACCTGTATAATCTAATGCAATCCCATACAGTTTAGTTTGATTCTATTTGATTTAAAGCTCTAGAAATCATAGAGTTCATATTCTAAATACATAAATTTTTAGCAGGAACTCACCGTCTGACACTCTGGCCTCAATTTCACAGTATGAATCTGGACCTGAAGATGTGCCCACACCATACTTGTATTTCCCTGAGTCAGACTGGGTCAGATTTGTGATGCTCACAGACAGAACCTTTTTTCCAAATGATCTACTCTCATATTTAAAGCTGTATCGCCCATTGTTAGCTGTGTCACTCTCTGCTTTAACCAGGATGCCGCCTTCTGAACATTCTTCCTTACAGAAGAACTTCCAGCTTCCAGAAGAGCTTCCAGAAGAAAAGTGGCAATAAACTGACCCATTTCCTCCTTCAGCTCCTGTGAAAATGCTCAGTCTTGCATTGACAAACCCACACGATGCTGTAAAAAGGATGAACAGCAATATCAGTACTTTCTCACATCAAAATATCAGCTGTGACAACCCAAAGAAGACAAAGTAGAAAGGCAGAGAGAAAATGGAGGAAAACTAAACTAATCGATCCCACCCACTTCCTGTCCTTGGACTTTTATTTTGTGGCCCCTTCTCCCCACTTCCTGTGCTTTACCTTCGTTGTCCCTTATTGTTTGCACCTGTTCCCCTCACTTTTTAAGCCCAGTCTTTCCCCTCACTTCTCTGCCGGATCCTCGTCGTCGTCTAACCCACAGTAGACTCTCTGAACTCTTGGGAAACCAGACTTTATGGATCCTGGACTCTGTTTCTATGTCCTGTTTAGTAGTTTATGTCGATCCGTTTCTCTTTTGTTTGGTGCAGCTCTGTTTTGTTAGTTTCCTTTGACGTTCGTTTGTCTTAGTGTTTTGTTTCGTACGTTTTCTTTTAGTTTGATCTGCTCCCGTTTATTAGTTTTCTTTGTCATATGCCATGTGTTCATTCCGTTTTAGTGGTTTATGTTTCTTTTATTTGGTGTTTCTCTAGTTTTTCCCCGTTCATCCATTTAGCGGTAGTGTAGCTTTCACATCCGTCTTACCGCAAACTGTGACCACTAAAGGTTCATGATGAGGTTTTTAAAAAGGGGCTGCAGACGTGCTGGTTTCGGCTTTTTCTCAGAGATTATTAATAAAGACAGAAATAATCTTCGTTACAATCGATAAACTAATTAATCAATCTTCATAAATTGCTCCCGCTTTTCATTCAGTTGATAAATGTATGGAGCTGATCACTTATTTTTTTATTTTTTTTTTTATCAACAAAATACAGCACATCAGGCAGGTGCACTTTGATTTTTGGTCAAGTTTTAGTTTATCACAGCACAGAGTCTCAGTTTAAGTTTTACTTGAGTTTTAGTGCAGCTTCTGATACACTGGACTGGAAAGGTTAGTGAATTGGGTGGACATCTCTGGAAGCAGCCTAAAATGGATTAGATCTTACTTAGAAAAAAAGAAATAGATTTGTTGTCTTTGGAGATAATTCCTCCTCTAAAGTGGAACAGGCTTGTGGAGTACTGCAAGTACCCCTTCTTTTTAACGTATATATGTTCCCCCTGGGTCATGCAATGCATAAAAAGTAATTTTCATATCAGTTATGCTGATAATACTCAAATCTATTCCAGTGTATTAATGAGATTAACACCTAGATGCTTTAAAGTTTTCTTAAACTAATAGTGATAAAATTTAAATGTTTTTTTTTCCAAAAACTGAGAGTAAAAAACCCACTTGAGGACCCTATAGTGTCAGTTGTATATATACAATATATGTATATTTTAGATTCAGACCTCAATTTCACTGCTTCAAGTTGAATCTGATGTGAAATCTGCTTTTTATCACATTAAAAATATTAGCAGAATTGTAAATCTGGTGTCTAGAGAAGAGCTAGAAAAGCTCATTCATGCTTTTTATTTATAGCTGGTTGAATTTCTGTAATGCTCTGTATTCAGGTCTTGGAAAAAAATACATTATAATTTACAGCAATTACTGTACAACTTGTTCCAAAAGCTGCATCAAGGATGCTGGATGCCAGTTCTTAGAACTTTGCGCTGGCTCTCGATTCTTTTTAGTTAGAATTACTAATTTTTAAATCAGTTAATGGCATTAGCCACAAATGCATTTTAAACCTACCAGAATCTTGAGAACTTCTGGGACTGATCTACTGACCGTCCCGTGTTTGCACAAAGAACAGAGAATTAGTTTTTTAGTTTTTTAAGATGCCCATCGTTGGGATTTGTTACCTGTAAATATAGGACACTAATAATAATAATATAAATGAAAAATATTCCACTTAAAATGGAATTGATTTGGATTCACTTAGATTTGACTTTGCCGTGAAAACGGAATAGATCAGAAAACTACAGGACATAAGACAAATTACTAAACAAAATGTCAGGTAATGAGTCCTCACCTGAAAAGACGCAGAAGAGCAGAACATGGTGGATTTTCATTCTGAATTTGATCCTGAGGAGATAGAACGGCGAAAACTGCCTCCAGTCACTTTGCAAAGCCGTCTGATCCACCAGGAAGATGAAGCTGCTCAATTTCAAATGCACTTTTTTTTTATTTCACGTGAATCAGGAAATGTCTGACAAAGCAATTTTCCTTCCCTATTCTTTGTTATTCTGTTTGTTAAAGGTTCCACCCAAAGCTTTTTCACTTTTCCAAATGTCAAAGCTATCCAAAAAGTGTAATCACACTTGAAACTACACAATCTGAACTTACAGTAATGCAGTAAAAGTCATCTGGATTGATAATAATATAAGACAACAAAACAGTCTGTAAGTGATGAATTTTCTATTTTGATGCTACTGTGATATTATACAGCATAATACAGTTAAAGAAGTGACATGTATTAAAAGTAGAAGTTCTGCTGAAAGAAACATGTAGCACTCGATTGTCATTTTACACTACAAAGAAGTGATGCTAATTAATTGTATTTTAGACTTTACAGGTCTGTGCTGCAGAAAGCAGTGGATTAAACTTTCAGTTTAAGGAACTGTCAGATGCCTGAGGAAGGAAAACGAGGGCTCGGCCCACAAGCCGGGAAACATTTAGTACGATCATGACTGTTATTGGCGGAACTGAGAGAAGAAGGAATCAGTGAAAATCTGTGGTTTGTAGTGACAGCTGGTGGTCTGATGAAGAACAGTCTGCAAGTGTGAGCAGTATTTGTACATATCTGTCTCTCACACACACACATAATTGTGACTCCGATTCCTGCAGAGTTTCAGACACAGTGGCTCTGCTTACATGTTCTTCAGAAAGCGGGTTATTGGAAATCCAGGGGCAAAGGACTGGGGCTGTTTTATTACTAACAATGAGAAATGGATGTAGATGATTGTAACTGCTATTGCAGAGAAAACGTTCATCATAGGATCAAAAACCAGATTGGATTTCATTGACAAACAGTTTTTGTATGAGAATCTGATCAAAGGTGTGGAAAATAATGCTGTTCAGTTCGGTTGAAACAAATGGTTTTTTTTTTGTTCTTGGTTTCCCCGAGAAACACAAATACTGTTCTGCTAATTCTCCTCTCACCAAACCTGGTCAATGAGTCACTTTTTGTAAAATGGTTTTGTACATGCTGAGGATTTCTTAATAAATGCATAAATCCAAACAGTCATCCAGGGTGTGAGTGTGTGATTGTACAGTAGATTTGGTTGGGATCGATGCTGGCTGAATTGAGATTCTGGTACGTGGATTCTTGGCATGGTGGGGGTGGAACATAGACCTCATACGGGGAGATCTGAAAGTAAAAGCAGAAAAGCTGAAGAGAGGAGATTTTAATGCTTGTATTGTACTAGAAGAAAGCCTGTGTTATATTTCACAGCTCTGTTTATATCTGGGATGATGCTGTGGTTGTGGCTGTAACTGTGCAGAGACTGGCTGAAACTTTAGTCTGTGCTGAAGTTGGGTGGATGCGGACATGGTATTCATGAACTGACAGGTACCATCAGAATCAAAGAAGAGGCTACAGCCACAATCCTAGTTACATCGCAGTCATAAAAACAGTTACAACCTAATACCACAGTAACGAGACCTACTGTAACTAGCAAACTGAAAGTAGACAAAAAAGTTGGGACATGGCCCTCAGGACTCCAAAAACTCCTGATGGTGGTGGAAGCCACTGAAGTACAACTTCAAGTACTTGTACTGTACTGTCCACAACCTGCCAGTGCGTCTGCTCCACTACGTTTCTTACTTCATTACTTTAGACTTTAGTGTTCTAATAGAAGAGAGAAGAAAATTTCCAATAATTTTTTTTTTTTTCTAATTAAGAATAAAAGTGAGCTCTTTTGAATTGGGATAATAATATAGAGCAATTTGTGGGGTAATTATTCATGATAAATGTGTAATAATTCTGTAATAACAAGTGAATGGTGTAATATTTATGTAGTAACAATCTAATTGGATGATTATGTTAATAAAAATAAAGTATTGTTATGGTAATGACTAAAATAATAACCCATCACGTGATGGTTTTAATATAAAAATAGAATATGTTTTTTGTAAATAAATCACATGTTATACAGTAAACAAACAGGCATCTAATGAGGACAATGACATTTTTTTAGTATTTTAACCCACGTCAGGATTGTTCACTAAGTTGTGCCTAAACCTAATTTATGACATGACAAATGTCTGCCACATAATGTTGTATGCTAATTATTTTTTAAATTACTTTATCAAGAGGGATGTACCAACATAATATTTATTAAATTACTATATTACTATAACGTTATAATATTTTTTACTTCTAATGATGAAAGAACATTCATAGTACTTAAGTGTACATTATTGTGTTTAGGGTTAAATTTGCATTTCAGTGTAAGGGGATTCACACTGGACCCTGAATTATCATCATCATCACAATAATGCACACTCGGGTACTAAAGTTAAAAATTACCTTTAATTTCTAATGAAACCACTGAATGCTGTGATCACACTGACTATCAACATCAGTTCATCCTTTCTGCAATCGCTGCCGGCATAATGCATCTTTTTATTGTCGCAACCTTCTCACGTCATTCTCCTTTTTGTAGCTACTTCACAGTAGACGTATCTACAACAGACGTATCTCTTTTTCCTAGTGATAACAACCTGAGTCGTCTCAAGTTTCCCTTTCTGGCCTTAGCAAATGAACGTAAGCAGTTTTAAAAAGTCACCTTCGTGTTCCTGTCATCAAGGTTTCCTCCACTGTTCAAACCTGTGGAGAAGAGAGAGGAATTATTTTGCCTCTGTGGCTGATTTGGTTGTGGACGGGCGGCAAGATCCGGACGGACACTCACCATCAATGTTCCTCTTTGACCTCAGCTTGTAGAGAAGCAGCAGAACAAGAGCCAACAGCAAGACCACCACGGGCAAACATGTAACCAGGGGCAAGAAGTAACCTGAGCCTTCAACAGGAGGGAAGAGTTAAAAAGGATCAACCAAACTTTTTTGTCAGGATCCTTTATGTGTCAAAACAGATTTTTCTGACATCTTCTTCAACTGACCTTCAGCTACAAGCTCATTGGGCAATAAAGGGAAAGTTGTAGGTGTGGAGTGGATGGAGCTGGTGTTGGCAGCTGCGAGAAATTAAGAGACGTTCGATATTTAAAAAAAAACCATCTCATGTTTATGTGAAATATCTGGTGTCAACCTCAATCATTGAAAAAGACCAAACTAAATCTAACATAGGTGGAACACTGATGTGTAAATGGACAAGTGTTCCAGTCAAATCTAATGTAGGTTTAAATGAAATCTTTAAGGGACGTGTTTGAAAAGTAAGAAACTCACCATCCTCAACGACAAGTTCGATGTCGTCATACAAATGGAGAAAAAGGTTCTCCAAACGACACCTGTAGCGTCCTGAGTCGGACTTTGTCAGCTGTATGATGGTGACAAAAAGAGTTCCGGACGACATGAAAGCTTCCTGGTAATTGATGGAGTATTTGTTGTTGTGAGCTTTGGCTTCACTTGTTTCTATGAGAACGTTTGCTCCTTCACATTCGTCTTTACAGAAGGACTTCCTGTTTCCAGAGAAAGAAAAACGACACACAACAGTAATACCTCGCCCCTCAGCTCCTCTGAAAGTCTTGATTTCTGCACTGACACACATTGTGTTTCCACCGCACAGCGCTGTGGAAGAGATGAACACAAAACAGTGCACAGTTTGTCTCCTTTGCTTAGACAATTGTGTTGACTCTGAAGTCAAAAATCAGCTTCCAACATCTTATGGTGATTTTACTAGAGAGAACAAACCCTGCTGCTCTCTGCACTTTAAAGGTGATGCATTGAAATACTGTAAATAAGATTTTCTAAAAGGTTTTCTTGATTCATTCCTGTGTCCAGGTCTCCAACCGTCCTTGACGTGCAGGACCTACAGCGAACTTGTAGACTGGACCGATTCACACATTCAATATGTCAGTGTCTTCAGAAAGAGGAAAAAAAAAAATAGAAATGTCACCTAAAATCTGAAATATTTTTTTACTGTGCTGCATCAGATCTGATTCCTTTTTCCATCATCCATCACAGAAAGACTGAACACTGTGAAAACTAACATTCGAACTAACTATAAAAAGTAAAAATCCACTAAAAATAAAAAGAATCCAAATGAAACCAAAAAAAATCTAAATGAAGACATGAAACATTGTGACTACAGTTAGTTCATTGTCTCCTGTCCATTAGGCCTCAGTGTCCCATCGCTTGTCTGTGATCCAGACTAACATTTTTTATAAATATAAGAAACTCATCGCTGATTGGAGACGTTTGCATGTCGTCTCTAACAGCTGGAAACGTGTTTTTTTTCTTTTCTTTAAATAGTGAATACAATAAAGTTTTGGGTCACGGAATGACAAGTGTCCACTGTTGTGAAAAATGCAGTTTGAAACCAATGGAAAAGCGTTCACGCGTTGGCAAGAGAAGATTTCAGCTGCAATAAGAAGGCGATGATGAAAATCAAGTGGATCCCAGTTTCATTAAAAGCAACTTAACAAGTGGTAAAACTGGGATGTGCAACAAGAAAACTCTTAAGGCAGTGAGCTGCAGCTCCAAAGACACAAACAGACAATCAGTCCTCACCTGATAAGAAGCAGAAGAGCAGAATGTGGTGGATCTTCATCCTGAATGTTAATCTGATGGAGCCAAGTGATTAAACTACTGAAGAACTGCCTCTACTGCTCTGCTGTTTCAGTTTACTGTATGACTAGACAGGAAGTCAATTTCCTCTTTCTCTTTGTGACTAATTCTCTAAGAAAACTAGAATCAGACAGTTAGTGAGTACACAGAGACCTAAATCAATGAAATCTGGCCTCCTTTGCTCTAAGTGGGGTCATCAGGTCGTCGAGCAGCATCTGAGCAGCTTTTCCGTCTGAGGAAACTTGGCTGAGTTCTCACTTGGCTTAAATGGGCTCATGTGGTCAAATGGAGGATGCGGGTGGGTCATGTGACCACGACTCATACTACACGTCACATACACCTCTGTGTCAAAGTACAGTAAAAGTGTCCTAGTGGAAGTGGGGACACACGTAGACTGAATATCTGAGGTGAGATGCAACAACTCAACTTCCAGGTTTATTTAGAGAAGTTGTATCAGTGCAGTAAGAAGAATCGTGTGAAATGTTTGTCTCTTCCTTTTTTTAAGGCTAGTAGTTTACAACATCCATGTAGTACTGGATGTTGTGAGCTAGTGATGTGCAATACCACTCGTTTCCTTTCCAATGCAGAATAAATAAAAACCAGGCTGAGCTTTCTTCTTATATTTAAAGGGAAAACTTGAGGTGTTTGTGAATAAGGACACAAGTGGTCACACAATTCACAAACACAAACGTTGGAGCCGGGGTCTTTACACAGCTATTCAACCTCTTAATATTGAAGCGGCCTGGCTAGCAAACCAGTTGGCAGACTGGCAAAGTGGGCCCCAGGGCACTATGGGCAGAGACGTGTAAATAGTTCTGTGTGTTTGAAGTGTTGAATGTGTGTAATTTGCGTTATGTTAACCATTCTAGGTGTGTTTGAATGCTCTGGTTCTGTTGTTTTTGTTATGTCATATGTGGTGTTGGCTGGTACTGTGGGGGAAAGTGTTGAGTAAAGGACTGACCCTTGTGGTGACCGGCCCCTGTTCAGTGGTCCCAAAATAAACGCAGCTATCCCTGGTCACAGGGATCCCTGGAGCCCTACCTCGCCCAGGTCAACACTGGGATGGAGTGGTTAACGAGGGCCCGGCCTTGCAAGTGCTGACCTGTCCCCAGAAGATTGCAGAGAGCTCAGGGCCATTGCCACCGCACTCAACCGAGCAGCCACGGATGAGATGGAGAGAGCTTGGGGGCACCAGAGCAGCTCCATCAACAATTGCGAGACCGATGGAGAATACTGAGAGAGTGAGGATCCAGCTGGGCCCAGGGGACGACTGCTGCCACGGCTGCGGGGAGACGGGACGTGTTGCCAGGGACTGCGCAGCCCACGCACCTGCACCAAAGCCGAGCCACTACCAAATACTGATTCTCTTTTTGCCACATGACAAAGTGCTCAGATCACCTGAGCAGCAGCCCTTTAAATGTAGCAGCTGTCTAGAAATAATTCCCCAGTGACGTCTTTGAAAATGGAAAAAAAACATTTCTTCATATGACAGGTAGCAAACAATGATGGTTTGATTAAACATATGTACAACAATAACTGCTGCAAAGGTTTAACACACATTGTTATGTCTTATAAACTGTTAAATAAAGACTCCATTTGTCATTAGGATCCTCAACATGTTCATAAAATGGGCTTCAACCTGTATCTGTGTTCAGATTTTAGAAAATTCATGTTGTAGTAGTTGTGTGCACTTTGTGGTTTTCTGCTGTCTCGATGTTTCTTAGAGATGGACATCAGACATCATGACTTCCTGAGGAAGTACAGGGCACAACTTACTTCCTGTTTTTTTCAAGTACCCCACTGTGCCTCCCTTCACTTTGCACAGTATTTGTTTTCTAATTCCTGAGCACAAATTGGGACATTGTGTGATGGCAAATCAAGTCTGATTAAATTATTACATTTTACTCTTTTACTAGCATTTTACCTAGTTATAATGGAAACGTGTACTCAGTGTACTTTTGAAGGATGTTTAAAAATGCTCATCACATTCTTCTTTACAGAGGAACTTGGTGCTTCCAGTCTCTTTAAAGTGGCAGTGCATGGTCCTACTTCTTGCTTCTGGTGCGGTGAAAATTTGGACAAAATTTGTCTCATATACTTCTTTCGTCTTCAAGTGTTTGCAGAACTGCTCCAAGGTCAGTTACTGTCTAACAGCAGACCATCCCCCACTGGAGTGACCCAGAGTCACTTAAGGTTTCCATAAAAGGAGAAAAGGGCTGGAAGCAGTAGCCTGAGGGGGGAGAATGTTCTGCCCAGCAACAGAAAGTTATAAAACTGTGTGATGTATGAAGTTAAGAACTGTGCAGGATGGAGACTTGGATGGAAACTCTGTTAATGTTCTTCTCTCTTGCAAGATAATCAAACCCTAAAAGACGCCCTGGATGTTGAAGCTTCTTTACTGATTACACTTGAGGTGTCTCAAGACCAGATACTGTTATTTTGGCCATGACACATTGTGAGCAAAGGGAAATGATTTCTGAGCACATCAAAACCTATACAGTACGTCTTTGGCCCCGTTTTACTCATTTCCTCTCCTACACACTCAACTTCACCTGCTCATTTGCTCCGGTTGGCACAGTTTTACGTACATAACGGCCACAGATGTTGCCATGAAACCTACTTTGGCCTCTCTCTCTCTCTCTCTCTCTCTACGTTATGTGCCAAATATTCACAGGTGTCCTGACTTACCTTACCTCCACCACACCTGTCCCCTGTCAGCTCCTTAGTGCCATACGTTCCCTAATGAACTTCCAGTGTCCTTGCTCTCTCTGGCTTCTGTTTTTTTTTTTCTGGATTTGTTTCTAATAAAGAACAATTGCTCTGTTAGTACATTTCATTTTATCTGATTAACAGGATGCTGCCCCATATCAACAGGACTTCCTCCTTTTCTTTCTGTGAAGTAAAGCTATGTGGATGTTTATACAAATAAAGCAAGAATAATGCAGAATAAAAGTTCATTAAAGGACATTAACTTTTCTCTGTCAGTCCAGATGAGGTGATATAGTTGGGCGAGGACACTGTACCTCTGTTATGTTGGTTTGAAATGTTTCACTACTCATCTAAGCAGCTTCGTCCGTCTGAGGAAAGTTGGTTAGGGAGCCCCAGGTTGATTCTTCAGGGAGGTTTAGTTTCTCACCTGACCTCATTATGTGGACAACAGAATGGCTCCATCACACAATGGGTCATTAGGTGTATCCTCCCTGGTGGACTGCACCATCTTCTTGCACATAGATGTCTTCTTCCATCACCTTTTAAACCATCAATGGTTTATGTCCAGACTGTGAGGTGAGAAGCAAAACCACTCCACAGAATAAGTCTGGAATTTCCTTGACCAACATTCCTCAGACTTAAAGGGCGACTTTATCAATTATCAGCTGGCTTTCTTTGACTTTAGTTTAGGTTGTAAATGTACTTTAATGCTTTTAAACTTCCCTCTGACTTCCTTGTATTACAATATTTCTCTGCTTCTTGCTGAAATCTCACCTGGAGGTGTTTTTTATTATTAGAAGTTCAGATGATGTCATCTGGGGGACTTCAGATGTTTAATGGCATTTGTGTGCATGTACTACCCCAACTAGAACCAAAGGCAGGCTGGGTGTGTGGATCACATTTGGGATAGAAACTTTTTTATATGCACAGTTTACAATAGTTTTCGATCATGTTGTGCCTCCTGTGAGCTGAAATCAAGTGGAGTTTCTCCTGTGAGGATGGTTCTCAATCTGACAAACTCCTGCTGTTCGTTGCATGTGTGAAACTCAACTCTGGACATCGTACCAGGCTGATTTCTCGTCACACTGTCCAGAGTTTAATTGTTTACTAAGTGTTATGGCCTAAGCCGGATCTGAGCTCTGTCTTTGTCCATGTGTGGTTGGCTGTGTTTTTCCCTGTTTTCCAGGAAGCCAGTGGGTGGAGCTGAGATTTATAGGCACGCCGTACACCTGTGTGCATTGGGTTGAGGTTCCTATAAAGGAGGCCTTAAAGATCGGCTCAGTCTCTTCCCCTGGACCTGCTTGCTGGGTTCTCTTTTGTTTTGTCTACATGTCTTTTACACTTTCCATCCAACATTGCATAAAACACTGATTTGCTCACAAATACACACAACATAACTTGAATCTTTATACACTCAATTAAAATATGTTGAGTTACTTGAGAACCTTGTGTGGCCTCTCCTTTTTTGTCGCATACTGTTGAGTCAGGTTGTGACATAAGCTTTACACTAAGAGACTACGTTTGTCCTTCTAAAAGGACAGCAGAAGAACTTCTACCGCAGATATACAACCCGTAAACGAAGCAGTGTTTGCTTATTGTCACGGCTCTTGCTTACCACAGTCATTTTAAAGCAACTTCTCAAAGTAAACTGAGCATCAACCAGACTGGTCTCTCTAACCAAAAGGGAGGGACAGCCACTGGTTCGACACAGTGAATCGGCCGAGAAGTCACTGACATGGGTTCAACCAGGGCCAAGGGTGTGGAGCAAAAACAAGGCAAAAGACACTCACCACCAGCAGCAGCTTGGTCTGTCCAGGACCTTAAACCTGTAGCTTCAATTTCACAGTCACGGCATTGGTCGAGGTCCAGTGTTTGATTGGTCACAGGTTATAAGACTCAGCAGGAAATAAATCTACATAATACACAGGTTAAACATCACCAAAATAAAATCAAACCATACGATAAAACATCTCACAATAGGCAGCACAGTGGTGGATGGGTTAGTGCTGCCATCTCACTGCTAGAAGGTCCCCAGTTTGAATCCCAGGCCACCTGTGCGTACCCCGGCTTCTTCCCACAGTCCAGAGACATGCATGTTAGGTTCATTGGTGACTCTAAATTGTGTAAATTGTCCATAACCCTAAACAGGATAAGAGGTTACAGATGACGGATGGACAGACATGAAAATACATTTACAAAATGTTAATACTCTGTAATGAGTTTAACGGTTGGACCGAAGTGTAAAACACAAGAATCACATCACCAGCACCAAAAAAAGGTTCTCTGTTCTGGATCGATCGGTTTCTTTGGTCAAAAAGCATCTGATCAAATTCGTCACTGGCTCCAAACCAGCCTTGAAATGGGTGAGTGGAAATGTTTTCCAATAAATTCCTCTACATAGATTCAGATGACAGGGAGTATATTCAAGGAAACTTTTCAATGTTGCTGTTGTGCATTTTATAACAGTGTCAGGAAACGAGTGAGTGGGAGATAAACAAAGGTCACTGCCCACCCTCTCTGCTATGTTAATAGATTTAACCTTCTCCTACATTGGCTTGCTGTTACTGTCTCTCGTGTTAACGGCTCGGTTTAGATCCTTGTCTTGAATCAGCCATTAAAAACTTAAAAACGGTTCGCTGGCGACCCTAACACAAGCAAGGTCAGAAGATAGTGAGGATAACATATTGCTGTCTGTTCAAACTTTTGTTTCGATGTCAAATATTTATTTAATTAAGCTCTCAGCTTAGATCCAGTACAGATGCTTCCTTTTGGGAGAACAGATCTTTGCGGGATATAAACAGGAAATGTGGCTGGGTCCTTCATCAAGCAGGCAAATGGGGCATTAAGTGGAAAAAAGATTTACAAGTACAAGTGTGGTGTGGGGGTGTGGGAGGATGGGGGGCTGGGTCATACAGGGCATTAAACTGAGCAGCATCAGCTTTCTGATGGACCAGACTCACATGGAGTGGACGGAGTGAAGTTTTCCTGCAGTTTGTTCCATCTGGATCAAATGAAAAATGATTATCCGTCACATTCTGCTCTTCTGCTCTTTATCGGGTAAGGACTGATTTTCTATGTGACAGTTTGTCACCGCTTTCTGCTGCACAAATCAAATTAACCCAATTTTTCATGTTGATTGTTGGTTTATGATAGAAAGTACACTCAGTGTCAGTGTCCCCCATCTTTCCAGCAGCACTGTGTGGTGAAAACACCGGGCTCGTCAATGCAAAAGTCCAGATTTTCACCGCAGCAGAAGGAAGAAGTGGGACCATGCACTGCCACTTTAAAGAGACTGGAAGCACCAAGTTCTTCTGTAAGGAAGAATGTGATGAAGACAACGTCCTCGTTAAGACGGACGGTGACGGAGCGAACAGCGGCAGATACAGCATCACATTTAAAGACAAATCACCTGAATTGGGAATTTTGTCTGTGACCTTTACAAATCTGACCCAGTCTGACTCAGGACGATACAGGTGTGGTGTTGGCAAATCTTCGGTTCCGGATACATTCTCTGACTTTGAGATCAGAGTTTTAAACGGTGAGTCATCGAAATTCGTTGATTTAGAATATTCACCACGGTTTTAGGGCTTTGGGGAGCGTAATAAACCAAATGTAGCCTCACAAGTAAAAGACTGTGGTTGACTTCAGAGATCTTGGTTAACGTGAGGCTGCCTCCTCCTCTTTTCTACAGAACCTTTCTTCAAAAACGATGGTTTCATTCAGACAAATACAGAAGGAGAAAACGTCACGTATCCGTGCCACAAAGATGCGCATACAAAGGGATTCTTCTTCTGCAAGGACCCATGTGAACGCAAAGAAGACGTACTGATTGAAACCGACGGGAGAGGTCAGAGCGGCAGGTACAGCATCGAGTACAGACACGCATCTGCAGTCGGTCTGTATGTGACCATCACGCAGGTGAAGAAGTCGGACACAGGATGGTACAAGTGCGGTTACGGCAAAGCTTTATCTTCAGATAGATCCTCCACATTTCCTCTCGTCGTTTTAGAGCGTGAGGTTTTGTTTCTTCATGTTTTAAAATTTTATATTTTACATTACATGTAAAACTTTTTAAAAGTTTTTTTATTATTATTATCTGTTCACACCAGCAAGATCTGGATTTGTCTGTTTCATTATTTTTGGGGGGCATCATGTTTTCTGTCCACAGCTCCAAGTCCGACCAAACCAAACCAGGCGTCTCGACCACCTTCAACATTTGCCTCCACAGAAACAACAGCAACAACAACAACAGCAGCAACAACAACAGCAACAACAACAACAACAACAGCAGCAACGACAACGGAAAGTTTCAGCTCCTCTTCACGAAGCCCCACAGATTCATCAGTTCACCCTGAAATCAGCAGCCAGTCACCATCTGCAGGTTGAAATTTCAAACCCCCTTTTTTCTAAACACAATTTATTTTTAACATCTCTTTGATGTTAAAAAGCTTTTTATTTAAAGTTGTTAAAGTTTGATTTCTTCACTGTTGAGTTTAAACGTCTGATCACTGTTTTCAGCTCCAACCACCTCCAAACCAAACTGGACTCTCCAACCTTTTTCAGCATCAACCTCCCTCAGCTCAGAAAGCTCAACACCTTCATCATTTCTTTTTCCTGAAAGCGCTAACTGGTCTGCAGCTGCAGGTAAACGTCATGAAGCGGCACTTTGCACATCCACAAATGAGCTGGTACATCTGAACAAAGTTTAAAAAAAGAATTTAAATGTATTATTAATAATAAAGTTTACATGATGTTAAAAACATAACCATGGCTGCCGTAAAGAGGAAAATAATCATTTCAAGGGTCTTTGTTACTCTATTCTATTTTAGTCAGTAACTGATGTCTGTTTCATATTGTTTGCAGCTCTGCGCACTTCCTCCGCAACAACAATGGCTCCACCCTCCAGTTCAGGAGTCTCCACAGCCTTAGTTTTCCCTGAAAGCACCGAGCAGTCTGCAGCTGCAGGTAGAATTCACTCAGCAAACACCCGAAACTCACTGGAGATTTGTTCGCATGTGGGTGTGTGTAACCTGACACGATTTAAGTCTCGTCAGTGTGAACGCATCACACAATGCTTGGTCTGTTTTTTTTTTTTTGCATACATTTTAATCATCCTGGTTCCTTTTTCTTGCCATCTTTCTTCCCAGCCTCCTCTAATGGCGCTCGTCCAGGACACTTCGCTGCAGCATGTGTGCCTGCAGTAAGTGTGTTGCTGCTGGGTGCTCTCCTGCTGCTCCGCCGCATGTGGAAAAAAATGCAGAACAGACAGCAGAAACAATTGGATAATTATGTGTATGTCTCTGGAACAGCTACAAAAGTCTGAGTCAGCAGCAGCTGAAAATCCAGGTGTGCTGCCCAGCAACACCTGCTGTGAGCTACAGATGCAACAGGAGCTCAGCCACAGTTTACTACCTGACGTAGATTAGCTCTAAAGTAAAATTGCACTTTCCTGATTATTAACAATGTGTGTTTGATACACAACTCACCACCGTTATTGGTGTTCAGCAGTGGCACGTGCTGTAGAAAAAAAAACGAATAACGTGACCGGACTCGCAGCCAGACGCCAGCTACAACATTGTGAACGCACCTTCGCAGGTCACCATTTCTGTTTCCATCACTTTATTTTTTTTTGTGCATTGATGACTGTTGCTGCGAAATATTATTTACTGAAGTCAAGCCAACGTAATTAATCTCGCTACATAACGATTTTAAATGTCTACATTAAAATAACCAAAACAGAAACAATATTAGTGACATGACACACAGTGTGTATGTTCCTAGTTTGTAAACATTTACTTTGATACAATTCAATAAAAAAATGTTTACTTCTTGTTAACGTTTCTTCATTAGGGCTGTGGCACATGCAGCCAGCGGTTTGTGCAACATCAGTCCTGTGGATGAGAGAGGCCACTCTGATTGGCTGTGGGCGAGACAGGGACCAATTATTAACAATGTCAGTACAATTTGTGACATCTTATCAAACATATGCAGTGTCCTGTCATCAAGAGAGAAGTTAAGTAAGTCAGTTGGTCAGTGGTTCGATCCCCGGTCCTTGCTATGTGTTAGAGTGTCCTTCGGCAAGACACCGAACCCCAGGTTGCTCCGACATAAACACTACACGCGTACAGTACAGTTCCGTAATATGATGTCATAATTCTTTAAACTGCTCCACATGAAACAGTTTGTAAATGAATGACTGAAACACCTGCGGTTACACTATTTAATGTTCGACTCCTTTGGACTCTGTTAGGAGCCTTCTGTTGGTTTAAAACATAAGTGGGCATTTGAAGCTGATTGTAGTTCCTGATGATGTTTCTGAGCATGAAGGTTTCACATATAATTACTGTAAAAGATTTTTTTCAAACAATGTATGTTGAGTGTTTAAATGTTGAATATTTGAATAAATAAACGACAACAAAATTCAATGTTTGAATATTTACAACATTCTTTAAAAAGACATGACAAAGTATATTTCAGTTTCATTCTTTTTCAACAGAAGGTATAATTTTTTTTCTATATACAGTATTTGTATTAATTCTAAATAAACAGGAAGAAATAAATTAAAAGTCAAAAGGGCAACGCAAGAGGAAATGAACACGTGTTCATAGTGTTACACTACCAAAGAATAAGGAAGGAAGATTACTTGGTTTAACTGTCATCCTCATCCAAATTTAACAAACAAGTGCATTTAGAGTTCACACAACTGAGCCATTGGAGTAAAATGAGCAGCTTTAGCTTTTTATAAAATTCAGAATGAAAATCCACCACGTTCTGCTCTGCCGCTAACAAATGAGGGCAATAAGCCTAAATGTATGAGATTATAGAGCAGTGGCACCAATGCAAAAGACTATGATAAAAGTAAATTATAAATGATAATCAATGAGTTATAATACAATCACAGTAGAGCAAATACAATCTAGAGCAAATATATAGATAAAAACAAGGAGGACTGAAGCATAAAAATGACCAGACACAACTACTTTTTTTATTATGGGGTTATTATCTCTTCATCTGAATGAGTTATGTTACATGATCTAAGAATATGTGTATGAAGACATAATGTTTCTGATGCTTTGTTCTTCTTTCCATGTAAATAATCTCAGCTGTGAGGATTTAAGACAGTGAACTAAAGGAGAAAGTATTAAAAAACACACACACTTACACACAAGACTATTATTTAATTTGCATGTCAAAGACATCTGCACTTCAAATTTGTGGCAGGAAAAGTATTTTGATACTGCAACGCCTTCATCTGTACAAAGGTCAGAGGGCACTCTTTAGATTTTAGACTTTTAAAAATTCACCTCTTCCCCAACTCTACTGAACTCCAGCTTTGACACTGACTGTCCACCAGAGAGCACTGACGTCTTGATTTTCACACTTGGTCCCACAAAAGACCTTGAGGGCGTCTTGTCAAACTGTTCGTGTTCACATGTTTGTATGAATATTCTTCTCATGAGCTTCAAACAGTGAGCGGGTCTAAAAACTGTCAGCATCAGTTGGACTGAAAAGCAAAAGTTACTGTCGAGCAGTGCTAAGCACAGTCTGAAGGGTCTGGTTTAAAACCAAACAAATTGAAGCCTTTGTGATTTTATATGCAGATCCTCTTTAGTTGCACCTGTAAAACAGCCCAGTGTGTGTTAAAGCAGAAAAAGACGATGGACAGACAGGAGACATTTTGTGTTTTTTTTAAATATGGGAACCACCACCCCAGTTTCCCAGGCCTCAGCCACTGTGCCCGTCCCCCATGAGACAGTGAACAGGTGTGTCAGCAAAGACAGCTGGATAATGTGTAGAACCTCCAGCATCTCAAGTCGAATCTCATCCTCCTCATAAGGGGGATGTCCACACTGTCTGACCTTGTTACTCACTGGACCGTCTACACACTGTGGGACAGGAAGGTAAGGCAGTTGTCCACCAATCTCGCAGATCACATTGAAGTGTCCTTGAGCAAGACACCGAACCTGAACTTAGTTGCCCCCGATGAGTGTTGGCCAGCTGCATAGCAGCTCCCCATCAGTGTGTGAGTGAGTGTGTGAGTGTGGATGGGTGAAGTGCTTTGAGAGCCTATAGGTAGAAAAGCACTTTTTGCAGACCTTTTACCATTTTTCTTCTCTTTCCTCCTCCTGAGACCCTGCACTCAGCTTCTAAACTCTGTCTGTGTGTTTTATTATAATCAGGTGAATCAACTGACAAGTATAAAAGACTGCAAGCACCACCTAGAGGCTGTTGTGTTCATTACAAGGATGTAAAACAGCACCAGAACCATAATACCTTGAGATGACAACATTAACATTCATGCTCAAATGTCAAAACATTTCACTCAGTCCATTTACTGCAAATCAGACAGTAAGTACATCGCAAGTCAAGTGTAAGGAAAGATACGCATTCGTGTCCACCTGAATAGCTGTGGTATTACTACCTGAATGAGGTTTAATGATGTGTGAGGCCCAAAGAAACACAATGAAACACTTTTACATCATTTTAATCTAATTCACTACCTTTGTACACGTACACCACTTTAGACTCAAGAATTATGTCCAGTAATTCACAATGTTCAATACTTAATCCATGCATTTCATTATTCAGTATAAATATCTCATTTTACACAGGTCCAACATGGTTATTGTCACAACCAGTGTCCTCTGAAGCCCCGAGCTCACCGTGATCCCAGCGGCCGGGAAAACAGTTTAAGCAACAAAACGTAATAGACTATTAGTCAATTTAACATTCATGTGTAAATGTGTCAGAAGGCATCTACTTATACATTTAAAGGACTTTTAGAAAACACTGAGATCTGACAGTCAGATATAAAAGGTGGAATTTGTCTTTGATGTAAATCATGGTCAAACGCTGACATTTCCTCTGATATGCTCATTTCTGTTTATTTCTTGAGTGTTTTAACCAAAACGACTGATGAGCAGGTTGGTGTCTTCCGAACTTTGACTGTTTGTGCAGCCGATGTTTCAGCTGTGCTTTTTTTAACTGATGACGTGTGTTCAGCTCACACACACGAGTCCCCAGTTGTCTTCTACAAGGCCTCAGGGGAACCTGGCAGAGAAACCTGGTTCCTGTAGGACGTATTTTATAAGCATTAGTTTACTGAGAGTTTTGCAGGATTATTCTGCACTTTTGTTTCACTTCATTCACTGTATCGTCTTATTTCCCCTTTTTTGCTGCACTCACAGATGCAGTTCAGGAGACAAAGTCTTGTGTTTTCTACTCTCAAGTTCAAGCTCAAACAAACATGAAGCTTCGATCTTTTATCTACTGCCAGTGTCTTCCGGCTCCTCTCGTCCTTACGTCACACCGTGGTGACGGAGAGCAGAGGATTGTAGATTTTCTTTCCATCCGACGACCTCGAGCCATGAGCCAGCAGCTCCTGGATGGTGATCCAGTTGTCGAGGATCCGGCGGTTCCTCCTCTTCGTGATCTTCTTCTGGCTCAGTAACAGGATGTTGTTGCTGGGGGAGTCCTGTTGAGAGGGAAGCTGGGTGCCCTGGGACAAACCGGGGTCTTCAGGGCCCCCTGATGATGATGAGGGGTCCCTGGGAATAAAACAGTCATTTCTTATTTCATTATTTAGACCACAGTTCAACATCATAATCCACTTTCTTTAACAGCACAAATAAATGGAATTACTTTTTTATGTTCTTCTAAACCAACTCTACACCTCTCAGCAGCTTCTGTCCCCTTTAAGCCTGTTGTCATGGTTGCACGTGTCCCTACTCTCCATAAATTAATTAATGCTGCTGTGAAGTTTTAGTTCCAGTGAGAACACAGCTTGAAAAAGTGACCTGTAACACATGATCCTTTATATATTAGGGCTTTTGAAGGGCCTGTAGATCTTGTTGTGGATGTTCACCTTCACAGATATGTAACCTCAGAGACAAAATGGATGCTTACACAAGTCAAAATAATCCCATATCTCCACTACACCTTCTCAAACAAAACCTAAGTACATTTAAAATATTTAATGACTCACTTCTGGATAAAACTGGATAAATGAACCTGATAAATGTTTCTTCTGACAGTGATGGAACTCCATAGTCTCTGCACAGATACATTAGCCACAGTATGGGTGTTACCTTCAGTCATCTCTTTGTCTTTGGGAGAAAACTGGATGTTTTGTACCTGTCTCCTCTGAGGTAGTCCAGGCGGCTCTGCATCATAAACTCCCGTCTCCGTCTGTACTCTCTGGCTCTCAGCAGCTGCTGCTTCCTCTCCTCTTTGCTCCAGTATCGGCCCTGTAGGAGCACACACGTGCTGCAGTGAGCAGTTTGCCCTGCCGTGCCTGACTGGTCTGGATGTTCCATCAGCCCTGGAACCCTGTATTAAAGCCCGTCCTGATTGCTGAGCTCACTGTGAAATCTGTACCTGCTTCATCTCGCTGGCAGCGTCGTCGTCAGTCGTCATGCCGCTGCGTTCCTCTCTGATCTTCATAGCTCTGGCCTTTAGGAGACGATCCCTGACTGGCCGCTTGGCCACGTACCGAGTGCCATCGCTCCGGACCTTCACCTGGACACAAGGAGGACAAATAAGTACTTCCAGATCTATACAACTGTACAACAGCGACTGTGGCGCAGGAAGGTAGAGCGGTTGTCCACCAATCTCACAGTTGTTGGTTCAATCCCTGCCTCCTCCGGTCACATGTCGAAGTGTCCTTGAGCAAGACACTAAACCCCAACTTAGTTGCTCCATCGGTGTGTGTGTGTGTGTGAGTGTGAATGGGTGAATAAGAAACAGTGTAAAGCGCTTTGAGTGCCAATAGGTAGAAAAGTTCTATATAAGTGCAGAACATTTACCATTTACATGCATAATGGTAAAATCATCACTAGAGACAGTGGCACTGAAGAAAAGACAGGAGGCAGAGCTGGAGGTAGCAGAGCTTAAGATGTTGAGGTTCTCTTTGGGAGTGATGAGGATGATCAGGAATGAGGACATCAGAGGGTTAGATCATGTTAGATGTGTTGGAGATAAAGTCAGAGAGGCCAGACTGAGGTGGTTTGGACATGTTCAGAGGTGAATATATCAGTAGAAGGATGCTGAGGTTGGAGCTGCCATGCAGGAGGTCTAGAGGAAGAGCAAAGAGGACATTTATGGATGTAGTGAGGGAGGACATGAAGTTAGTTGCTGTGAGAGAAGAGGATGCAGAGGACAGAGTTAGATGGAGGCACATGATTCACTGTGGAGACTCCTGAAAGGAAACAGCCCAAAGGAAAAGAAGAAGGTATTGACTTGCTTTCCTATAAGAGAAGAAACACAAATAAGTGTCTCTTGTCTTAATTAACATGTTGAAGGCTGGTGTCTAGAGACAGGGCAGTATGTCACCTTATATCTCACTGGGATTTGAGTTAGTTTAATTATGTCTTTGTTCCTAAGGCTGAATGCATTTGATTTGATCCCTCAAAGTCTTCACACTAAACTGCTGTTTAGTCTTAAGTCTAACCCTCATATCAGTAGTAAAGTGTTTCTCTTACCCTTATACAGGACAGAATATCACAGTTTGGCAGTGAAAACATCTCTTAGAAAATACTAACATTCATGATTAGTATATTGTGAACAAATGTTTTGTTGTACATCAAAGACAAACCATCATATTTGTAGGAAACAATTTTTTTGTGTGTGAACTTTTGGACAATTCAATAAATTCTCATTTTACCACAATATTATTCCCCAAAAATGTTTTGCCCCATTGTTTTTGTTTACAGATTGTACACGTTTTCGTATGTTCCATTAGTTTTCCATGTTGATTATGAGTGAAACAAAGTGGAGGGTCACTAAGACGCGTAAGATAAACTTCAAATTTAGTGAGTTTCTGAACATCATTACACCGTTTACCTTCCACTCCATGCGTTGCGGGGAGGCAGTAGGTGATGAGTGTGTTAGCCCAAGTGGTAAGGCCAGTCCTAACCGTGAGGAGCCTGTGCGATGATCCTCCAGACCACAGGGGGCACTGTTCACACTCCTGGGGCTGGCCGGGACGCTGCTGCCTGTGCCCAGTCCTCTCTCCTCGCCCTCAGCCCTCGCTCTGTCCGTCAGTCGGTCCAGAGGGTCAACCAGGCCCTCGGACGGAAGGGTCATGCAGCTCTGGTAGCGTTCTAGTGGTTTGTCGTGGCCGTGGTGTCTTCTGGTGAAATAAGGACTGGACTCTGCACTTCCACCACTGGGCCTGTCTGTGGCTCCACCTGCAGTAGCAATGAACAGTAGAATAGCACCATTACAATCACACACATTCATATTTCATTGGACCACGTTTAGCTTTGATTACAGCATGTTGTCATTGTTTCAATGAGCTCATGCGATGTCACATTTATTTATGTCCAGAGTTGCATTAGCACTGTACACACAGAGTTACTTACTACAGTAATCACATACACCATGTTGTGTTAGGATCGAACCCTGGCCTCCTGCAGAAAAGTCCTTCAAATATTGAAGCTTCTGGGTTTCAGTTTTACTACAATGAAATCTCTGAGCATCACTGACTGGTGCAAACGGGAAGCATCAGTACGCAACACAGAATTGTCTGGACAAAGCAGCGTTTCTCGACGCCTTGGAAATGACAACGGCTGTTAAACCTTATATACCTGCTCTGGAGCCCCGGCCTCCATCAGCTACACCCCGTCTTGAAGATGCTTCTCTGGTCAGTGACCTGATCAACAAACACAGCGTAGTAGCAAGTGTTATTTGAAAATAACCCCAAAATTCTACATTATCTGCAGCGGTAAGCAGCATGACGAGGACCTGAACTTGGAGGGCGTAGAGGGGGTGGAGCTTGAGCCACCTGCCAAGTTGCCAGTGGCTGTTTCGTACTTCCTGTAGGTGCTCGGGGAGAAAGAGCAGCTGAGGTTCGAGTGACGTCTCTCTCTGTCCCGTCCGTGACGCCGCGGTGTGAGGGGGGCGTTCAATGGGGGTAGGCGACTGAGCGGGAGGAGAGGAGGTGGAGACATCAGTTCATCATGCAGAGGTGGGATCTGCTCAGTGCTGACCAATGGCGTGCTCCGGCAGCTCTCCCCTCCGGTGTTGTAGGCGCTGGTGCTGTCTTTGCTGTCGGATCGTTCTCGCTCCGGGAGCTCGTTGATGGCCGACAACTCGTGACGGTGATGGGCATCATTGTCGTTTTCATCATTATCATTATCCAACCCTACGAAACAGGATTTCACAGTGTTTTAAATTACTTTTTGTCTTAAATCTCCACAGTTAGTATGACTCATAAATTAGGAGACATTTCACATCTTGCTTCAGGAGCATCTGGTTGCAAACAAAGATGGCAGAGTACAAACCTTGAGAGGAAGTAGAAGTTAAAGGGCAGATATTGTTAAGTTGGGCAGAATATGGACTTTTAGGTGAAGATGATTAGAGAAGAACCCCACAAACAGTCCATTAAGCCTGACTTCAAGAAAAAGATGGAGTTAAAAGTCAACCATCTTGTTGCTACCCTGACGATTGTCTGCAGTCAGGATCACAGCTACATTTTTAAACATTGTTTTAATTTGGTCAATACACTGAATTGTTTTGAATCCGACAAAAGTTAAAATATTTAGGTAACTATAACTTCCATTAGGTTTAAATATTAAAACTTGATATTGCAGGAGGGAGACGTTGTGTTTGCTTCCATCCAGTGGTGGAAGGGGATGTAAGATTTGACTGTGGGGCAGGACAGAATGGCATCACAGAGGGCGCTGCTCAATATAGCTGCAATGCAAATTAAAGACCAAATAAAGATTAGTTACATTTTTTATGACAATAACATGTTTAAACTGCTTTTCAATAACTTTGTCCAACTGTGAAAAGACTTCACTGTGGTAAAAAGCTATTTTTAACAGAAATGCTAATTAATACTGATCATATGGCTTAACTCACATCGCAGTGAGCTATAAGGGGACATACTGCCCTGTCTCTAGACACCAGCCTTCAACATGTTTATTAAGAATTGTTGTCATGGTTACCTGCTTCTCCGGCCACCACCGTCTCCTCCTCCATCATCCAGGCTTTCAGGCATCTCTCTCTGAGCTGCTGCATCTTTTGGGCGCGGAGAATGTTGCGGCACTTGAACTCCAGGTGGCGTAGCTCCTCGTCGATCAGCGCCATCTCATGCTCGCTCAAAGTCTCATTGCAGTTCACGTCCACCACAACAGAAGAAGAAGCAGCTTCCTCTTCCCCTCCCTTTTCCGCCTCTTTTGTGTCTTCTTGGTCTTTCACTTCACTTGCCTCATGGTCCTTTTTCACTGCCTGTCTTTGCTGTTTTTCATTACGTCTCTCATACTGGCACTTTATCTGCAGGAGCTCCTGGTATCGCTGGCACTCTTCCTCTGTCAGACCCGGCATCATCATTGTCATTGACAGAGGGGGCTGGTGGTGATGGAGGTGGTAGTGCTGCAGATCACACGTCAGTTAGAAGTCAAATAACAAAAGACAAGGAAATTTGTTGGGGACTATTTTAAAAGCTGGGTTCATTCTCATTTGGTGTTTTAATGTACCTTGTAGTTATGATGGTTGTGTGGGCTGTATGCGGCTCCTCCTGTTCCTGCTGCGCCTGACCAATCCAGACCGAGAAGGGAGTCTGAGCTGAGCTGGAGGTCTCGCAGGTGGAGGAAGGGAGGAGTAGTGTCTCCTCGTCCATGCCCAGGGCTGGGGCTTGGTCTGGGGCTTGGGCCGAGGCCGGGACTTGGTCTGAGTACCGGAAATGAGGAGACGTTTATTGTTATTTGCTAAGACTAAGAGTATGACACAATATTTTAAAAAGTAAACTCTTCAGTCTGTCCTACCTGGGGCTGGGTCCCACTCTGAACTTCCTTGTGCTTCCAGGTGTGTTGGTGGTGTTGGTGTTACAGGCACTGGTCTGATCCCCCAGCAGGTCGTGTTCTGATGACTCCTCATACCGGGTGCTGTCGTCTGTCCGACCCACTCCGCTGTCCAGCTCCTGGCTGTTGGACAGCAGCGGAGCCAGGCTCAGCAGAGGAGGGAGGGGGACGGGTGGGTCTCTCTCCTCTTTGTCTCCCCTCTCTCCTTCCTCTGCCTCTTGATCTTCTTCTTCTTCCACACCCACATCTCCTCCTGCACCTTCTCTTCCCCCTTCACCCCCAGGGCAGGTCAGGCCTCCTCCTCCTCCTCCTCCCCAGCAGAGTCGGTAGACAGAGCTGGATGAGGCTTGAGGATTTGAGTGGAAGCCCCTTCCCTCCAGAGTCAGTTCCATGACCTCCTCTGGATCAATGGGGTTTTCATTCTGGAAGTAATGGTAAAAAAATCTATGAGATTCTTTTATTTTTGAAACAGTTAGTGTTGGTGGCCAGTGATTTGTAACAGAGTGAAAGATTATCAGAGAAACAGGTGGCGAGCTGGATGAGTAGGATGTGAATTTTCCATCTGTTTATAGCTTGTTTTTAGCAGGGGGCACCATCGACAAAGATGCAGATAGTTCTTGGATCAACGATCGTGTAATGTGAGATGTCACATTTGAAGGACACGTGGATGGAAAGACCTCTGAGGAACTCTATATTCTTGACTCTGCTTCATGCAAAACGATTGCTCCATGACTCCATGCAGGACTCCATGTAGACCCACACGAGTGTCTACAGAGATTTGAGCTTCCAAACATCTGATCTGCATTTGTATAAGAATTTTGAATATGAGCAGCTCTAGCAGTTTGCTGGACTGTCAAACGCCTCATTTATTAAATGACCTTTGCTGTAAGGTCTGTACAGACTCTGCAGAGTATTCTTGTTGACAGCATCATGAGTTTCCTGCACAAATGGTTTTGTTTACCTGAAGCTAAAGTTGTCAACATTGTGTGGTGTTCTGTAACATCTGTGTGCAGAACAGAAGATCACATACTGTCTATGTATTTGTCAGTGTGTGTTTGTGTGACCTTGACAGAAAAACTAGGTTACACAGGATAATATCTGCTCTTCCCTTTTCTTCTCCTCATCCATTATGTCTTTATCATGTCATCCATCTCCCATAATTTCACCTTCCCCCTCTCTGCCTGTCGTCACATGAGTCTTTACAGCAGTTTGCTATAAAATACATTACATTTGTTAATATTGATACAGAATTGTTGTGTTTGCATACAGTGTTTTCCCCCACATTTTAAAACTATTTCTAAGATTGGGACAAACACTCTGATCTGACCGTTAGACGGACAGACAGACTGAGGTAATGACCTATGCACCACAACATTTTCCTTCATGTTTAAAAGTGCAAAACCAGAAATAAATTAATAAAACATCACATTTATAGATCGTGTGTGTTTGTGCTTTGTCTGTCTCCACGTTATCAGTGCGATATGACTGGCTGTGTCAGAGCTGACTGACCGACTGATGGCTCATTTCCTTTCTTGACATGCGATTACACACACACACACACACACACACACACACACACACACATCCATTTCTAAATATGTATGAGTGATGGTGTTTTAAGAGACGTGTATGAATATGCCGTCGTAGATTTCCTCCTCTGTCAGCAGAATGTGGACACACACTTGAGGCCTGCTGTCACACCACTATTTATCATGGCTCTGTGTATAAACACACACTGTCCACACATGAAGGGTTTGATGAGTGAATGCAGACCAAAGCTGGTTTCAGCCTGTGTCATTATTTCAGTTTTTATGGTGTAGTTGGTTTAGTGCATGTTTGCTAATGGGGGGCATTATGTTTGCAGGTCGGGGCCTAATATTACTGCTTGAAAGTATTTTCTAAAATTGAATTTGGCTTAATATAATTATACAGTATAAAGCTGGTTAGTTTACCTAGTGAAGAAGAGAAATTTAATGGCAACTTTTTTTGTTTGCTTGGTTAATTGAGCTATGTATAAAAGGGTGGAGCCTAAAGCAGGAAGTGGAAATTATGGTTAGTGTAGGTTCTTTCAATGAATTAATGTGGAATAGAAAAAAAAAAAGAACAAGTGTGACTGGAGTAAAATAGGTAAGTGATGAATTTCTGCAATTAAGCCAAGAAGCTGTTGGTTTGCTGGTTGATTGTTAGCATGAGACGCTGCAGGACGATAGCCCTGTGAGCAAGATGGTAAATGTCTGGTGGCAACATGGTGGCTAGCGTGGCACGTTGCTGAGCCTGTTTGCTAACATGAATTATCAAAGTAAGCTCAGGGTCTTTTTTTTTGAAGGATTATCAAAATGAGGTACATCCTAGTGGCTAACACATGGATGCAGATCAACTCTGGCTTGTTTATTTGAAATGTTTGCTTGGCCTGGTGGTGTGTGTTAGCTAGCATGGCAAGCTGTTAGCATGCTGGCTAGCTTCCTGTGAGGCCAAGCAAACATTTCAATTAAACAAGCCAGAGTTGTTCTGCATTCTGGAAAAAACAGTTGAACCCAATCCAGCAAAACAGCAGTAAATGATGACGTCGTTAAGGTACATTCTCCTCCTTTTGTCTAAAGTACATCCATTTAAATAGACTGTATTCTGAACTCCAGCAATGTTAGTTTTGCCTCACAATCATCATTTTACAGGATGAAATGTTGGGGGAAACGTAGATGACCCTATTAATCCAGTAAAGATTTTTTCCTGATGGCAATATTAAGATATTTATCTTAAGTCTTTGACTTACTACGACTTTGGATGGTGACTGTGCACAGTGTAGCTGTTAGAGGAAATTGCAGCATCATAGTGTTTCAAACGTCAATATTTGAAGCAGGAAAACACATTTCATGCCAGTCCAGCTGCTGGTTTCCACACTCAGTCACTGATGGTGGATTGACACCAAAAGGGCAGGAGGAGGTGAACACATAATGCTGCTGCTGGATGAATCCAAGCCTCGGACCATATTCTCCAACCAAACTGTCTTTTATGAGTCGGCCACTGGCAGCAGCAAATCAGCCCGAGATTCTAGACGTTATAGAGTCCGGAGGGAGAAATGGCTTCACAGCGGCACAGTGACAGGTTAAGAGGAAGAGCAAAGGTTAACCAGAATGAATTGAAAGCGACCTACAAAGTACCACACACACATCTGCAGTAATTGTGCACGTGAGATACATTCCTACCATAGAAATCACAGGTGGGGGGATAAAAATGACAAAGTGAAGGACACAATGCAGGTGTGTTCTAAGGAGAAACTAGGTTAGTAAACTAGGCTGTAGGAGAGTGAGGGATGAAACAGGACCTGAAGTTACTGACTATTTCTGGAACTGAAAATGAGTAGAACTACTCTCAGAAAGGGATTCGGTCAATTTGTTATTCGACACTTGACTCTTTAGTTAAAAAAAAAAAAAAAAAACAACAACTGTTCTTTGGATAAATGGTTTATCTCATATTAAATCGTGTGTGTGTGTGATATTTTATTACATTATCGTGATGTTACCTCTATGTCGGGTCTGGCCAGCAGCAGAGAGAAGTTGATGCTGTCCTCTCTCGTCAGAATGGCCACTGCTTCCTCTCTGTCATGAATATCCACACCATTGATCTAATGGTGATTAGTAATGAAGAAACTGGTTATTTTAGATCCATTAGGAAGCAAAATCATATGTGGATAAACTAAAAAGAAAAATAATCACAGCACATTTCACATATCCTGGCAATTACTTCACATTATCACCATTTTCAAAAGGATGTTGCTATCATCAGCTTCAGTTTACCTGTCATTGTCTCCCTGCTACTCCCGGAGTATATGCACCTCCTTTTAACTTTTTTTTTTTTTTTTTTTTTGGACTAGTGGTAGGACAAACGGACATTTAAAGTCACCTTGGACTTTTGTACTAATTTGCACTTTTCATTTTGTCATTTTGGCATATGCTGAAATAAACCAGTATTTAAAAAGGGTCATGAAGTTTATTGATGAAGGAAATGACCCTCGGCTGCGTCTCAATTATCCGTAGAGCTGTTTAGCTGTGATAGTAGTGAACATCATAGATGCTGCCTTTGTTTTCATGTTCTTCAAGAGTTAACAAGTCCTGCTTTGTCCAGTGCCTTTTGCATTACATGCTGAAGCTTGGGGCACCCAGTTGTGTCGGTGATCAGCGCTCAGAGCTTTCTATGTAGTAGTACAATGGAAACTCTGAATCTTCAATATGTCCTACCTAAAGCAATGATGTGGTATATGAAGTGAAAGTTTAAGGGTGGATGGTACGACAAGGCTCAGGATTTTTCCACAGGAGACCAGGTTTTGACTCTAGTACGAGATGTTGGGTGCTTTAATGATGATGACAACACAATGTGGTGCATGTGGTTACCATAGTAACGAAGATGATGCATGTAGCATTTTGTATTTCTATAATTGATTTTGTATGTTAAGCTTACTCTGAAGTTTTTGTCTCACTCTAACCAATGTTACGTCTTATGTAACTTTGTACACTCAAGTTAGTTTCTCTAACCCTAATGCAGTTTTTGTGTGTATGTAAATTGTTCCTGTGTTTTACGGTTGTTCCTAAATGGCTTCTAATAGTAACACCAATGTGTATCTGTGGTGTCAATTTGAAGATGGACGTTAAAAAAACTGCACAATTTGATGACTTGGGAAATCTCTCTCTCTAACACTGTGGATGACAATGTTGTTGGGTTTTTTTTCTCAGTCACACCACAATCTTCCTCTTACCCTTAAGAAAGTGCTGTGACGGTCCAATAATATACACTTCATAATGCTGTCACCAAAACTGGATATTGAAGATTGGATGTTTTGATGTTTTATAGATTAACAACAAATTTGTTACAGAGATGTAATGTTTACAGAGAAAGCAATATAGAGGAGTGTAGTTATTATATTTTGATACAAAAAATTACAGATGCATTTTGGCTTCACTTGAAGTATCCAGCTGAGCTTAACATGTGATTTAGTTGCTGTGTGTATGGAAATGATGTAAGTGGTGTATGTCACAGGTAGCTTTCTGGCATAAGAGGAAATAGGACATAGAAGTGTATTAAAAAAAAAATATGTGGAGGTATGTGTGAAATGGCAGGTATGGTCCCCAATCTTGCAGGGAGACACCATCTGTCCAAAAGGCTGTTAACTCTGTGGAGATGGCTGTCATGGGAACTGGTGGTGACATCATTCATGTGCTGCTCGGTAACCATGGCGATGCCAGGTGCTACTGGTGTATTTGGAGTTTTTCAGCTTCTTTCAAATAATGAATATTACACTGACATTTGTTTCTTTCCTAAATATGCCGAACATGGTGGGATTGAATAGAGAATTTTCCTCAAATAGTAATGACCGTAACAACTGTGGCGCAGGAGGTAGAGCGGTCAGCCATCAATCCCACAATTGTTGGTTCGATCCCTTTCTCCTGCTCACATGTCGAAGTGTCCTTGAGCAACACACTTAACCCCAACTTGGTGTGTGTGTGTGTGTGTGATGAGAAGCAGTGTAAAGTGCTTTGAGTACCAATAGGTAGAAAAGCGCCATATAGGTGCAGGCAATTTACCATTTAAACAATTAGTTTGCTTTGTTTAAATTCATTTCAAAAACGATTCAGTAGCTGCACAATTCTTTGGTCTTTTGAATAAGTAACAATGGTTTTCAAAAGAATCGAGCTCTGTGCCATGACATTTAGACATCCAGTTAAAACCAATTAAGGAATGTGACACTTAAATGAGGGGATGGATTGTATAAACAGTGAGGGGATTGGCTTCATTTGAAGAAAATGATGTGAGCCATTCACACTATGTATAAAAAAAGACCTTAACATATGATATCCCCACTCATAAGAACAAGACTACATCATCTGTGTATCTGTCATCCAAATTAGCTTCGACTAATTCTTCACATTGAAGCTCACAAGAATTTGTTATTGCTGGATATTGGCAGTTGCTAAGTGACATAAATGGAACAATAGTGAAAACATGCATTAGCTTGTTGTCTCCTGTCTATATGGTTTGTTTGCCACACTTAAATATGTGCATGTTATTACAGTATGCGGACAGTGTTTCTTTTTTCCCCTATAAATTTAACCATAGCTTTTGTATTGTCAATTGTATATATTCTACAGTTGTTAAAGTTGTGTTCTTTTTCTATCAAGACTGAGACTTGGAGGTCTCAGCAAGTCTTAAGGTGTGTCGAGAGCTTAAGTAGAGCGTCTTTGTCTAAAACGGGGTTTTCACTGACCCAGACATACTATTCGGACTAAGGAGCAACCTGAGGGCTGATGTTGAGGTGTGTGAGATTAGCTTTTTATTTATTTATATTTATTATTGTAACTGTTGCTAAAACAAAAATGCAACAATGCAGTTTTGCTGGCATAATAAAGTAGTAATCTGTATGTTATGCAGGCAGAATAGGGACCATTTTAGTCACATGCTAACTGTTGGGCATGTGGGTGACATCTTGTGATCTTTGTTTACCTGAACCTGGCACAGAATAGGCTACTTGCAGTTTTTCAGTTTTTATTTAAATTGTTCAAACTTGATGGAGATGGGTAGAAAAGTGACCCGTCTGGCTGTTTTATTTATGTTTTTTCAGATTAACTTTACTGACTTAACGTAAACTCAAACTGATATTTCTGAAGCATTTCATGAGACTGAGACTCCAAACTATATAATAAATGTCATTATTTGACACCATGTGAAGAGTCATTATCTGACACTGTGGGATAAGTATGTGTTGTGCAAACTGTGCTTATGATTCACTGAGACTCTCCTCCTGCTAAATATGACTCTATAGATCATTTATAAACTGCAGAATATGGTCAAAAGAATGTCACACTTGTCATGTTGTGTGTAAAGCAGCCACAGCATTTTTCCCCCAAAAAAATGTATTTAATGCCTAATCCAATTATTGTATGAAGGAGGCATTAAATAAAGCAGTGTACGTGTATTCCAGCACTTCTAAGGATGGAAAATAGTGTTATGGGACCCAACATTCAGGCACCACTTTACTGTGTGTTGCACCAAAGTGTTGGAGGACTGGACGTATTACCTGTTGCCACCTGAATGGACTTTATTTTGACAGCAGACATGATGCTGTACAGATTGTCTTCATTCATGTAGAGATTATACTGTATGTCTGGCTTATATGCTAATAACTTCAGGCTCCAGGGTTGTGGAAGAGCACATGGTAACAAAAGAACCTCAACAGTGTTTCATCAGAAAGCTAATGATGGATTTTATAACTGACAGCTTTCTCCGGGCTCTCTGTTGTCTGACAAATGAAGCTGGACAACGTCACAAGGGGATATGTTGTCTCCACCTTCATCTGTCTATTTTTAGGGCTGCAGTAACTGGGCTACTGACAGCTTCATTTGATTGGACAAAAGGTCCCTAAGGTACCAGGTATACGTTTACAGTTTGATGTGAATCGATTTTCAACCTTTGCAGACTCCGTTAATTTGGCAAAGGACAAGTTTGCATTTGGCTGTCAGCAGGAAATGCACATGAAGGTCAATGCTCAGTATTTGAGAGATGCATCAGCGATCATTTAATCATCCTTTGGCTTAAATAAATGTTCATTTAAAACATTGTAGTGTAACAAAGTGTTGAGGTAATTAAAAACAAGAGCGTAGGCTCTCAGCATGAGTGTGAGCAGTGTGGGATTGTGACAAAAAAATCTAATGGTTTAAATGAGTCGCATTGAAATTAAACCAAGCAGAAATGAAATCTGTTAGGAGAAACGTCCTCAGTTTAATGGGATTCTGACTGTATGCAGGTTATAGGTGAGTCCCAGAAAAAGCAGATTAAACATTTTTCTCTTACCTGTAGAATTCTGTCCCCCTGTCTGATACGTCCGCTCTTTGCTGCTATGCTGTTTGGATTCACCTAAAGTTAGAAAAAGTGCTTAAATGGAGCCATCGTGATTTAGGTGAATGATTAAGTGGTTTATATAAAATTATGGGAGGATGTACGAAATGTGTAGGAAGATGAGTGATTAATAAGTTAAAGTAAGTTAGGAGTAAAACGATATATCTGTAAGTTGTTTTAATGTGTCAGACATTTATTCAAAGTGGATGATTCAATGAATCAAGCAGTCGAAGGTTAATCTCTGATGAAATGTTAGGTAAGAGCTGCATGAAGGGGTGAAGGTTAGATGAGTTTCATCACCTCTCCAACATAAATTCCCAGATCCTCTTCATCGTCCGTCCTGTAGCAGACAGTCAGACCCAACTTCTCCTGCTGACTGGACTTGTAGAGCTCCACTTCCTGGAAAAAGAAGGATGTCTGATAGTCTGAGCTCGTTTGGGTTGTGGCAGAACTCGTCTTGTATTGCTCATGTCTTGATCTGGTCACTTCCGAAACTAGCAGAGGCATTTTCAACACATGCTCTTGTAAAGAAGTGACAGTGAATGTGTGATGAAAGGACTACTTGCAGTAGCTGGAGAGGTAGATTTGACAAAGACCCATTTAGACCTTCCAAGATGATCACAGTCTATATTGGATGATGAAAATGAGCTTGGATAAAAGAGATCAGACCCTCTATGCCACTTGGCAAACTACCTTAAAACCACAAACCCTACTGGACCTTTAACCAGACCTCTTGTATCGTTAGTACTGTGAGGGAGGAAAAGGGGAGCAAAGGCAAAACTAGAAATTGTTTCTTGCCATGAGGAGGAAAAGCACAGATACATTTCCACTGTGCACTGTGTGACTCCTTTTAATGATCAGTTTGTTTGAGGGGAAACTGCAGGAAACCAGTGAAGCAAAAAAGACAACTTTCACACTTCTAGTCGAAAACGAAGTGTCTGGATACGCCAGCACACAGGCTCTTTAGGAAACCCAGATGTGGGAAGCATGATTTGGCAGCACTTCAGTAGCAGCTGCAGTCTTGGCCGTGTTGTTCACAGTGCACTTTACCTGTACAAATCCTTTAGAGTGCTGTGGGTCTCAGGTGAGACGTCATTGGGGGCAGTGTAGACAGCTGAATAAACCTAAAGCAAATGAAATGCACCTCCAGATTTGGTCATTTTTAGTTCATGTTTGTCAGGCGATATTGATCTTTGCCTCCTTTCCTCTCTGACTGAATCGACTTTTGCAGCAGGTGAAAAGCCACAGCTGGCTCATGTGCTCACTTTATTGTTCAGACACTCATCGGGTTAAATGATTGCAGGTGGCCACAAATGTGTTTTCCACAAATATTCAGCCGAGTGTGTCAGTAATTTTGTTCAGTGAGGAGGAGCCGCAAACCTACTTCTACTCTTTTAAAACTTGCCTCATATTCCAGGTCTTCCTGCCTGTCCACCTCGTGATTTGAGACGTCAAAGTAGTCATTGGGGTCGTTGTACTCAAACACACAGCTGGAGGGAGAGCGGGGGTGAGGAGAGAGATGGCAAAGATGGATAAATCAATATTCTTTTAGTCCAACATTACAGATTTTTCAAATTTTAATTAATTCAAAAACAAAGACAGCAGCTCAGGACATACAAGTCATTGATCTCATATGGTCCCATGACGTCCGGTAGGGGAGGAGAATCAGGAGGTGGTGGTGGAGAGGAACCTCCTCTGCCACGGTGATGGTGATGACCTCTGCTCCTCCCCAGCGTCATGATGTTCTGGAAGCTGATGTCTGTCTGTGTAGCATTGTCCACACAGTCTGGGATGGCCACCATGGTAACGGATGAGAGGGAGGTGCTGCCAGTTCTGTTACTGCTGCAAATGAACGTACCTGAAGGCAATGAGAACAGAACTGAGCCAGGCTAAACTGAAAATGCCAAAAAAGCGTCGCTCTTTTACTCTGTCACCCAGCATTAAACGTTGATTGATGGGTTCTGGGTGGTAGCAGCTGGGAAGGTGGCATCATAGTCATATATACATGTGTTTAGCTCAGTTAACAAATGTTAATATTTGCCATAACTATGGATGAGATTTTTGCTAATTTACTCCATGTCCTCCAAAGAATCCAAGAGACTATCTAGAAATTTTTAATGTGGACCAAAGAGGACAAATGTTCACACAGCCTCACTTACATTATATTTTTGTTTCAGTGTGAGAAATGTCAAAAACACACTTGTATATTCTGGTTAAACGTATCTGTGTAAAGAAAAATCTCAACTTTAAGAAAAAAGAAACCTCTTTTGTTTGGTGTATTTTTGGCTGAGCAGAATTAGAAGATTAATCAGTCAGTTACAAATACTGGGGCTGAACATTTACTTGTTTCATTCCTTGGAGGCAATGAACAATTATGCACTTGCAGTTTTAGTTAGCTGCTACAAAACTGCAAGTTAAACAGAAATAATGAGCAACAAATTTGATTCCTAATTATGACAGGACGACGTTATACCCTGCTGGTCGGCCATAAGACACCAACTGAATGTTGTGTTGATGTGCATGTGTTGCAGCCAGTCACTGTGATGACAGACAAGCATGGTACCATCAGTTAGTGGGGGAAAGAAGTCTGGCTTCTGTTTAGAAGAGTTCATGTTATTTCCTATAGACCTCACAGTAGCATTAGACACAGCATGCACCTGTCCACAAGGACCACATGCACTTTGTTCGTTCTTTGCAGAAAACAAAGTGTAATGCACATACACAAGTATTTGATGCATTTACCAAACCGTTTTGGCCTTATTTGACATTGTTACGCTTGGAAAAAAAGATGTCAAATAAGGGTATTCTTGAAATTATATGGTTAAGTGTGTTTTTATTGAAAAATCAGGAGCCAACTGTTACTAAATTCCCATCAGTAGGTCAAGTCCTGAAACTATTTGTTTTTCTCAATTTGTCTACAATGAAATACATTTTAGTTTGCATTTCCTAACCACTAGACTCTCCATCAGAGTCCCCACAGTTTAACTTTGCAATTGCAAAGTCCCATCGTGGGAAATGAAATATTTCACCGAAGGCGTTTTTATCTCAAGCACCGTTAGCTTGAAGAAATGTGAAAACTGTTGGAAAGAGACGGATGATAAAAGGCTGATGGTGAAACACGTCGGAAATGATAAAACACTGCAACTACATCAGACAAGATGTTAAAAGTCAAGTGACTATGAAAATTATTTCATGTGTGCATTGCTTGGAAAAGCGTGATGAAAGAGGACGTGTTAGGAGCTACTGCATGTCGAGGGGAAAAAGATGAAAGATGAGTGTGACAAGGAAGAGGGAGCAGCAGCAGCTGCTGAAACTAGATGGGATGAAGACAAATCAGAAGAGATGAGATGTAATGAGACAAGAGAGGATAAAGGGTAGTTCCTGTTAGACAAGAAGGAGCAAGATGATGTTGTATGGTTACAAGTTTAAAACGGAAAAGAGGTTTGTCAGTGACTGCAGCTCAGAGTGGTAGCACCTGTGACGAGTGGAAGAACTGAGGGAATGATCAAATGTGTCTGGAACAAGCTTTACCTTTCCTCTTGTGACTCTTGCGGATAGAGCCAGCTTGCTGCAGAGGTTCCTGGGAGTTTGGTGGTGTGTCCATTGGAAGCTGAGAGGGTCGTCTTCCTCTGACCTGCAGATAAGATTCAAAGTGGGCCCTTTATAGTTATGGGAAAAGGGCGTGTTGTGTGCAGTGACTTGACGTGGCGTCGTTGTCTGAGAATCAAGGCTACTCCTGAAGTCACCTGATGCACAGTGTCTTGACACACCTGTCACAGCTAATACAAGCACACGATTCAAAGGGGTCAAGTCAGAACCGTGTCAGATGGTAAGTTTGCTTCAGGACAGGGCCGTGGCCAGAGGGGTGGCACGGGGTGGTACTGTCCACCATTAGCCACCGGAGTAACTAGGTGATAGGTACCTGCTGTAGAACAAACCAAATCTGAAGCTAAAATAAATCATTATCCTTATAAATGTATAAAATGTTACGTGCATCTAAAAGTGGTGTCATCTGTTGTCACAGTTGAATTTTTGTAGCAGTGGCAACCAGAAGACTGCAACTGTTTATGTGACTATTCAGAGTTTAAAACTGAGTTACGTTAAGCTAAACTAATCCTTAACAACACAAACCATTAATCAACAGCCACTGAGGTTGAAATGCATCATGTGAGAGATACACCATCATGCAAGAAGCAACTGTAGAGGGCAGCAAGCAGCCAAAGAGCTTTATATGTAGATGTGGATATATGAAGGAGAACTGTGTTGCTCAGGTGGACACTTCCCCATATAAATCTGTGATTACAGCCCGAGCAGATGACAGTCTGGGAGGAAGTATTCTCTATCATCAGATTTATGGTAGTGGAACCTTATTAAAGATGACTGATGAAGGCAGGTGGAGGGATGTAGGACACGAGAGCCAGTAAAGAGGAAGAGGAGTCTGTCACAGAGGAGGATGGTTTAGTGATGGATGGCAACATCCAAGTGAGATTTACCTTTATATTTTCATGTCTGTCCATCGGCCGCAGGGAGTTACTCCAGCTTTTCTGCTAATGAAGGGAAGAGGGAGAAGATGTGTTAGTGACGACTCTGAACAAGAGTCCAGAGGAAAAAAATATGAAGAATAAGATAAAACCATAAACTAAAGCATAACACTCATAATGCAGGAGTTTGTATCTGATGTGTTTTTCACACTAAAAGCACAATAAACTGGTTGAATTGTAAATGCAGAGCATCAAGCAATAAAAAAGATTGAAATATAACTGAACACAGTGTATGAAGAAGGACCATGTTCACATGTTTGCAGATGATGCACAAAATACTAAAGTATACAAACTCAGAATACAGTGTGGCTTGATACAACCAGACATAGGTGTGAATAACTTCATAACATGTCCATCTTTCATTGGCAGCCGTCTGCTGTTCCCTGCAACAGTTGAGCCATCAGTGCATGTGCACACACATAATACAGAGTCACCTGTTTGCAAGATATTCTTATGTAACTTCACCTGTTCCCAGGATGTTGGGTTTGCTCTGAGTATATGCCGTAACTATACAGATGATTCACCATCAGCTCAGTGGAAATGCAATTGTGGTCTCAATAATGACCAATAATGAATCATTTTTAACTTTTTGCCTCGATCTTGATGATTCCCAGCCTTTCTAATCCGCTTCTCAACTGAGTTTGAACAACCAACATACCTGATTTAGGATTAGAACATCCTGCATTTGATCCTTAATTTTATTAGTTAATTTTAAATTTCAATTTTTGCTGTATATGTAGCTCTAAAAAAATATAATGCATTTGAATAAAAAAAAAAAAATACATTTGTTAACTTGAAGTAAAGATGCATGGGTCAAAGGGAAGAGATGAAATTGTACCAACAAACTAAGACTGTCATCTTTATCACATTGAAACCTTGCAGAGTAAAACAAGGTTTTTAAATGTACTAACTGGAAAAGAAGTTGGCACTAGCTTGTATGGAAAACCACCTGTACTGCAGGCAATGGAGTAAATATTGTATTAATACTGTATCATCAGATGGACACAAACTCCAAACAGATGGTGTTTGGTATGTACTGGTACCCAAATCTTCTTTGGGCCCCAGGGAACTGATTTACCTTGTTGGGGATACTGGAGCTTTATGGGAAAGCACAAAATGTCCACTCACTTTTTAAAGAGTTGACAGAAAGTGTAGAACCGTGTACGGTGCTAAATGTGACCATGTGACAAACACATTAAGACCATATTAAATAAACCCACAAAGTGTTTTTCTCAGGGGAAAGTGCTATAAGAAGAACAGATGCTTTATTGAGGTGGGAGTGAACCACCTCAATCAGCAGCTCATAACTAGCCCATTGTACACACATTAGCATGAGTGATGTAGAGTCTGTAGAGGCCTCGGGGCTGGGGCTGGGGGCTGGTGGGGGGATAAAAGAAACACCTGCTTGTGAATTGGTGGAATAATTTATGAACATCTTGGATGTTAATATTAAAACGACTCTTTGTTATTAGGTTTTCAAGCATGTTGGAATCCACATGGATCAAGGCTGCAGATATATAATATAATAAGCTGAAGATTCCTGCCAAGGTCTATGTCCAGGTAAGAAACACATGCAATGATGCACACAAACACACCTCTCCTCCCCACAGCCTTTGTTTCACAGCAGATTGTTATGCATTACATGGTCTGTGTGTGTTTGTGTGTCGGTAAAGATAAGACCTGTGCCAGTCAATACCCACTGAATAAACCCCATAATCTATCAGGCCTGCTGTGGCCTTGTGTGTGGTTTTAAATGGCTCTGTCTGCAATTTGTACCCTGACAAAACCCATTTTACTGGGGGGGCAGCAGGTGTGAATGCTTTTGTGTGTGAGTGTGTGTTGAACACAAGCTGTTCTTGGTTGTGGAGAATCACTTCAGTTTGTCGGTGCAGGCTAAAGATGTTGGTCTGGTCATTGTCTGTTTTCCTGTGGTTGAACAACAACTGAGAGAATTAGCAGCTGTATCGTTTGTCATTCAGTACATTTACATGTTACAAAGGGGTCTGTGCTTTGCATTTAACCCAAGACACTGCTGAAAACTGCATGCTGCCACATGTGCTGTGAATTTGTGAATGTTTGCATTCAAACTTTGCTAAGTGACAGACTTGGCAAAGTTAAAATGAATTGTTTAACACCCCCACACATCCCCCCCCCCACAGCCACTGGCCCATTAATATTGCTGCCACCTGTAAACATGTTCACTGTATTTAACTCATGTCATGGTGCATAATGTTCCTGCAATGTGATAAATGAAAGCATTCACAGGCTGTTTGACGTGTTCTGTTCCTTCCCAGACGAGTTCCAGAAAGGTGGATTCAGGCTAGTAGATAAAAGCATTTGCAATGACTTAACATGCTGTACTGCTCTCAAACTATGGGAACACTAGACAATATGAGGTTATGTTATCTGTTGAGGGAGGGGGCACCATCATGTGAGGTACATACCTCACTGTATGTTACCTGCACACACTCCACGTATTACTGTTTGTTATTCTGTGTGGCAGCTGACTGCAAGTGTGGTTTTCCTCTGCATGACAACAGTGGCAACACTCCCCGACTCCCCGCTGCTCTCCTGCTCATTATGTGTGTGAGAGTGTGTGTGTGAGTGGGTACAGAAACTGTAACAATGAGCGTCTCAGATGGGCTCTGCCACAGTGGCCTGACAGAAATCACAGCTAAGTGGAGTGTGAAATTAATAACTGAGAGGAAAGAGCTGACTGTTCACGTTTGTTGGAAATCACCCTGTTTTTATATGTGAGCTGGTTTTTAACTGATGGTGGTTTCAGTTCGGCTGGACACGAAGAATCTGTCAAACATTTATAGTTGCCAACAGGTAGCCACTCAGCACGGAGCTGTTGGCTTGTTAATGTGTTGTAGGTACCATGAGGTTAGTGCGGAAATGTGCACTGACTTTTAAAACAGAAACCTGAGGTGAGGCTTCATTATCGTTATACAGATCAGTGTTATCGCTCTGTGCTTTAATTATGTTCCAGCAGCATGGACGGATTAATAAACAGCCCTACTGCCATTATGGGTGGGGGGGGCTTTAACCACTCAGTCTGTGGAAATGGTCAGTAAAGACTAATAATGCATGAATATATGTTTTTGGTTAATGAAACAGTGAATGTTTTCTTCATTCCCTGCTGTAAGATGGATTTTGGACCACTTCAATCAAATGGCTGATGTTGCTCTGATGGTCATTCCTACCACTTTTTGTTTTGATGGACAAACCGTTTTTTTGTTTTTAATCTACAACAAAATGTGCTGAAAGTGAATATTTTCAAGTTGTCTTCAACTTCATTGTCATTATTCAGCTGTGCCACAATTTTTCTCTGCTGGAGTTAAATACCTGCCTGTAAAGCCTCAAATTAGAAAAGTTTAAAGTTCAAGATGATGAAAAGAAAAAATAAACTTGTCTAAACCAATTTGTTACCATGAGTGTATTTGCAGAGCAGCATGGACGACTTTATGATTTTAAAAAAATGTATTTTAATTATAAAAATTGTGGAATTGTCATTTTTGGCAATATCTTCATTACATTTAATGGCGTTACTCCACAATTTAATAACGATGAGAAATAGTTTCTTCATAGGCAGAAAAACTAATTCCACATTTTCTGGATTTACAATGTGTGCTGTTGTCTTCCTGAGCATATATTTAGCACATTTAACTTTTTTGCTCCAAATTGGTTCAAACCTTTTGTGGCTAGAAGCTTGAAATGAGTGTAAAGCATAAATGGAGCAGACTTCATGATTCATCTTTGGGGAAACATGAATTTTTATATCGTACTTCAAAAAGCTTGTAAAGACATCAAGAGATTTGTCTTCAGACCAATGTGTTGCCCCTTTATGTCCACATAAACAGGAAGTACATCTGATTCAAATGAAAATATTGACGAGGGAACAACACAAAGTGAGACAGAGGGTGATTTGCTTTTTTTTTGTTGTTGTTTTGGAATTTAAACATCTCACATTTCACATTTAAACTGTTGTGCAACACATGACCATATGGAGCCGATGGTGATTAAGTTTACTGTCCTACACTGTCTCCATCAGCATCACCTCCTGGGGCATCAACCTGTTATTCCTCCCTACTCATTAACTATTTACTGATTCCATCAACACACACTTCCACCACATCAATCCAAACACATGCACGCACACATTTGCGTGGGCACACACACACTCCTGACATTCATCTCTTTCTCCTGTAGTCCATGAACACACGCACACATGAGAAAAAGATGGGACAAGGAATTCATTTTTCATTCCCAGCATGCCGAGAGGAAAGGAGCGATGGAATAATCATGCCTGAGGGAGGAGGGGGGGAGCTGAAGAGGTGGCTGGGACCAGTCAGGGGGAGAAAAGAGATTAATTCAAACCCCAGGATAAAGGTTGAAATCTGGAGAAAATGGCACAAAGGAGGGAAAAAAAAATGCAAAAAAAATGCAAGACGGTGGACAGGGAAGAACATGAAGGGACGAGACGGAGATTCTACCTTTAGTGTCTCTCTTTCACCTCTATCAAGTCGTGAATTGTCAGACATGCACGGTCCACTCATTTCTAACAGTCACTGGAGAAAGTGTGTCTGTGTGTAAAGTTACTAGTTTTTGCTCTTTAATCTTCAGATCCATTCTCTGCCAGTTGTTCTCACAATCATGTTAAACTTGTACTAATCATCAGCGACTGATAATGTCACAACCAGAGGACAGTTGGGGTGTGTGTGTGTGGGGGGCTGCCTCGGCTCTCATTTACCTGCTCTCACACACTAAACACCACATCTGCTAGAATCTCCAGAGCTCCAACCTGCAGTGTTTCATAAAACAATTTTAATCATTTATTACATTTTACCTTCCAGGCGTTTTGCTGATGCGTCTGTCGAAGACAAATGTGATCCATAACACTTCCACCTACATGTCTGTTCATATTTCTGTCTGACTGCTCAGTGATTTCTAAACCGCAACAGTATGTCAGCACCTTCCACACATGAGATTCATTTTCTGAATCTGATTCTTCCGTGATTACAAACTCAGCTCAGCAGTTCACTGGATGTTCAACTGTTCTTTTTAAGAACTAAATAACTCAACTCAAAAAAATGTTGGATGTTACGGAAACTGCTTAAAACCCAAGATTTAAGAGGTTAAAGTGATGAAGTGTTGCAGTATCACAGGCATAGACTGAGCCAGCATGTACACATGAACCCGTGCTGCACTTAGTAACCTTATCGGAAATTATTATTATTATTATTATTAGCTCCTAATTTAAATCAGACTTTGAATGAAATCATTTTGATCATGAATTTGCATCACTGTAATGTTTGCTTTCACCCTCCTACTCACTAAACCTGTAACACTGGCTGTGATCAACAGCTGCTGGAACACACTCGCTGTGTGTGTGAGGTTGCAGCTGCAATGTGTGGCACCGTCCATGCTGCCCTCTGTCCCCGGTTGACCAGCGTACACGTGCCAATTAGGCTTTCACCAACAAATCTGCCTGGACAAATCAGGTGTCTCTAATGTTGTTGTTGCTTTTGTTCCCTCCACTCTCCACCCACTCCAATCGGTGAAGGCAGCCCACCCTGAGCCTGGTTCTGCTGGAGGATTCCACTGTCTCCACTGTTCCCTAGTGCTGCTCAAGGGGAGAATTGTCGTGTTGTCTCTATACGTCTTTATGGTTGGACTTTATTCTATAAAGTGCCTTGAGTTGCCTTTGTTGTGTTACTTTGAATTGGTGTTATATACAAATAAAGTTGAATTGATTCCATACCATAATTGTTCAAACCAGGTTTTCACGACAAAGCTCACTGTGATCCTGTTAACTGTGATCTGCAGGTAACTGCATGCACTGTAAGTTGCAGAGCAGCCAGTTTGACTTTCCGAAAGCGTGTTTATCCCTTTTCACTAGTGTGGCGGCAAAAATCTCCAGCACTCATCTCTTCATGCAAACACATGCCGGCTGATCCTATTTCATAGAAGTTATTCTTACCTGCTCTTTTTAGAGCATATATTTACTGTACTCGGGTCAATATAAGGTCAGAGCGTAAATGTAGCTGTAAGTTCTTTTTTATTTTCCTCCATCAAACATGTATTATTCAAATTTGGATCAACGCATTCAACTCGTCATCCCAAGTCATTTCCAGCGCTCACCGCCACATTGGCGTGCACGTGATGACTGTTTCAATGTTTGGAAAGGCAAAGAAAGCATGTACTGTGAGCAGGAACACACAAATCATTTGAAATCAGGCATTATTAGCTGTCAGCCGTATGAGCCACACACTGACAGATATTACAGAACACATTTATTCCCTGGTTTATTCCCGGTCATTATGTAAATCCACACAGCCCACTCTGAGAATGCCATCGCATGGATCACTGTTATAATGGCTTTTAGGCTTCAGAACATAACAATCATTACTTTTATTAACTTTACATGTATGCAGTCACACGGCAGCCAGCAGCTCAGCGTTTCTGTGATTAATGAGCTCTCAAAATGTGTTAATGGTCTCACTTCCGTTTAAGACGCATGAATATTATTATTAACGTTCTTATATGACCTTAGATTCATGCATTCTAAATGGACCCATTCAGAATTGTTCCCGTTCTGAGTTTAATATCTGCAGAAGGACAGTGTTGTTATGCAAACTGTGCTGCTGTGAGTAGCATGAAGAAAAGCACAAGACTACTGCAAACACATGATCATCCCGGGCTTTATTTCACTCATGGGGTTGTCTGATCTGAACCACTTTCCACATTGTAAACATTTGTTCTCACACAAATGTTTAGTGTGAAGGTCAGAGAAAACGGCATATCATACACCATATATAATAGTGAAATGGTCAGGTTTATAGTTTTTAATCAATCAGCTTTTCAAGTTTTCTTCTGCATCCTGTCCTTTATGCAGAGCGATGGCTTCTCAACACTTCCTGCTGTGGGATTTGTAGCAACATGTTACCACCTGGTGTTGGGCTCCGATCCACAGCTGCATACAAACGAGCTGAGTATGCCCTTAGAGGGAGTGGGTGGGGGGTCGAATCTCTCCTCTGCTGACGGCCTAATGATCTGACGGCACATTAGGACTAATGCAGTTTTGACGACTTTCATAAAGTGGCACGAGTGCTTAAAGAAAAACATGCAAATGATGTGTTTGATTTTGCGAGAGGATGAATTCACTCCTTTCACTTGTGGCGTTTCTCTTTGTCGGTCAGTCATTAATGCTTTTCGGGGTCTGAGTTGTGTGTCACAGGTTCATCTGAGCTGACAGTGGTGGGCTGAGTAACATTAGCAAAAATCTGGGGTTTTATGGAGATAAGCTTTTGCTTTCAGTGCGTTTGCCTAAAGCTGCTTTCAGTCTTTTGTCATGTACTGTTGCTATTCTAACAGTGACACAGAACTATAATAAGGTCAGTTTGCATCTGAATCAAAGTTGATTAGGTTCAACTAGTGGCCAGGCCGAACCATGTAAATTAAAGAAAACTGTGTGTCCATCTGTTCAGGAACTGGCTGTCTGATCCCACTAAGCTTTCTAACATCGCAGCCTTCTGAATCAGAAATGTATTTGGTGTGGTAAAATAAATCTGTTTAATTTTAAATTTTTTAGTTTCCATTGGGTTCCAGGCTCCTGTGAGCTAAATGTCATGGCTCCACAAACGAGCAGAGTCAATCGACAATTTAACAGGTTGCTCTGAATTCAGAGGACTAAATGCTGTAGAGGTTTTTTGATTGCAAAGATCACAGCTAGAACCCTGTATGATAACCCTGCAGCCTGGTGGCTCAGTGGGTAGAGCATCGGGGTGGGACACAGAAAGTCTGCAGGATTGAACCCCAGCCCACAACAAACGAGTTGCGGGTTTTGTGGCAAGGTTTTGTGTTACGATGGCAAAAGTTTGCTTTCTCTGTCATATGAGCCAAATTCACTGGAATCCTGAAAATCTCCTTGTTTAGGATTTAAAGTGAACTATTTTTTTTTCACTTTTTAAGATGCATGTGCTGTGAAAAAGTTTTCTATCATTGAATTTAAGTAGTTTCTCACGTGAGGATGCATCTTTTCACATAGTACAAACTAAATTGTTAATTTTAAAGAACCATTACAAACTGCATTAAGCTGCTGATTCTATTGGAGGTTAGTAATGATGTCATAGCTCATCACATAAAATTAGGTCTGTACCTGTTGTTACCAAACCTGGCAACCTGTCCTACACACATCAAGAGTAAATGTGTATGTACTAACTGTTGAGCTTTAGAGACAAGCTTACGCTCTCTGCTCCTGGTGTTTGTGCCAAAATGACCTGATACACAACTAACAGCATCCTGATTACCCAGCTTTTCATCTCCTTCAGTGTTTAGCTTGGTGTACTTTTAAGCTTTAGCTCCAATTTCTTTCACAGCTGAATACTAACTTGGTTCTGCTGAACAAATATATTGCTTAATTACACATGTGAGTCTCAGTCTGTGTGTGTGTGTGTGTGAGACAAAGTCATGTCATTTACAGAAGTGTGTGTGTGTGTGTGTGTGTGTGTGTGTGTGTGTGTGTGTGAGAGAGAGAGAGACAAAGTCCTGTGTATGAGACAAAGTCCTGTCATTTACAGAAGTAGTGTGTGTGTGTGTGTGTGTGTTTAAGAGACACAAAGTGGTGTGTGTGTGTGTGTGTGTGTGTGTAAGAGACACAAAGTGGTGTGTGTGTGTGTGTGTGTGTGTGTCCGCTCTCATTACTGCAGATCTGCCAGCTCCAGTGTGAGAAAGCATAAATACAGCTTCCCTAATGATCCTGGTTACCATGGCAACAACATCCTATTCAGACAAATCTGACAGGAAAGTGAGGAGAAGAGGAGACTCAGAGGGAGGGAGGATGGGGGAATGGAGAAGACTAGGGACGAGATGGGGGGCGTAGATTTGTACAGAAGAGGGGGAGCCCTGCTGCAGATATGGAAACAGAGGAAATGAAGAATAGGCCCAATGTTTAAAAGGAAACAAATGTCATATTTTACCCAATTTACACTTGTGCAGAATAGTTATTACTAAATATAAATCCAGAACTTAAAATTTCAGTCTTTGTGTTGGGGACTGTCCACATTTTAGATTTCATACCATATTTAATACAAATGTGGAGAAAGGTGAGAACTTGTGAAGATCGTACATCCTGCAAGTAGCAGGTACCAGTTGAATTGTAGTAATGTAAACGCAGGGTGTGAGGGAAGAACTGAAAATACAGTTTGGAATCACTAACTCAATAAATCAACAAATGTCAATCTACAGGTTAGTTAATATTAATTAAAAAAAATACACATTTAATCGATGTTTCGTACGACTTTGTTATTGTGCTATTAATACAGCTTTACCTCAAATCATAGACGTCAGCAGAGAATTACATTTATGGACAAATATGACACAACCACTGACTCGCAGCCTGTGATGTAAAGGAATGAAGTACATTTTCTTAAGCACTGCACTTAACGTTCTAATTCAAAATGAGCTCATTTTCGATAAAATGTCTTATGTTCTGTTGTGAATAAAATATGTGTTGATGAGATTTCAAATCATTGCTTTCTATTTGTATTAACATTTTACACATCGTCCCAATATTGGGAGTTGGGCTTGTAGAACGATGAGAGGAAAATAACATTCTGCTGTCTTGTCACCACCATAAACCTCTAACATGCCTCTGATCCAGGAAATGAATTTCACTTTACTTCTGTCAAATCTTGAAATTCTGTCTAAAACCACAGGATCTCTGCTCCTTAATGGCATTATTGTTTATCATTAATATTGTTTTAATAACTTGCACGTTTTCTGATTGTAGAGCAGGAATTCATTTGTTGCACATGGCTGGATTTATGAAAAGACCACCTGGGTTCTTACTCTATTATACAGCAGCAAGTGTCACATGACTACATTTTCCCTGAAGCCTGTGTCATGACAAATTTCCCACTAGTGTCTAAAATACTAAATAACTTCAAATTAACGCAGTTTGATGGAGTGATTTTTAAACACAAACCAACCCAACTTTCTGCTGTTGTCAGTGAGTTAAGACCAGTTTGACTGCAACACACAAAATAAAAACCTACTCATGTTCTAATTATGTAAATATATAGGTAATATATACATTCTACTGCACATTAATAAAAACTACAAGCACTAATGACTAAAACGGAGATAAATATGTGGCCACTGAAACAATTTAAAATATTAACTTAAAAAATGAAGAGAACAATAAAGGCCAAATAAAAAAGAACATGAAAGAGCTGGAAGTAATGCAAACTCATCAAATCACAAAATTAATTTGACTCGTAGAGCAAAAATTGTTTTATGTGCAAACTGAGAGAACAAAAGACGGACAAATGTGCAACTTAGAAGAAGAAAAACAGTGTAACGTCTGTCCAGAGAAGCCTGGGCTGTGAGGAAATTGTATGAAATGAAAGACGTCTCTCTACCTGTCAGCTTGAACACATGCACACGGAGTTCATGATTCCTCTGCAGCTCCAGTACACACACACACACACACACACACACACACACACACACACACACACACACACACACACACACAGCTTTGATTTGCTCTGTTTGATTCCTGACGTTTGATTTCCACCTCAGTCACTGAGCTTTTCTTTGCGTCCCAGCAGTCGTTTAGCTTCAGTCAGGCAGACGGAGCCTAAAGGCATCACAGAGGCTTTCACATGCTTTAGGGCTGTCTGTTAAAATGTCAAGCCTAAGGCCTCCGAACTTCCCTTTTGTGAGCATGACTGACTACAGCCAGTGGCTTAGAAAAAGGGTTGATTTGAACAACAAACAGTCCAAGTTCAGTGTAGATTCAAACAAGTCAGGAATGTCTGTCAGAACCATTTAAACTTTAAACTGAAAATTCAAAGCTCATTAGTTCAGTTGTGGTGTTGTTTTTTTGGAGGAGCAAAGGTGAAGCATGCAAGCTCCAGAACACTGTACCTAGTGTTAAACACGGAAGCAGTAAGCATCAAGCTTTGAGGCCATTTTGCTGCCAGTGGACCTGCTGCAATGCACACATTGCACAGAGTGGACGGTAAATGGAGGAATTACCTTACAATTCTTCAGCCGAAGCTCAATCAGCCACATCAGACAGGGGTGACGACGACGACGACCCCAAATACACATCAAAGCTGGTTGTGTAATGGATGAAGAATGCAAAAATTAAACTTTTGGATTCACTTTTCCAATTCTATTAACATTTGTGGACTGTGACTAAACCTCAGGTCTGTGCCTCAAAACCATCTAACTTAACTGAACCCCACCAATTTTACCAAGATGAGGGGTCAAGTATCCAAGCAGAGTTCTGCCACAGCCTTGTTGATGGCTACACAAAGGGTCTGCTAAAGTAAAAATTGACATTTAGCAATATATAGGCAAAATCAATAGTTTGGATACAGTGGGGACTGGAACAATCACATCACTCCACAGATTTTAATTTTATTTTTTGAAAGCAGAACACAAGACCATCGCTAAAATTAGCTTCACGTTGACACTGAATGAACCCACTACTGTGTGTGTGTGATTAATGAGGTCTGTAATGGATTCTGATGACCTTGAGCTTTGAGGAGGATGTGATAAGTAATCACTCACACACACACAATCATTCAGATAGTGAGACCCTCTTATAAGTAGCAAAGGTAGTTGGGGTATTCTGGGTATGTGTTTGGCATAATACTCTTTATAGAGCACTTTTCTAAATGTAGAAAAACACAGCAAAGACAAATAAAAATGAAATAAAATCTAAGCTAAATCAAATAATGACATGGCTATAAAAATGTAGAAAAGCATCTCATTCCAACACTTTTGGGCTCTAACTGTTTTCAGCCCCCCCCCATCAGGGACACATAAAAAAAAACACCTGTCAAACCAAACAGCAACATTATTAGAAACAGGCTGAATGTGATCCACCAGGGGTCTGGTAAATGTCAGGACCTGTTTTACCACATGCTAAGGACCAAATATAACAATCTTTATCTTTTTCTCGTGTTCAGCTAGAAGAGAGTTGAAGCCATTAACCATTTGTTCTTGTATAAGCAGTCATGAAACTAATTCAGAGGCTTTGACAGGCAGATACAGCGGTGTATCATCAGCATAAAAGTGGAAAAACACCATGTGAATATGTGTAAGGGGAAGCAGTATAACAGAATAAAATTGGTCCCAAGACTGACCCTTGAGGGACACCGTACTTAATAGCAGAAAATGCCAACATATGATTGTCAATGGGGACATTTTAACGCAGTGCCTAGTACCTCAGTCTGTCCAATAAAATACAGTAATCGACTGTATCTTAATCCACTAAAGCACCTTTGGGATGCGGTCGGACGAATGAGTTGCATCATCTATGTTCAGCTGACATATCTGCAGCAACTGTTTGATGCTATGATGTCAAATTATGCAATGTGTTTTGTGAATGACGAACTGTACCTTCATCGAGGCAAATTGACTTGAGATTGATTCTAGGGTCGTGTGTCTGGTTTGGTTAATGCAAGCAAGGAGAAAGATCGTGGACATGTTTGAAAGTGATAAAATCCTGTATGACACCAGCCCTCGATCTTTCTCTGACTCTAACCAGCTGCTGTACCCTAAACACACGCTTTAAAAACACTGGTCACAAACTGGATGCTTTACTTCAGGGTCACATCTTATGGCAGAAAATGAAACCCAAAATTTTGCTGCAAGACTGAATATTTTGGTGCCTCAAAATATGTTGCCTGGTAACATTTTAAGGATCTGTTCAGTATCATCATATTTGCAACTCACCATTTACATCAGGTCATATGTTAACAACTGCTGCTGCTGCTACTACTACTACTACTACTACTACTACTGATAATAATATAACTATCATCCAGTTTCAGCAAAGCTAAAAAGGACACAAGCGACATGGGATTCAGTGTCTTACCTAATAGTAAGAAGATGAGATAGACACGTTCTATCTCCTGATCCACAGCATCAAACCATTGATCCAACTGCCTTAAACCTTCAGTCCAGCTATGATTCGATGCTGGGAAAACTCCCCTTTGCTCAGAAAAACAATCTGGTTTAGTTCTGATTTAGCTGGAAACTTAAGGCACAGTCATATTTCTACCGGGTGAACAATGGCTGGAGATTATGCTGGAGAAGCGTTGCTCAAATCCATGTGACCATCACCTGACCATGAACGTTTACTGAAAACAGATCTGACATTTGTACAAAAATGTTTACACCTCAAATTGACTTCAGTTTGATTTCTGTGGCAGTAGAAAGTGAAGAAGTTGAAATATTTCTTCTTTTTCATGTCTTGTGCCTCTAAATCCTCAAAGTTGGACCATGGTGTGGTCTCAGACTTTTGGACCCCACTCTAATTGAGGATCAATAAATGGTGTTTGATAAGTTAGAATAAGAAGGAAGAATAAAGGTAATTTCTTACTTGGAACATGATCCTGTACTGCTCCTCTGGGCGTTTGACCACACACATGTTGCAGCCCATGATGGTGTTATGTCCGTCTGGGATTTCTTCCTGTTTCTTTAATCTCTGTCCTCTGTCTCTGTTGTTTCTGCAGGTCCCTCTGGAAATAGCTGGCACTCTATCAATAATCCAGCTCATCCATTTGACCTTTCACCTCCAGATCTGCTGTCCTAAGGTCAGTCTTTGTTGGCCCTTTTTTACCAGCCTCTGATCTTTGACACAAACAAGATTCTAAATATAATTATTTGTTCATGATAACAGTTAACATCAGCTGAACAAAATGTGCAATAGCCTAAAACCTAAACAGCCTTCAGACCAAATTTGGGGCCAAAATTAAGAGTTGGTGACATTTGTAATCTCTGCTGACAAAGGCCTTTATGTGGGAAGATCCATTTGTATGTTTTAAAGACAAATTAGTAAAACCTACTCTTATTTGTAAAGCTTCAGCAGTTCACCTGCAAAATTAATTATTCTTATAAATGTTCATTTTCTCCTATTTAATGCACAAATGTGTCGTCTGAGGTCTTAGTTCTCTTTCAGAAAAGAAAACAAAGCTGCTTCATCAAAAATCCTCAAATGTGCTTCGTTTGGTTTCTTAAAACAAACGCAGACGCTTTTATCCGTCAAACGTCACCACTTCATCAACAAAGACGTGTCTCTGGGGAGAAAAGTCTCACTGTCGCTTTCAAAAACCATCTGGGAATCAATGGTGGAGTTTTCCTCTGCTCTCCTCTGCTGTGTCACTCTGAACACAAAAGCAAAACCCACATCTTGTGTTTTTATTCACGACAAAAGAAGCAGGACGTTGTTTAGCGGCGAGGAGGATGGCTGCTGCGTCTTTTCATTAAGAGTGAGGCACGAAGTTTTCTTCACCGCAGCAGATTGTTTCAGGAGGAGGAGGAGGATGAAGAGGAGCCTTAACGTGTAGAAAACCCTTCACAAAATTCTCCCGTTAAAATGCTGCTGAGAGCGAAGGAGGAATGAAGAAGATGAGTGAGCTGAAGCTGTGTGTGGGCTTGAACGTGTGGCTACGTTTCACCTGTACAAAACGTGCACTATTTCACGTGCACACTTTCTTGCTGATAAGTAAATTTCAGACCCAGTTTTTTCTCACAGGTTTGTGCTTTCTCAATAACTCGATGTCTGCTCTTAAAAAAAAATCAGTTAAACCAACTGTGCTTCATTTACAAGGTTATATGATTTCACTAATCTTTACAAAACACTTAATCGTTAAATATTCAGCTCAACGTTGACTTTCTGTCTTCTGAGATTTGTTTAAAGCTGCAGTGGAAACGAGGCCAGTGGCCATAAATAAGACATGAAGGAGAAAAGAAGAAAAAAACAGCTCGGGGCTGATTCACTGATGAATCAATTCAATTACTAATTAATAATCTGAGCACTAGTGACGTTTTTAAAACACTTTCTTTCTCCTCAGACTGACGAGTAGAAATCAGCAAATAGGCTGCTGGTTTAGATCTGAAATATTAGTAAGAGGCACAGCTTGAACATAAAAATGGATCTTTGGCACCTGATTTCTATTTCTGCAGAAAATAGTGTTTTAACATCTGAATGTCTGTTTTGAAGAAAGAATTTTGTCACAATTTGTGATTAAAATTAGGTTTTGACGTATGAGCTAAAAAATTAAATTGTGCCTTGTCTTCCGATAAAAGTTCATAAGACTATGATAAAACTTTTTGTGCTTAACAACATGCGCGTACTCACTTTCACTGTAAACTTCAACACGTTCTTGAGTCCACAGTTGAATCTGTGCTCTAGTTGCTGCTTGTGCTTCACGCAGTGGCTCAATCAGTTCATGTTCAGTCTGTCTTTTCTAAGAAACCCGCAGAGAGAAATCAGCTCGGTTCACATCTTTTTCGAACGGATCCTTCCATCCAGGATGTCGAACAGATGCTGCCGGTGCTGCATGACCTTCATCATCGGTCGTCTCTTCTGCAGAGCTAATATCCAAACACAGCTCGAGTTTCCCTACTTCTCCAAATGCTCTAAATGCTGGTTTTAGTTGTGGTTTATTTTAGCATTAGGATGCACATGAACTTGGACATTGGACTCAGCTGTATTTTCAGCTTTGTCTTTTCTGCTTTCTCTCACTTCAAATATCTCGAAATAAGCCTTTGAATGTACCTAAGTCTAGTGGTGTTGCCTTCAACACCTCATTATCACATCACTGTGTAAAGACAGAACGGACACTCTTCTTGCTTTTGGATCTTTCCAACAGACTCTTGTGCAATATTATAAGCAAAATATGAAAATGTTTGTAACTGAGCAGCAGTGATGTTTTGCAAACACTTTTTTTCTGCTTTCGGCGTTTGAGGTTTCATTTTAATTGACTACTTTCTCTGAACTGTTGAGGCTGTGCAGAACGCAGCATCTCACTTCCCCCCCCTCTGGTTTTATTACCGTCCACCTCGCCCACAGATGGTCCTTGAGATGGAATTATCCTGCAGAGAGGCGACAAACGGCAGCACATCGGGCCTGAGCTCAGCTTCCATTACCTGTGGGTCCTGTCACTAAACATCACTTCTCTGGCTTTAACGGAGTTGACCTCAGCCTCTCTGCAGCTGTTATCTGTCATCAGCACCTGCTTCATACAACTCAGGCCTCACTGGGATTCCTGTCAGACGTCGCCAAGGGAATATGTGGGAAAATTTGACGTGTGTTTGTGTGGTGAGAAAAGAGGACAGACGCAACAAGAAAAGGAAATGGAAGGTGGATGTGCCACAACCTCCTGTTTGTGCTTTTCATTAGAGATTTTCGAAGTCCTGTGGATTTTACTCAGCTCAGTTAAATGGCCAGGAGACAAAACTCCCGTCTGTTTGGCTTGTAGATGCTCAGTAAGTCTCTTCTTCTTTCTGGTGGGAGTATCTCAAGTATTTGTTGAAACTTCCAGTTTAAAGTGTCTTTACACCTGTTGCTCACCAGGGAAGAAGAAAAAAATCTTTCCTTTTCAGGTTCGAGTGTAAAATAGAGAACTTCACAAAAGTCTCCTTCAGGTCTGATAATCCGGGGAGGTGAAGCTCAGTTTTGTGTCCGTCTACACTGAAATCCACTTTATTCTCTGAGTAATTCCCCCCAAATCCTCCTCCTGGACTGGAAAGCAGACTGAGGTGGATCCTGTTGTTTTCACTGTGAGCTTGATGCTCTGACTGTCCGCTCTTCATCTCCTCCCTCCATTCACCCCTCGCTTTCCTCCTCTGCGCCGACGTTTCTCTCCAAAGGTTAAATCCAGCTTAGTTTCGCTCCTGGACACACAGAAGCAGAAGAAAAAAAACAAAGAGAAATGAGATTCTGACTGGTTTTACACACTGATGGGATGAAAGACACGAACACACACAGGCCTCTGGGCAAATCCTTTTCAGATTCCACAAGCCAGAATTTGTATTAAAGGCAAAATGTTATTTTTTTTTAACCAAATTTTTTACCGTTTCTTTCGAGCAGGAGACACTGTGTAAAGGGGAACCTTCAAACACAATGTCCATCCTGTCAAGTGATTTTTCTGGACATGCGTATTGTCATGAAACAAAAAAAGAATCCACGAGTGCAGTGAGGAAAGCTCAACACAAATAAGTCAGTTAATCAATCTCCAACGCTGGCGTTTGATCTGAGGGACCCTGAGATAATTAACAGGATTTTAAAGCAGAGAATTATGTTATTTATTACAGTTTTGTCAGTGTTTTGCTTTTTTTTTGGCATAAATTATTGGATTTGTTTTTTTTATTATTTAATTAAAATTAAAAACGTGTTGATTGAAATTATTAAACATTGCCACTTGTTTTGAAAAGTCACAGCTACAGTGCAGTTTATTGTCTCATAAGCCAGAACAAATAGTTGGAAACCACTGAATTTGTTGATCAACTTATGTTAGAATTTATCATTTTTCAAACCCAAAATGTCTTTTGGGGTGTGGAATAAAAAACAAGCAACTTCAGACGTAACTATTTTTCAAAGCAGACCAAGTAAAATGGCTGAACTTGAATTGTATTTTATATAATTTTTATCATTCCTAAAACTATGAATTTGCATCAAAATCAAATTAAAATTCTCAATGTGTTCATTTTTTTTAATTAAGAAAAAACCTATTAGGAGACACATTTCACACCAAACTTAACAAATCCGATTCTTGCAGCAAACAAACACAAATATAAAACCTTTTTCATTTCCCACTGTTGCTGCTAGTTTAAAAAATAAAATAAAAATACAGGTAAAGTGATTTGGCTTAAAATTACCCCAAATGTAGCGTTTTCCAGATGTTTAAGGAACCATCCACTCCTTGATTTCCCAGAGGGACTCAGTCTCAGATTCCTCCCACAGAAGTGAGCCTTGTCTGGGCAAAGCTTCCACAGCTCAGCGTCTCTCCTCCTCCTCCTCCTCCTCCTCCTCCGCTTCAGCAAAATGGACCAGATTCAATGTTCCCGGCCCCTCACACACATATGACGAGGCATTGAAACCATCCGGTGGTGGATCTTGAAGGAACAGGCAGATCTGCAGCGCTCTCCTCTCTCCTCCTGCAGCATCCTCCTCGCGCTGGAACAACAGCAGCCTCAGCGGCAGCACAGCCAGCCAATAACCTGCAGCCGGCAATTAATTTTCCTCGCAGCGATGCCTTTTTCCTCCTCCTCCCTGCTGCTGCTCAGTCTCTCCCCTCCCCTCTCTCCCTTTGCTCTGTCTCTTTCTTATTGTTCTTTTCCTGATAATTCCGTGACATTCAGATACTCCTCGTCTTTCACACGTGTAAACATGTTTTTGTGTCTCCCTCACAGTTTCAAACGAACCCAACAGACTCTTATCTCCATCTATGTGTGGGGGGGTGGGGGTGGGTTCCTCTCATCTTCAAAATGTCAACTTTACCAGTTTAAACCAGCAGGAGTGTTTTGAGGTTTTCTTTGGTTGGATTCTTCCTCTTGCAGAGTAGGTGAACATGTCATGTTGATACACTGCTGAGACAACAAAGAAACCAGCTGAACTGGATTAAAGAAGACAACGTATGTGTTTAGATATATTTTTATAAATGTCACCACTACTGGCAGGAACAAAAAGCACATGTTTTGTAGAAACAAGCCCTAATTTATAGGTCATGTAAGTGTTTTTTGTGTGTGAATACACACACGCAAACAAAAAAAGTGGAGAGTCTGAAAAAAGAACCCACTGGTTTACTGAACAACATCCATAACTTAGGAGATTAATAAAATACCAGCAATGAGCAGCCACCAAGACGTGGAGATGCAGAAAGGGGTCTGTTTAGTTTTACCTCCCTGTAATATCATTTTAACCAAAGTTTCCAAAGATTACAGAAACCAAAACATCAAGATTATTTTCATGGAACGTGCACTTTCGTGCACCTCGGTGTTGGTTGTGTTGCCTGTTTTTCTGTCCAGGCTCTGTCACCGTCACGATGTAGCTTCCACTCGATGGAGCTGATTTCTGTAACATTTACAGATCACATTGCTGCTCCCAGAACCTCAGGTGCCACCTTCATCTCAAATGTTAGTAACAGTGGAGAAAATGCACATTTATCAGGTTTTAATATCCCTCGGCATTATTTGCTTTTGTTGCCTATAATACTAACTCAGCGAAGCATCAGTCATTAATGTCTCATTTTCTGCCTTTATCTGTCAATTTTCATTTCCCTGAGAGAGAGAGAGAGAGACACACACACACACACACACACACACACACACTCTAAGGCATAAAGGGCATAAAACCGGCTCAGAGGGGGAGGGAGAGCACTGAACACAGCAACAGGATTATAGCAGCAAAAGCTGTGAGTGTTTTAAATTAATTTATCTCCTCATAAATTAACTCTGCGGACATTTATCTGAATTTAATTTAAATTAGTCATGGATGTATACACCCTCTCAAACACACACACAAACTGGCATCATCACGAATAATGTGAACATTACAATCTAACCACTGTGCATAGCTGTGAACTGGCACCCTGCTTCACAGCGACCCCCTCCCCAAGAGTACCAAGCAGTGGGATCCTATCACAGAGCAGCAACAGGAGATATTGATCTTTGATTAATTTGATCAGCAGTTGAAGCTGATCACACCGTAAGCTGCACCGGCTAAACACACAGGAAGCGTCTCTTCTGTTGCTAGGCAACTCTAAAAATAGCTGATTCCCATCACCTTGCCAACACATCTATTAGATTTAGATTTGTAGAGGATAATAACTTTGCAACCACTCAAACAAAACAATCTTTCATGTTTACAGCCTCAAATGCACATGTGCTAAATAATTTGCACTTCTTACTTCACAGATGTACGATAATACATATCATAATAAACTCACAGTGATGTGTTATTTGGGATGAAGCATCTGTGTTAAAATCAACAGGTTGAATCAGTGAGTTGTCTTGGCCTGAATGTAACTTCTTTGTAGGGGTTCAGGTTTATAAAGGGGTTGAACAACTTGGTGTTTCTGCAGTGTTATGGATTTTTCTCTCATTTCATGTGGGGTTTCTGTGTCTCACTTGGATTAATTTGCTCCAAATTAATTTGCGGCAAATTAAATGTTCAGTAAATAAATTGCTAAGTAGTAAAATGCAGATAGTGAATGCGAACCCCGCCCGAGCCAATCCTTGTGACTTTTGGTTTTGAAAAGAAGCGCTCCCCCATAAGTCACAGCATCTGCATTAACATGCATAAGAACTGATGTCTGCTCTGTCAATCGTTTGCATCCCTTAAACCTCTGCCACCCCAGCTCTGACTGCAAGGCACAGGGTTTAATTTCCTAACCAAAGTTTTACAGCTGTCCAAATGTGAATTTCTCCCTGTGATGATAAACCGGATCATTATTGGCTTCTCCAAACAAACTACACAGGCTTGATGCATGGACGCCTGTTTCCTCCAGTAAAACAAAAAGAATTAAAAAGGATTTGATCATGATGGTGTCACTGAGGGATTTTCAACAGTTTTTTTTGTTCCAAATTTACCTTTTTCATTTTTTTCATGTCAAATCAACATTTACATCTCTGACCCCCCCTTTTTTTAAAATCAGTGGCCACCCTGTTCATAGTGGCCCTGATTCAGAGTGCAGCATGGGACCATTTATAAAACCTGTAAGATTAACGTGTGCGTGCGTGTGTGTGCGTGTGTGTGTGTGTGTGTGTGTGTGTGTGTCTATCCAAATGAAATACATCCTTGCTGCCACTGCACTGAATCAATACACCCCCTCTCTCCTCGTCCTCATCTTCTTCACCTCCCTCTCCATCATCACTCCTCCTCTCTCCCACCTTTCCTTTCTACATATTTATTCTTCATCTTCTCTCCCACCTCATTCCTACCATATCTGCCTCTGCACAGCCACTCCTCCCTCTCCTCCTCTTCTCATCTCATCCTTTTCTTCTCCTCCCCACCCAGCTTCCTGTCATCTTTCTTTCCACGTCCCTATTGTCTGTTCATCTTTCACTGTGTCCACCTGGATTTTCCATCCCGCTCTCCCTTCATTTCTTCATTCTCTCCCCATCCTCCCATCTTCCTCTGCTCCTCCTCCTCCTCCTCTTCCTCCCTACTGATGGTCCAGTCCTGTGAGAGCAGTTTATCAGCTCAACACAGTAATTACACTGACACAGAGAGGAGGAGGAGGGATGCTCTGCAGTGTCAACACTCTGCCACACGCACACATACATACACACAGGATACACAAATACAGATAAAACCACACAAAGTAAACCAAAAAATACGCATTGTTCTGGGCTTAGGTACTGCTACTCACACACACACACACTTTGGGTTGTGTACATTTGTGGGTGATGTGTGTGTTGAAGCGAAGCTGCAGACTGAACATCTATTTGTCTCTGTCACTTTAGCCCGTGTGTGTGTGTGTGTGTGTGTGTGTGTGTGTGTGTGTGTGTGTGTGTGTGTGTGTGTGTGTGTGTGTGTGTGTGTGTGTGTGTGTGTGTGTGTGTGTGTGTGTGTGTGTGTGTGTGTGTGTGTGTGTGTGTGTGTGTGTGTGTGTGTGTGTGTGTGTGTGTGTGTGTGTGTGTGTGTGTGTGTGTGTGTGTGTGTGTGTGTGTGTGTGTGTGTGTGTGTGTGTCATATTCAACACACATCTCCACGGAAACAAACACTTCATACTCTACTTCCTGCAGTGCATAAGAGCATGTTTCATTTATTATTTAATATTTTTTCCTGATGATTTGTTGGAAGTAAAGAATAACTCTTACTAATAACTAAAAGACAAAATAATTTCAAACTGGACACTTTCCATTTATTAAGACCTGCTGTATATGGACACATCATTACTGTTGTAAGACACACTTCAGATATCCCAGTCCTATCTTTTAATATTTAAAGAGTCTCTTTATTTCAAAGTGTTGATGGATAGTAAAGATCCGACAGTGCATGTGAACTGCTTCATTGTCTGGTAAAACTGATGGAAAATACATGATTTGCATAAAATAATTAAATGTATTATGTAGTAATTCTACATAATGTTTGATTGAGAATTTACTGTCCATTAAAAAAAAAAAAAAAAAGGTTTTTACATTTTCTTGTATCCTTTGACATCATCAAATCCATTTTCTGCTTTGAACCAGAGAGGAGAGAGTGTGGAGGGACAAATCACAGTGCATGCGGGAACAACACAGGGAAAGTGGCGAGTGTGTGTTTTGTCTGTGTTTGTGTTTGCATCAGGGGACACATTAGTGAGCTGGAGATTGTACACAAGGTGTAATCTTCACATGCTGACAGCCTGAAAGCCTCAATAATCAACAGCTCTGTACACACTCAGGAGGTTAAAGGTCTCTCACGCACACACACATAGTGGACATCGTCATTACATCCACACAACATACTGTGTACACACACTCACACACACACACACGCACACAGGCAGTGGGTTTAACAAGCAATTATCGTGTGGAGTGAAGACCGGGAGCAGAATAAGTCAAAGCAGTTTCTCAGTGAAGCAAACATCTGGCAGCAGCTTCTTTTTATAAAAACAAAATTATCTAGTTTTTGCACTTTGATGCAGATTAACACTGAGCAACTACTCATTGTGTTGACATTCCTGCCCACAGTGTATGATTTTCAAAAATTCGATCATGTCTAAAATCAAAGCAGGATCCTGGTCATTGCTTGTTCAACAACCAACAGCTGGCCACAGTCTAGCTGACAGTGACTGACTCGGGGAGAAACTGGGTCAAATCCGTGCATTGTCTGTCTGAGTTGGGCTGTTACTGGCCTGCTCTCACAGCCAGTGTCTTCAAATATGTGTAACCAGGTGGTAAAAGCACAATCGTCAAGGAAATAAACCTCAAAAAACAAAAGCTTTGCAAACAAAAATAGATACAAAATGTCTAAACACAGACGTCCAAAATAAAGACACAGTCACCAAAAACCGTTAAAAATGGCAAGAAAATGACTAAAAGCAGAATAACCACTAACAAAATGCTTAAACCACCTGACATTAACCACATCTGTCTCCCTGCAGCTGCAGCTCCCTTCACAAAATGCGTAATTATAATTTGATTAAACATAAATATGATTGTATTATGCACAAATAGGCAGCTTTGATTCACCAGTAACTTTCTGAAAACTGAAGAGGAGGAGGAGGAGGCAAAAGTTAAAATGAGGGAAAATCAGTGTGAGATGAGCAGAGGATGTTATCAAATCGTCGAACAGAGACAGTGGAGGAGGAGTGTGAGGCTGGAAGAGCTCAGGGAGGCAGGTTGTGTAACCTTCGTATCACTGCACTTCATCTTCTTATTTTCTTTTGTATTTAGACAAAGCGTGTTTGTGGCTCATTCAGTCGCCTCCACATATGACTTTTTCAGTCAGAGATAAGTTTTACATATTAAAGCCTTCTGATCAACTCAGTGCATCTGTTTTTGATTTATTTTCAAATAAAGTACAGTGGCAGACGCGTTTGCTCGTTGAATTATTCAAAACCAAAATGTGAGGATAAATTAAAATGATAACAGACGGAAAAGTCCACACTGATCACACGTCATGTCGTCACCTTTTCTTTGTACGTGTGTGAGCTTAAGGACACATTTTAGGACCAAAAATTGGGAGTTGTACAATTATTACAAATAGTTTTTTAAGTGATGTGGTTAAGAAAGTTAATAAAACATTGAGGTTGATGCAATTGGTGCAGAAGACTCCTATTAAAAATCTGTGCCAAGACATTTCTGGACAGAAAGCACAACCCTGCCTCCTAAAACTAAAGTGCAAACACAGTTATGTTTTCACCTAATGGCTGCATCTTTATGTTCCAATGCAACATTTTGTGAATGAAATGGTTCTTTCATTAAAGGAGCAGGTTGTGGAGGGTGGTGGGTGTTGAAGGCCAAACACCCAGGATCGATTCCTGCGTCTTACATCTGGTTCAGTTCAGGAAAGTGAACCACTGACCTTAGGGATGGAGCAAGATTGTGGAAGTGTTTAAAAGAGATAAAACCCATTCTGTGTAAATGTTAGTTTCCTGTATGACACCAGCCCTCGATCTTCCTCTGACTCTAACCAGCTGCTGTTTGAACGCTGTGCTCACACAAACTGGACATTGTACTTCAGGATCACACATTACGGCAGAAAACAAAACCTGATATTTGGCTGCAAGATCTAATATTTTGAGGTTTTCACGTTGCCTGGCAATTTTGGTCTGTTCAATATCAACGTATTTGCTGCTTCATGAATCGTATTGGAATTTATAGTTCAATTCTATAGAAACTTAACTTTTAGGAGACAGCGTGCGAGTGTGAATGGTTGTCTGTCTGTGTTGGCCCTGAGACAGACTGGAGACCTGTCTAGGGTGGACACCACCTCTCGCCCAGGGACATCTGGAATAGACTGTTCAAGCAGTTAAAGATAAAAGACAGAATTATGTAATACTTTGCTGCACTGTGATTAGGACAAATGTAAAAATCCTACACATGGACATTTCTTAAATAAGCCGCCTGTGTGACGTCCAGCAGTTGATCAAAGGAGAAGTAGACGATTTGCTCACAGCCGCATCTTATAAAGACTGTGTGCATTATGACGTCCTAGAAAACCTACAGAAACATGACGGAACCGTAAACTGAAACGCATTTATTCTGTGAGATGAGGCTTCAGAAACCCCTCCAGGTGTGAACTGCCCTTTGGAACATTCAGACGCCAAAAGCCTTTTCTCTCCTCAGACCGGTTGGAGCTTCAGTCAGTGACGCTGTGTGATCACAGACTCATTAACCTCAGGTTAAACCATCAGCAGGCAGCAGCTCCTGGTTTCTGCTCTGCACGGTACTAAACCCGTCCTCCTTCAGAGAAAGTACTAACTCCACATTCACACAGCTCCACCTCAGCCAGCTACAGTTTTGTGATAATAATTTTGTCACATAGTTTTACATCGACTAAAAGTTCGGAACTTTCCTACGTATCTAATCATTTTAATAAATACAGTTACTATCCTAAAAGATCTACTCAATGCTGATACCGCATGATAGTGAATGAAGGAATGATGATGATGATGATGATGATGATGCACTTTATGCTTTGAATTCCTGCAGTGTCCTGCAGATGCAGTTTGAATGGCAGCAAATGAGAGAAGGCTCATAACAACATAGGACACTTCAGACTTGAATTGGACTTGCAAAAATTAATTTGTCGACATCTCTGGCTGCAAAACGTGGATTCAGCTGCAAATACATCGTCTCCAAAAAATGCACAGTTTCCTTCTTCCTGAGAAAAGTTTGGCTGTTGGACAAAATGATCAATTGAATTAACAATTTATAAAGGATTCATTGATTAATGAAGTGATTATTAATACAATCTTCTGGTTTTAGTAATAGACAGCACAAATAACAAACTACCACGAATTAATGTGTGTGATGTATATGAACTCGTATGTTACAGCATGTTTGATTCAGAAAGAAGTCTTTGCAGAATGTAGAAAAAAAAATCCCCTCCCTCCATTTCCTTCTATCGATCCCTCTCTCGGTGTTCTCCTCTGCGTGACCCCTCGTCTCTAATCTCACACAGTATAGATGTCAGATATCAGGAGGACAGTTAACAAGATTTACTCCTTTCAGCCTTAAAGCCCATTGACCCACTCTCTCCTTCTCATTACGAGCTCACACAGAACTGAGGTGAATAAAACAAACACACGTTACCAGCTCATCGGTTAAAACTGCCTACACGTTTTCATGCGGCTGCAAAAGACAATCAAGCATTTAGAAAAAATAATCTTGGAGTTTTCCACAGAGGCCACTGCCCAGGCGAAGCACCTCGCAGCTCTAAATACCTCGAACTACATGGACTAACAGTCTCTATCCATCGGCTTCTTCTTCAGTGACCCAGGACCCTGATGTCTCGGTGATGTGGTCTGGAGACACAGTGCCAACCCGCGGTCTTCTGGCCCTGTAGGATGACTAATGGCCTGTCCTGACAAGGGCCTGCTCCTCAGCACTAACACAGGAGGCCTGGATCCCAGCTAAAAGAAGACCTCGAGAGACACCTTCCGCACCTCAACTGGTCAATTGATCCACCTTCTCCGGTCCAGGTGAATAACCAGTTCACTGTGCTGGAAGGGCGACTCCATTGTTAGAGAGGTTCGCCTAAATTCCGTGGAAACGTTTGGCTTTCCTGGAGCCTCTTTCACTGACAGAAATAGAAAAATATCCTATGGCAACAAATGTCTTGATAAGTGTTGGAACAAATGACAGCAACCGCCAACAGTCCAAGCGGCTGAAACCCAACTTCATGTCACTTTTCTCCTCACTGGAGGGTTTTCACAACAGACGGTTCTTCATCTCTGGCCCAATTCCCAGGCTGGGTCACGGTGTTGTACTCTACTCATACAGAAGCAGACTCCAAAACAATTAAATGTGGATTATTTAATATCAGATCTCTCTCGTCTAATTTACTGTTTGTAAATGACACGATAATTGATTTATTCCGTCTTACTGAAACTTGGTTGCTGCAGGAAGAATATGTCAGTCTGAATGAGTCAAACCCGCATTAAAGGGAGTTTTTCCTCTCCACTGTTGCCTAAGGCTCAACGGGGAATTGTTGGGTTTTCTCTCTACATCTTTATAGTCTTTATTCTGTAAAGTGGCTTGAGATGACTTCTGTGAATTGGCGCTTTATAAATAACGTTGAATTGAATTGAATTTCATCACATGAATGAACATTTCTTTGCTCATTCACACAATTTGCGTAAAGAATTCTTTTCCGAATTGTTTCCATATTGATGTTCCATTTAAATTGATATGTTGATATGTCCGAACCCCATTACCACAAATGTAAATAAAATAGGTTTGCAAAACATTATTTTCAGAAAAAGGGGTTTGTAAAATCTGTCCAGTGGCATAAAACATCCAACATCTTTTCTACACATTGCAAGACAGTGAAAGAAAAGATTTCTATAAAAAGAAAACAAAACAAATTTCAGGATTATATCATGGCCAGAAAAATATTAAAATGAAAAATTAAGCTCATGTAATGTCATGGCAAATATGTAACTGACTACAAGTTGTGGCAGGAAAAGCACGGAGAATGCTCCAAGCTTAAAGTGTATCACGATAAAGAGCTTTTGTCTTTGTGTGTCAGTCGTTCTGGAGTGTTTTCTTACACCACGTGTTGCGCGACCTTCCAGCCGCCCTGCGGCGTGAATCCCACAGGGATTTTCCCCCCAGTCCAACACGCTGGATAATAGTGATGCAGCACACATCCTGTCACTGTGTGGAGAGGACAATTACCCTCTGTGGTTTCAGGCAAACCCTCCTCTGATGAGAGACTGTATCACCACGTCAGATGAGACAAAGGGACACCGGAGGAGGTCAAACTGGTCGATAGCTTTGATCTCTGTGTGACTTTATTGTTATCAGGAATTCTAATTGATGCTACGTTAAGTTGCCCTGCAGGGAACAGGCCACAATCCAAAGGGTTCGTCCTCTGGAAATCGGAAATGCCTCACTGTTCTTATCATCTCAGCCGGCTGCAGGCTTTCAATTCAATTTCAATTCAGCTTTATTTATATAGCACCAATTCACAACAAAGTCATCTCAGGCCACTTTACAGAAGAAAGTCAAGACTATAAAGATGTATAGAGAATTGAACAATTCCACCTGGAGCAAGCCATAGGCAAGGTCTTCTCTATATGATGGAGCCTGAACATTCAGAGCTTTATATGTAAGAAGCAGGGTTTTAAATTCTATTCTAGATTTAATGGGAAGCCAATGGAGAGAAGCTAGTGAAGGTGAAATATGATCTCTCTTGCTGCAGCGTTTTGGTTTCTGTGTGTAGTTTGCATGTTCTCCCCGTGCGTGTGTGGGTTTCCTCCAGCTTCCTCCCACAGTCCAAACACATGTTCGGTTAACTGGTGATCCTAAATTACCTGTGTATGTCTCTCTGTGTGGGCCCTGAGACAGGCTGGAGACCTGTCTAGAGTGGACCCCACTCTCACGCAATGACAGCTGGGATAGGCTCCCCCCCCTCCCCCCCCCGTGGGATTATCTTAAGTGGTTAAGAAAATGGATCAATGCTGGTCCTCATCCCTGCTGTGCTTGCTTTCACTATCCCTGGCTACACCCTGTCTGAAATCCGTCCCTCTTCATTCACTTCATACTCCCTACATGATGTTCACGCTGTAGAGCAGTCAGTTGAGATTTTGGACAGTTACAGCTGTTGGAGCCATGCAACTGTAATTTTCTTATCCCTAAAACGAGGGGAGCGTTGCATTGTGGGATACTTTGAGTGCACTATATAGTGGACAGATTTACACACTCAACATTCGGACACTAAGACAGACGTGTGAACACACTATATAGTGAATAGGTGTGATTTCAGACACAACCTGGAATTGAGAAGCACTGATTTCAGTGACCCAGCACCAAAGTGCAGACTGTCCATCTGCAGCAGGTTGTGTGGTGGTTGGGGTTAGAATGGTGCTGCTGCCACCCTGTGTGTGGAAGCAGTTACTGCACTTACCTGCTGGGTGAGTATCTTTCAAAGTAAAATGTAGGATTTAATGGAAAGATAAATCGTTTTATCTACAAAGTTAAGAACAACCTTCCTCCTAAAAACAAATTTTGACATAAAAACTGTCTTAGACCCAAACGTTTGATACAGTTTGTGATGTGTATGCACATTAATCACATTAAGAGAAAAATGAGATGAAAGTGTATCACTGAGCGTTGGCCGGACAGATTTTCCACCAGAAATGATTCTGTATTTAGTTTTCTCATTGTGTATAAGTTAATTTCATGACGTGACCACCAGAGGGCAGCACAGTACAACAGAGCTGCAGAGACCAGTGTGAGGTGTGGTGCCGCACACAAAACTGGACCAGTAAAGATTAGGAAGGTTTTTAGTTCCATAGACTGTGAGCTTGGTTGATCTCTGTGAGGGACATGACACCTGATATGTTCTACGTGCAGTGTTGAATGTGTTTACAGTGGGAAACAGATGGGGGCTGGTGATTGGTTGAATTGTGGGAAGGGAGCTAGAGGCAACCAATAAGCAATGCCAGGTTATTTCCCCCTTTGAAAAACTTTTAAAGAGATTTTGTTTTCTAATTTGGCCTTTTGTCTTGACAGAAAATGATGAAAAACAGATTGTTGCATGTCAAACTTAATTTCTACAAAGAAAATGTAATAAAAAATACAAAAATAAGTGACTTAAAGTACCTTTGTTCCACTAGTCACACAGTAAGTTTAATGGAGACCACCTGAGTGCAGTGAATGTGTTTGTAGGATTGCAGTACAAATACACTGGTATCTGGATGCTCCAGTTACTGCTGAATCAGTATCCTGGTTAAAATGTGCTCTGTGGAGACAAAACAACAGTCCAGTCATCTCTGTGAAATGTCAAAAGCACAAGTCAAGGACATTTCCTGCTCAGTAGTAAAGTTGGTGTTATCATTAAGACATGAAGGGACAAAGGAAAACGGCACAGGAATAAATCTGCCTACAGCAGCTCGTCCTCAATGTCTGATTCCTTTAGGGGAGTCAAAGGTGCTCAGCCTTCTCTAGGCACATTTATACCAGCGCCACATTTCTTCATTTCCTAATGGTGGATTTAACTGTACTTCAAGAGAAATGTTCTCGTCTTATCCTCTGATTTCTGCTCTTCAGAAACCTTTTCATGGAGTTGATTGGAGTGTTTTTTGTCTTCAGGACACTGATTGAGCAGTAACTGGACTTTACAGATACCAGTGTATTTACACTGCAATGCTTTAAACACATTCAAACCAGTTGGCTGCACAATTGATGACTTGAAATTAAATCGACCGGAAACTCGAAACGTTTGGGGTTTTTATGCTTGTGTTCCAGCGACGGCCGTGACCAGTGTCGTTATGGTTTTCAATCCCATTCTCGTGAACATAATATCTCAGAAATAACTGTTGGGAGTTTCTTCAAAATTGGCCCAAACGTCCACTTAGATTTGTGCATGAACTGATTAGCACAGTTCACTTTGGACACACATGCATGTAAACCGGGAGGATAATTCTTCTTTTCCCCCTGATGCCTAAATGAAGTGTTCAGTTATTAGAATAAAAGTAGAAGTAAAGTGTTCAAATAATAAGTTAATATAACAAAGGTCGCATAACAAGGTTTATCATCCTCCATGTTTCTGTTGCGATGAAAGAAAAATCTCCTTGGAAATGGCTGAACTCTCCATCTACTGTACATCTGCTGTACATTTTGCCTTGGTGGTAGAGTGTGATCTCCCACACAGCTCGCAGCTCTGCAGCCCACACAGCGAACACAGTTCAGAGGTGGATCCGCATTAGCAAACAATACGAGGTGACGAACCGACACCGCTGTACCTGCTAACGTGGAGGGCAGCGGAGGATGGCTCGGCCTCCACACACACACATTCATAGGCACGTTTGAATGTAAATGTATACAGAAAAGAAGAAAGCTGCAGACACACAACATGGCTAAGATCAGTGCATTTGTTAACATTAGTCCTTAACTCTGGAATTATCAATACAGGTTATTATGAAAGGACTGTGCAGTTTTAGTACCAGTAGATTCTTCTTATTGATGTGGTCATGGTGTAGAAGATGACTGCTCATTTTTCATGCTGAATCTTGTGCAAAAGCAGCTCGACAACAGTTGCTGCAAACTGAACAAACTGAGCTGTGGTGTGACGTGAGGAATCTTGGTTAAAAAGCAGGTTGGGAAGCAGCAACATCGTTTTAGTAAATGATAAATGAACAAACTTTTCAGAAAGAGATGCTCTAGTTTTTAAAGTCGTGTTGCCCCAGATGTGCAGTTTACCTCATATTGGGCCCACAGTGACTTCAGAATGTACTCAGACCCCTACACTTTACGTTAAAATGATTCTTTTTAACTATTAACATTCAGTCAAGAACCCATCATGACACATTTAAAGCTACATGATGTAAATGGCAACATGAAAGTCAGGATCTGCATCGCACACTGACACTTTGAAGCTTTGATCAGCAGCTGTCTGTTAGGAATCTCTGTGTGTTTACTATAAGACAGAATCCAGTAACTCAGTATCTTCTAATGTGGCAAAGTTTGAAATAAAAGTAGTAGTGGTGGTCGTTCTCAACCCCACACGGGACACACACACGCACACACACACACTGAAATTAGCAGGCGAGATAATCACAGTGGTGATGCTCCTTTTTGCGTCTTCATGTCCCTGAAGACAAATACATGCATTATAATATACCAACACATTACACGCCTACATACACAACAATACGCTGCATAAATCACGGCATCACATCACACGCACACACACACACACCTCGTCCTCCCACTAATCGCTCCAACTAATTACACTTCCCTGAACTCTCTGCTGTTACAAATACATGCAGAGGAGGACAGAGAGCAGCTCGGAGTTTCTGAGGGCTCAAACTGATTATTATGATGTTATAATAACCCCGAAGCTCCTGTGAGCTCGTTGTAATCTGAGCTAATATTTAGTGGATTGAACCTGTCGTATCAGCCAAGATAAAATTTCCAGGTATCACAAGTGCTAAGAAACACATTTAAATGTGCCATTTGTAATCTGTTTTCACAAAAGAGGCACAACGTAGGAGTGAAGCTCTCAGGGATCCTGTTGGAGACAAAATGTCCAACTTCTTATGAACAAAACTGCACCGGACAGTACAGATTGTATATTGCATCAGCATCTGTCAAAGACAGTGTGTTATAACATTTAATGTGCTCAACAGCTAAACTTATGTACATACAACTAATATGAAAAGTGACACGAGCAAAATATACACACATAAATAAGATCTAATTTCTCATGAGCATGTGATGTTACCTGGTGCAATACCAGACACCTTTGAATGCTCACATGAAAGGTTTCCAGCACTGGCCAGGAAGTATTTCATGTAGATGTGATGCAACAGCTTTCTCCAATGGATGGAGTGTCACCTGTAAAGGTTATAGTGCAGCCAAAGGGCTCCATAACCTACACAGGTGAACTTAATTTGACCTTCTCTAAACCTTTGAATGCACATGAACCAACTGTTCAGTGTTTCAGTGGTTAGTGCATAACATGCTGTTCTCCAACAAGGTGATTAACCACTAAATGTTCTGGTTCAATGACAGTTTGTATTTACACATTTGACATTATGAGACCAAGACAACACCTAACAATTGACAAGTTATTGAGACATTGACATTTTTTGTTGTTGTATACCCACCACTAGTGTGAGCTTTTGTTTCAATCAATTGTTTGAGATGAAGAAACTACAATTGCGTGCATCTATTTAAATGCCCTACTTTCATCATATAATATCACTGTAGCATGAACTTTTTACATTTTCCATAAATTTCACGTGAAGGTTGAATGTCGCTAACTTTGTGTGAGTAGTGTATACAATCATATTTTACAGGACAACATCAGTCTTTCCTGTTTCAGACTTAGCTCTTTATTTTTACCAAACTGCAATATTTTCCCTTACTGGACTGTTTCTTACATTAAGTATTAGAAACATACTCTGCCCACACCAGCAGGTACAGTAGGGACCAAACCTGATGTATGAGCCGATGAGGACAGACAACAGGCCTGTGACTGGTTTGACAGCACCTGCAGCTGGTGGTTTCTCTGTGTTTCCAGTTTGTATAAGCTAAGCTAATGAAAGTGTAGCGTCCATCATTTCATCCTGTTTTTGAGGAAGACAATCCACAAACTTTACTTGAGACTTTTATTTTTTAAATTCTGATATTGGGCTGGTTTTGGGACACATTAGCAGCCTATGATAAAACCAGCAAACAGTTACTTTACTCCTGTTTCTGCAGAGCAGCTCAGTGCTGGGAAATCTTACCCATGTTGTAAACGTTTCAACGTCAGTAAAAGTGCAGCTGGTTGTAATGACCGTATGTTAGAATTCATTGATTTCTGCAGAGAAATGTTGTCTTTGTAATCAGCTTCTCCATAGAGAGTGGGAGGCAGGAGAGAACAGAACAGAGAGGGAGAGAGAGAGAGAACGGAGGAGGAGGAGGGTTGGGAAAAGAAAAGATGCAAAGGTAGAAGCTAGAAAAGTGAATGTAACATTACTGAGATGAAGGCTGTTTTTATTCTGTATTATTACCATTATTACCCTGATGAAACAGGGAGGGCTTGTATTCACAAAGCATCAGCAAAGTGCTGATTCAAATGTCTGTTTACAGCCTTTGGTCACGTGGCTTCCTACCACATGATGTAAAGGTCACACGGTGAAGTAGCAGCGTGGTATTTATGTGTTTCTGGGGACATGTGCAGGACTGTATCCAGACCAGGACCTCGTCGTTCCTGGAGTCTGCATGCAGCCAATGAACACAACACAAGTGGAGATTTTGTTTGCCGACCCAATAGTGACCTGGTTAGCAAAGCACGAGCAGCAAATGGAGAAAAAGTAGGAGAGAAATGGAAAATATATGAAGTGTCAGTTCCTCGTGTCTCTAGGAAAGACACTGCAGGGTCAGGTGATCTCCTCGCATGGCAGCTGTCATCACTGCTGTGTGAGTGTGTGAAGTGTCATAAACCTTTTTTCCACAATAATCCAAATGCCCATTAAAAACATTTTTTGTTGAAAGAACCGGCAAGATGCTAACGCCCTGATTGGCCTTCAGAAAAACCATCATCCCACAGTACTCAACAACTTACACACTCTGAAGCCCTGAAGCCTTCCACTGATATTGGAAAACTGTGTTTAATGAAATGATTTAACCAGTTTCCTTCACGAGTTTATTCCTCGTGAGGTGGAGAATTTCTGGGACTGGATCTTGAATCATTAGGAACAAACTAGCATTAACCAAAGTCAAACAGCTGCCACACATGTATAAAAATGTGATCGGAGCAGTAAATTACTGCGATTTTAAAATAAGCCTGTTCAGACAAAAGTCATGTTACTGAACCTTTTTTGTTTTTCCTCCTGATCCAAACATATGTGTCCCTAATTGTCTTCAGCTGTAGATCAGATCATCTCGTTATTTTAATCCAGTGTCCACAGGTGAAAGACTTTGCTAATCTGTTTCTGCATGTGTCTCCCTCTCTCTGTTCTTTTTAATGGCTCCAAAATGGCCGTCAGAAGGATTCTAGTTTCCTGGTGTGACGTCGTCTTTATGCGTCAAGTTTCTGCCTGACGTCAGAGGACAAACTAGAGCAGCCAGCCTTTTTTGGACACTCTCTGGAAAAAAAACCCCTTCTGTTCTTCTTTTTTCTCTCCCACTTATTATCCTCCTCCATGTCTCACTCTTTTCTTCCTCCAGTTCTCACTTCGTCCCTACTTTCTTCTTCACCTCTGCCACCTTCCTTTCACACTTCGTCCTCCTTTCCTCTTTATCTTCCCTGTCCTGACTGTAACTAACCTGAATATTGAGAAATTAAACATTGTCATTGTAGTGAATGAAAAAAAGCAAAACTGAGAAGAGGAGAGAGAGAGAGGAAGGAAACATACGTGAAAAAAAGGTTGAGGGGAAAAAGGTGGAAGAGATGTCAGAGAAGGAGAAAGGTGAAGAGTACAGGCAGGAGGAAGAGGAGGAGGAGCGAGGTAAATGAGGCAAAGGAAACGTGAGTAAGAGGTGTAGGTGAGGAAGCAGGAGGTGTAGCAGGAGGCTGATGAACGAGCCACCAGAGAGTGGAGAAAATGAGCAGAGCTCTCACTCTGCTGATGTTTTAGTGTCCTGTCATCCAAACAACGCCCTCCGACATTAACAACTTTAAACTACACATTATGTGTGAGTGCTCATATGGATGTGCATGTTTAATTTATTGATCCCAGTGGGAGGGGGTCACTTGGGCCAGATGCAATGGAAGCAGGAGAAAGTGAATATTGAACTGCCGACCCTGTGCTCTGCCCCTGCCAGGACCATTTTGGTTAATGTAAGTGAGTAGGAACATTTTAGTCTCTTTGAGAGTCAAGACTTGGTTTCAGGGTTCACGTTTGATTGAGCTGAAGGTTTGGGATTGTAGATGGATCACTGAAGGGTCCTTCCTGGTACAGGCCAGGGGGCCAAGAGGTGAGGGGCCCCTGGAAAAGAGCCTATGTACATTTTTGGTTTGAAAGAGCTCAGTTAAAAGCCACAAAATAACTACAGACAGACACAAACATTAAAAAATGCCAAACAAACTGACAGGAAAGAGCTGGAAACAGAGTGTGGGGGGCCTCCACTGTCTGCACAGGGGCCCTTTTCCCCTTCATCCGTCAGTGGTCGAGTGTTGTACTGGTTGATCTGATTGCTATAGTAGCTGAGAACAGGTGCTATTATCTTTTTTCTGTTCCGGACGGCATCCAGGGCCTTCGCCTTTTGTGGATTATTGTAATTTGTTTGCAGGTGCTTTGACTGTGTTCACTTTGCATTTAACTAAGCTGGAGACAGAATTATTAATACTTGCACTGCATGAAAACATGAATAACGACAGGCGTTGTCATTTACGTCTGCGTGAATGTTGCTGCATCAACAGCATCTCCCCACAGTAGCACAAATTACGGAGCATAAGTTTACTCAGACTTGTACTGCTGCTTTAATACCTGCTCGCAGCTCCTCCGTGTCTGTGCTGCCAGTCATAAACAGGAACACAGCTCTGTTTGCGGGGACAAACTCTCTTCACGGATCCCTTCCGTTAAAGCAGCGCGTCTTTCATTGTGGTCTCAGACTCTGACCACAGAGTAATGTGTCCTGTTTAGCATAGAGGATCTTTGGCGCTCTCTGCAGCCACAGCTCCCAGCAGCAGCAGCAGCGGACGGTGGGGACAGAGACACCGACTGTGTGCGATGGGATCCATGTCAGTTTAGAGCCGAGGACAGAATCCGGTCCCAGGTGAGTCCTCGTTAAACCTTTAATCAGCAGCCGTGTGTTAAACGGCGGTTGGACGCTTCCACCGTGCGCGCGCGCGCACGTTTGTGGCTGGATGTCCGCAGACAGCACATCAGATTAATTTTTAATGGAGCGACTTTATTAAAACCTTTTCCGCGCTGTCTGAGCGCTGGCGCTCGTGACGTTAATTAGCGCTGGCGGTTAATTGGACTTCCTGTCGCACGTGAAGCGGCGGGGACACAATGAGACTCCAGCCTCAGTTCCTCCCATCATGTGCGTTGGTTCGTGAGGCCTGATGGAGCCTCCGCACCAGTTCAGTGATGGACTGCAGCTGCATGTGTCCCTGTTCCCCCTCATTGAACAGGCAGCAGACTTGTTGTTCTGCTTTTTATTTTCCAGCCTCAATTCTTAAAATCACAAGCGACATAACCTCAATTTGTGGCTACAAATCATCGTCAAGTCATTTCTTTGCTTGGATGTTTCCATCTGTAAATCACATTACAGTTATTCTACAGTGGCAAGAAAAAAGGTGTGTGATCTTTTATGTCTAACCAGCTAATCACACACACACACACACACACACACACACACTTTCAGGTCTGTGCTGAATGAATCCACTAAACCAGTCCTGCTGTGGAGCATCAAGCTGCTTACATCAACATGGAAACATGAGGCAGAGAGGAAACAGTTCCCAAGTTTATCAAGGTCTCAGGATACAGGTCAATTTCAGGATTCGGCCGATTTAGTACAACTAGACAGCGGCAAAGGAAAGTTCCAAAAACACGTCCTGAAAGTTTCACACGGCTGATTCTCAGCTACTTGTTTGATGTAACTTGCTGCCAAAGGAAGTTCATCCTCTTATTAAACCCAAGGTTCACTTACTTTTCCACACTAGTCATTAACCCGGATACACTGTGTTGCAGGAGTTTGCTGCAGAATTTCTGCAGCGCTGGCTGATCACTGAATGGGCCTTCAGGAGCCCAAAGACCGAGGACAAAGGACTCTGCTTGAAGTGGCCGTTACCGCTTCTTAACAGGAAGTAAAGAACCATCAAAAAACGCACACAGAGACACGAAAAAGCCACAAAGATTTCTCTTTACAGGTCTGTACCCAGGGGCCCATTCGGCCTTTCCCATCAAATTGATTCCTCTTTCATTTCCATTGGTGCAGACACAGCAGGCACAGCGCTCCATATGTGCAGGTACCTGAGTGGACTGAATATCAGGAGAGAACTTTTATTGGTGCATGTTGCTTTAATAAAAGCTGCACAACAGTTAGTTTGCATTTCTGATAAATCCTCTTTAGACTATGATATATGATTTCACACTGAGCTACAAACACGATTCACTGTCTGAACATTACATATGCAGAAGCAAAATGTTTGGAGGAGAACTTCATTCTCCACCCATGTGCCTCCGACTGTAGGGCCATCAGGGCTGCAGCTACTTGATTTATTGCAAGAAAATGCTGAATACGCCTGTAATTTTTCACGCACCCTCTAGTATTGCAATACAAAGATGGATTTTTGGGGCATGTGACCCAGAGTTCAAACTTCAAGTTTTGTGACTGGCAGCTGGTTTGGGATAAATACAGTGCTGAGAGCTCACAGCACTGCAAATGGAGGAAATACAAGCAAAAAAAATCAATTTGACAAAAACCGGTGCAGCATTAAACGAAACGTGCTGCAACACACTGGGAACATCTAAAAATATACGTACAAATGTTTGTGGCCACTGGTGACATTGCTATGACAGTTGTCTACAATGGTTCTGGGAGGAACCGAAAAGTGATGGACAAAACTGGGACACACTTGTTACCATAGTTTCTTACTGGAGCTGACTCTCCCTCAGTGGGTTGGGACGTTAGGACGCTAGCTGAGTAACACGTAAGTTTTCTGGATTTTTTTTTATTGTTTTTATTGCTTATGATGGCTGCTGTTAACCTAGTGTTAGTGTTTTGTTTATTACTCTCCTGCCAACGTACTTAATCTTGAAATGTTACACGCACATAGTTGACTGGCTGCCTCCCGGAGACGTTGCTGTTGTTGTCTGTGCTCCTTGCATTTGTGCATTTCTTTGTTTGGTTGTGTTGTTGCTATTTGCGGCGCATTTCTTAATGCTGCGCCTGTGTTTTCCAACTGATGAAGTAGCTTTTTAAATTTGGGTTTTGTCTATTTGCATGTGTGCTGAAAGCTCTCAGGTCATTGTAGATGCAACTTAAAGTCAGAGCCATGAATGCTTTGATTGTGAGACCCAGCAAATTGATGGTGGGGGGATTTAGCCTGATGTGATTTGTTTTGCCTTTATTTTGCCTCCAGCTTCATCGTGATGCAGGCCAAACAATTCATATAGTACAAGATAATGGATGAAAACAAGAGTTGCATTTTTGCCCTCAGTCAACCTAAAAGGTTAATATGGGCACATGCAAGATGTGATGAAACCTGCATGTAGTTTGTGTAAACTCTGAATTACTATAGATTTTATAGAGAATGCTATAATATTTCTGTATATAATATTGTATTTATAGGACCTTAGCCTGCATTTTCTGGCCATCAGCCTGTCATCATTTTTTATTATTTTTTTGTAGTTCAGCTGAATTACTTGAGCCTTTACCTGAATCCAGTCCTTAAGTTTAGTGTGTATATAGTTTAAAATGGATCGTTATGGAGCTTGAAACACAGCTTAACGATGATTCTGTCATATTCCTGAAACATTCACAACCTGCAGCCTCACACATCCTGTGTAATTTCTGTGTGATGCTCCTGGTAGTGCAGTAAAGCAGCTCTCAGTGCTGATGTGATTTCTGCATTTGTTGCTGTGTGAGGGTGCTACACGCACGCACGCACACACACACACACACTTTCCTGCCTCCTTCCTTCCTGTTCTGTACGGTTTCCACCTCCTCCATCCATCCCTTCATCCATTTAGGATGCTTGTCTGTACTCGACACCTTCTCCCTCTATGCTCCTCTTCCTCGGCAGAATAGTGGAGGAGAAAAAGTGTTTGATTAAAGCCGCATCTGTTCACACGCACATACGGGGGGGGGGGGGGGGATCAGCGGCGCTGCAGCAGCGGATCGCTTGGCTGTCGGACGCAGAGGAATAATAATTAGTAAGATATTGAAGAAGAATGCTGGGCCTGCAGTAAGGAGGCAAGCGGAGGACTACAAGAGGAGAGAGAGAGAGAAGAAGAAGAAGAAGAGGGAATTGAATTGACTATAATCTGATCAAGAAGAAGAAAAAGAAGAGAGGAAAACTGCAGAGCAGCAGCTGTCTTTTTTTTTTTTTTTTTAGAGGGAGATGATGGTGACAGCATTAGTGGAGGAGGAGAGAAAGGGATGAGCGAGGATCAATAATCCTCCCTCCTGCCTCCTCCTCCACCTTCATCCCTCCATCACCTCTGCAGGAGCAGCTGAAACCTGTGAGACTCTGCTGTGTGGTTTTTATTCCCTCATTTTTTTTCCTCGCTTGCTGCATCGTGTCTGTGTCAGTGCATTGTCATGTGTGTCATTTGTGTGTAACTGTCGCCTGTAGAGGGTGTGTGTGTGTGTGTGTGTAGCCTGTGTTAACTGTTCACTGTGTGATTCATGCATGTTTGTATATGATGTGTGCAAAACGTGTGGGCTGTATGAACTACTGTGCATGTACTGTGTGTGTGTGTGTGTGTGTGTGTGTGTGTGTGTGTGTGTGTGTGTGTGTGTGTGTGCGTGCGTGTGGCAGATAAAATTGGCCAATTAAAATAGTCCTGCTGCTGTTAAATTGGACTAGAATTATATGAAAGATCATGAAGCAGAGAACACAGTTCAAAGCGCCTGCACTGTGATGAAATCAGTGTTGGTATAACCAACATTCTGTGCACAGATTCATTTCAGGTTGTCGTGGAGGCAAATGTTGCTGGGAATGAGCAGATATAGGCCACTATTGTAGAACTGTTCAGCTCTACAACTGGGCAAAATCATTCCTTCTAAAAAAAAAAAAAACCTATTGCAATTCATATTTTGGCCACTGTGTGAGAGCACAAACACATGGCCAACACCAGCATATCATGACTCATTACCCAGCAGCCAACATAATCATTCATTTACAGTTTGAGTCCATTTTTGCTCTGCTTTTGGTCTCTACCAACCCCTCAGAGAAACAGCTAACCGCTATCCGCTAAATACTGCACTAGATGCGGCCTCTTAAAAATCTTGTTTCAGGTGAATCAGAAATCTTGTTCAATTTTATGTCGTCCTCGTGTTGGCAAACTTCACACGATAATGTCAAAGAGCCTGTGCACCAAACCAACCGTTTATAACACCTAATGCATGACTGCTGATTGGACAGGTTACAATTATCTGCTACAGCAGAACCACAGTAATGGTCAAAAACCCCAACAAGATGGACAAGAGGGAATTTTCCCCAATCGAATTGAAAGGTTGTTAGTTCAGTCATTTCTGTAACTACAGCAACTGAGAGAAGTGAAAGCTGCGGATGTTTTTAGAGACCAAACTCTGCACATATTCAGTATCTGTACATGTTTTATGTAAACATTAATGAGAACATGGAGTCAGAGGCAGTTTATTGACTGACAGGACATCATAAAGACGTAGATTAAGCCTGTTTCTGTTTGTAGTTAGAGCAGATTGTAGTTAGAGTCAGTCACTTTGCAAGATGGCCTGTGGGCACTAAGCCCAAACCCCCAATGTCAAAACAGAGTCATCAATAAGACAAAAAGAGGAATGAACTCTACAGAAAAGAATACTAACTGGCTTCTTGTATTTTAAAAAAAAATAGAGCATATGAGAGAGAGAGAGAGAGAGAGAGAGAGAGATGGTGGTCGGTTAGTGAGTCATGAATAATTGAATGTGCTTAATGGGAAGAGATATAAAAGCTAAATCTGTTTGGCCGCTTTGCAATCCACACCAAAGGGTCTAGACATTTCCACTGTGCATGGACGGACCATGATGCTGCAGTGTCTCAGTCTAAAACCGTTTCTAAGCAGCACACGAGTGGTGAAAAGTGTGTGTACGGATAAATCTGTAACTTCATGGTTGCTGCCTATAACGTCAATTATAAAAAGTAAAATGTTCTCAGACAAAGTATTTTTTCCCATCAAAACATCCAGTCTTGTAGTACATCCAGGTCTCTTGACTGCAGTGTTGTTTATATGGTCATTACACACAAATGTGATTATTACCCATGAAACAAAACCATGATTTGTCCCTAACTTTAACCGAAGTACATTGTCTAAGCCTAACGACACGTGGGAATTCTTAGCCAAACTTGGATCTCTGGTGTGACAGTCCTTGGCTTTGCATTCCTGCCATCCTCCCCAACTATTTTGCACAATGACTTAAAAGTATCGCATCTGAACATAATCTATATAGCACATGATGTTTCATAGGCATCACGTTTGCAGTCAAGTTATATATGATAAATAGATTTTTTCTGACACAGGGCTTGTTTAATCTTGTATAGAATCAGCTGTGACAATGGCGAGAGGAAAAAAGTCTGTGTGTTATTTGTCTGAGCAAGTTATGACCAACACTGACATGCTATAGTTTGATCACTTCTACTACTTGTAGTAATTATGACCTGAGCAAAGCTAAGTAGTGATGTTAAAGAAATTCATGTGAGGAAGTTGCGGTGGCGTGTGTTCATTATTGGAACCGTGGTGGAAGATAAATTGCATAAAAACAAAATGCTGTCACACACGTACATCCTTACTATAGTAACCACCTGCGTCATGTTGTATTATGATCATTAAAAAACGCAACATCTCCGATTAGAGCCGAACCCTGGTCTCCTGTGGAAAACTTTGTCTTGTTGTTGAAGTGTCAGGGTTTCCTTTGTACACAAACTGGTACTTTAAGCCTCAGCATGTAACGTAGAAGGACTTAACAAGGGGGCAAGTTTTGATTCCTCGGTAATGAGAATGGGCTGGTTATACCAGCCTCCAATAAGCTGCTATTTCAAGAGAATCTCCTTTGGGTGGTGTGAAAGCAAAGGGACCAAGCTCCCAGGATCAGCACTGGGCAGTGGGGCAAATTTGGCATGGTGGTCAGTGTGGTATTGCAACTCCTGTCTCATTCATTGTGCGCCAAAAGGAGGCCAGTGTGCTCTATGAGCCCAAAACTGCAGAAACATGTGGATCATCTTGGTTGTTGGAGGGTTTTGTTTTTTTCTTTTGGTTTTTTTGGGCTTGTTTGCCACTGAAAATCTGACATAGGAATGAATCCAGTATCCAGGTCTTATAATGCACCCATGGGTGTGACAGGTGACCTTCAGTTGGTATTTAGGTTGGTGGACTTTAGGCGATTACGTAGTGGCAGGAAGTGGTAACAGCAGCAGCAGCAAACACAGATGCATCAACAAATACTTCAAAATAATGAAAAATATAAGAAATTTCATGTACTAAGCTCTGATTCATGGTGTGCAACACCTGACCTTTTTGAAGTACTGAAAAAAATCTTGGGTTTGAATGATCCATTATGACAAATCACAAGCTTTACTACACGGAGTCCTGCATCACCACTAGGCACGACTCTACAGTTTTTAGTGGTTTTGTCTTTAGATAGTGTATTGAAATGATAATTCGCAGAAAACTGTACGGGACTAAGTAGCTAAAGATAGACAGAAAGAAGTAAAGCTGTGTGACAAGAAGAGACAAAATGGAAAGAAGGAAACTGAGAAGGACAGAAAGAGGTGGATGAAGACAGATGAGGGATAGTGATAGAGTGTGGGAGGAGAGGCTGATGGTGTGTGATGATTTTTCTAGTCTCTGATGGAGCATGTCATTGGTATTTATGGCCTGAGAAATCGCACACTCCTAGCAACCACAGAGGAAGAGAAAGAAGTAAAAGGGATGGAGATGAGAAGTAACAGCAACATGAATAAAGACAAGAGAAAAGAAAAAGATCAGGAACAGAATGAACAGAGACAGTAGAAAGATTAAAGACAGAGGAGGTAAAGAAGGCAAAGAGGTGAGAACTCAAATGAAAACCAAAGTGAAAGTAACGAGGTAAAATAGGAGGCGGATGATACAGTGGAAGGACCATAAGCTTATTTTTCCTGTTGACTCTGGCTCTTTTCTTCTGCTTCCTGTTGTCTTATCTGTCCTTTTTTCCCCTCTTCTTTTTCATGTAACTGGTGGAAGACGTGAGGAAGGATCTAGGGGCAGCAGGAAAATGACGGTGAATCCTAAACGCCTTGTGGTATCCAGGAAGACGACATGAGACTTAACTTTTGCTTAGTCCTTCTTCTGACAGACCAACTGCAGGAAGCCTGGCTGAATCCTGCAGCCGAACCCATACGCCAGGACGAAGTGAACCTCTCCTCTTCCATATTTGTCAGAAGATGATCTTCAGCAGGGGTTACGTTTTGTTGCACCCTGTTCAGATGATGGAGAAAATCTGAACTGAGTTGACTTATTTCTTGACCTGCTTTAAAGACTCCTCCGATTTTTTTGATTAGGGGAACTATCAGACCCCAGGATTTTATGATGATGCACTGCAGAGAAGCAGGTGATTAGTAAGTTAGTTTCTAACTTCATGCACGCTGGTGCAGACTGTGTTTCTGCTGCAGCACTTTGGGGATAATTCTGGCATTGGATGCTGGGAGGGAACACAATCGGTTGGACCACTTGTGTTGAACAATCTGCAGTTACTCAACAATGCCAATGATGATATGTTTGACCTAGATGGAACAATTAAGTCTCTCTAAGCTCCCACACCTTCTTCTTGAAAACAAATGTTTTGATCCTCTGCATGGAGTGCAGAGGCTGGACACGACTGTCTCACTGACTAACAGACTTTTCTGACTGTTGGAGGGGAAGAAGACAATCTTTACCGTCTTCAGAAATTAGTTTTCTGTTTTAATTCGCCATGGGCCTGAACCCAAACACGAACACCTGACTGAACCAGGGGATGGGTGACGACTCCATAAATCTGTCCAATTGGAGCACGTGGTGTCGAGGTCCATCTTGATCTTCAAATCCGAACTCAAACAAGGAAAGTCCTCTCCCCCCCACTTACCTCTGGTGGGGGGGAGGGTGAAGGGTAGTTTAGATTTTGGGGTGTAGGGGTTAGAGCCATAGGGTCTAGCTTTGTAGTTACTTAGGTTAGGTTTTAGGCTGTATATTGACAGAGTAAGGCAGCGCTGCTGTGGGTCTAGAAAGTAGTTTTAGATTGTAGGTCAGCTACAAGTTCCTCTGTGTGTTGTCTTCTCCGTATATAATCAGTTGTGTTAGTTTGATTCTTTGGGCTGTGGGCTCGTTTTCCTTGATCAGCCCCTTTGCTATCTAACACTTGTACCAGCTTTGACTCAGGCAGTGTTTTCTTGAGTGCAGACGTTTAGCATTTAGCCTCAGAGCTAACTGGCACTATATGACCTGGATCTAACAGCATTTAAGTTCTTAAGTTGAACCTTTAGAATTGGTGAGTTTTGGTCATTTTGCATCCGTGTGCTAGCTCTCAGACCAGCTGGTCATGGATGCTAATCAAGGCCCAGGCCAAGGCAGCCCGGAAAGCCCTAACCGGGCTGTGGAGTACCTTCTTGAACTCAACAACATCATTGAAAGCCAGCAGAAGCTTCTAGAAACCCAGCGGCGCCGGATTGAAGAGCTGGAGGTCCAACTGGACCGGCTCAGCCAGGAGAATAAGGACCTACGTTTGGACCGGCAGCCTGTCGCTCCTCCTCCACCTGCTCCTCCTCCTGAGCCTCCTCTCCCTCCTCCGCCACCACCACCACCCCCAACTCAGAACACATCAGCATCTGTTTCTATCAAGAATCACCACCACCACCACAACAGCCAGCACCAGGCTCCTCCCCAGCCTCCCTCCTCCATCCCCCTCCACCACAGCCACCACCACCACCAGCATCATCAGCAGCAGCACCACTCCTCCACGCACCACTCCTACAACAGCACCAACAGCATGAGTACGACTCCTATCACAGCTCCTGCCGCGGCTTCAGTGCCTACTTCCATCTCCGTCCCGACTCAAATCCCAGTTCCAACCTCTTCCCCAGGCCCAGCTCCGCCTCCCCCTCCTCCAATCCCGCCCAGGGATCAGCCACGGGCCCACAGCCGGCTGACCCGGGTGCCCTCCACTAGCACAGGCACCAACACCAACTTTGTAGAGAAAGAGAAAGAGAGGCTTGAGCGCCTGCACAGAGCCAACGCTTCAAACAACCACCACGCCCACACCCTCCACCACCACAAATCGTAAGTTAAACTAAAATTACTACAACCAAAGCCAAAGGTAGCACAGGAAAAAGGTAAACTGGATCTCAGCAGTGGGTTGAAAAGAATGGAGTCCACCTTCGAAACCCTGGCAGGCAGGAATTCCTATTTTAGAATCACTGGTAAATTATGATTTGGGATGTAAATCTTGAGACAAAGTTGATTTTAGATGATGTTTCCTCGTCATAAAATCATGACCTAGGACGACTTTTCGAGTTCCTTGTATGCTCTGTTTCAAAGCCGTAACGCTGCTCTGTTTTGTTGTTTCCAATGTCTCCTAACCTTGATCACGAACGAAATGGAATCCTTTCAGTAAATTTCCGAACACAGACTTGGCTGCCAGCCTCTCATCCCACTGTCCGGTTTGCCAGAACTTGTGTTAATCTTTGACTTTGATCACTACTAACTTTGCAGCTTCTTTCATGCAGGTTTTGTGCACGCCTAGAAATATGTGTATATATATATATACATATACATGCAAAATCTGACCTGAAAACACTGTTTTGCTTGATTATTTGCTGCCGCAAAAATGCAAGCAGTACTTTAAGGCCATAGAGGCGAACGTGATTAATTGTAAAGTGTTTTGCGCTCAAACAATACAAGTGGTGATTTGTTAAGTTTACCTTTTGAAGTCTTTATTCCTCCAATGCACAGGGGCAGCTGATGCCTCTGCGCATTCTTTCCATACTGACTTAGTGTGATTTGTGGTGCACAGGCTTGATAATTATTCATTCCTTTATCAGCTAGTAGGGCTACAGAGTGGAAGGGTGTAGTGGGAACTTGCATGCTGCAGGAGAGCAGAGTGCGTGAGACTCGAGAGACAGACAAATTAAATGACTACAGCATCTGTAACACTGATAATTGGTTGAGCAAAAACTGAACTGTGTTATGTAATGGATATTTTCCAAGCTACGATTGGTTGTTCTCTGAGGACATGAAGAAAACTCTGCTTTATGTAAAAGTGAAGTTGTTTGCCCTACTAATCACCATGGTAACCACTTACTAGGTACTGTAGCTCACTAGATTCCTCTGTTGTCTTTTTGTTCTTATATTTTATTTTCATTTTTTTCACTCTGAATACATTTTCAGTCTGTTCGCTGCCTGGATTTGGATTTGTTGCCTGGCAACATTATCTTAAGAGCATCCAACCAGGAAGCGTTGAGAAATATGGAGCCTGGCGGCCGTCTGTTGCAGTTGTCTTTGTGTACAGGGCCTTGCGGTGCCATAGGCAACAGGATGTAGAGTTGCAGTTGTCCCGTGTGTCTACCAGGCGCTTCCTTTGTAACTGGTAGCACTGAGCTGCAGCCTGGGGAAAGCACTGGTCAATGCAATTGCTGTTGCTCAGCAACTGTGGAAAACCTGTTTGAAGGACAACACGTTCACGAACAGTTGAAACGGTATTTACCTCAATCGGTGCTCAGACTGCTTGAAGCTTTGCAAAGCTTGCACCACTGTTGGGAACATAGAGCAATCTCCTCCTTTCCACTGCAATCATGCAGGGCAGTAGAAGAGAAGCTCCCGACAGACCTGCAGAAATGAAAGCTGGGGAAACGCAGTGATGACTCATGGAGACAGAATTAATAGTACTCTAGCTTTGTCTTGTAAGCTCTCATACATGCAGCTGAAAAGTAAAACTGATTGTGCACAGAAGTACTTACAGTAGAATATGACTCAGACTCTCTGATCTGGGCTTATCTGAGACATCAAAGTGCAGGAAAAAGATCCGCTTATCCCTGAGTCATGGGGCATTTAGGTATAGCTGAAATTATGGGGAAAAGCTGACCCTCAAACTTGCAACTGATGTAACAGGCAGAGAACAATGATAGAGTCTGACAGCTGTGAAGATGAGGCTGATTCGTCGGGAAAACCACACAGTACAATCAGCTGCTCGCTGCCTCTTCAAGTGACTGAGTAGGATCCAATAAATCCCACACTGCACAGGGGCAGATTACGGCACGGAGGCATGGCAGCATGTTGCAGAGCTGCCCACTCTGTTTTGTAGTGATTTCGCACAGGGCCTGATGCAGCAAAATGTAAAACACCCTCACGGATTCATCTTGCAGCATCTTGCAGCGCCTCAGGCGGAAGCAGCACAAAGCAAGGTGCATATAAGAGGCAGCACTGAGTACAGCAAACACAAAGCACCTCAAACATGCCTGGTTTTCTCATTTTGTCCTGGTCTTAGACAGGGAACAAGGGCAACAAGTGGGACCTGAACCACAGACACGAGGTAAGCACCTGGCTTCCGAAAGCGGTCTGAAGCATCAGAGACATACAGTACATGGAGTTTTAATCAACGGTGAGGTTTAAGTCGGAAAACTTGTTCAGAGACGACCGATTGCAGCCATTTTTAGATGAATGTGTAGATCACATTTTACCAATTTCCCACAACACATGGATCCAATGATTGAGTGGATGATAAAAACAAGTCATACTCGCTTCACTGTGGTGCAAGTAGCTAATAGCCAGTTAACTTAAAACAATGCCGGTGTAACTGCTCAGCTCAATCACAGAAGCACAGCAGCAACTGTCAACTCCTCTCAGAGCAGCTTGAGGAAGACGTTTCAAACTTAAGTGTAGTAAACAGAATAAAACATGCACAACACTGCTATGATCCTCAAACGCTGTTATTAAAGATTTAGGAGTGGAGACGAGTGGAAACGGTGAACTCACCATGCAGCAGCACGTCAGGCTGTAGTATAAATACAGTATTTGTGCAGGAAACAATCTGTGTGCTTTTGTTTTACTCTCAGACTGTGATGCACATGCAGGCTCACAGATTACATTTAGTCTGCACATTATGAAAACCTTCAGCGTGAGTCATCAGTGCGCAGATGAGATTTGCACATGTGATTGTCAGGAGGCCATAACCATCATTGGACATCGGCACTTTTACATGCTATTAATCCAAATGGGCTGCGAATGACCGAAGCCTTATGGTAATGAACACAGAGAAAGAGTGATGATGTTCTGCAGTGTGGGTGTGAAGGAGTCAGATCTGTGGGATTCAAACAGCAGAAGAGAAAAGAGTCAAATGTAAAAAAAGGAAAAGAGAAATTTAGAGGATGAGTTATTCACTTTGCTGAGTCTTTCTGCAAAACCATGTCTTTATTTTAATTTTTCCTTCTTTGTGACTCTAACATTGTGTGATCTGTGTACAGAGACAGTGATGCAGCTTTCAGGCCTTTTCTTATCAATGTGTCATTGGAAGAACACACAATACACAAATTGTGCATCTCGGGGTGGAGGAAGCAGAGTGGGACACTCTGTTACATTAGAGGACAGCAAGTGCCTCCACAGGCTGGTTTAGTCATTGCTGGTGCAAACAGTCTCCTGAAGCAGTGCTTCTACTTGGACTCTACATCTTTTTCCCCCTCGCAGAAGAAAATATGAATGGTAAATGTGGGTGGGGTAACGTGTCAATGCAAGTGATTACAAAAATACACAGATTTATGAAATGTGTGTCGACGTGTCGCATGTTGGGATAGAAATTAACGGTACACAAAGATTCAGTGCCTGGGACAATTTGGGGACAATAAATAAATGACCTCAGTGCATGGATTTACCTCTTAAAGGTTAACTAGAGGAATTAATAAGAAAAGAAACTTGTGGAGCAGCTTCCTCCTTCTGACTCTGAGTGATTGTCAGTCAGTTAAAGTCAGTTACTCCTGAACTCAACCGGACAACGTCAGTGCTCGTTTGACTACCGGCGTAAAAATGCTCTGTAAATTAACAGCAGAGTCCCCATCAGCAGCAGACAGAGGAGGACAGGGATCAGTGCTAGGGACTGATTTCATGTTCATTCCTCCTAAACTTCCCCCAGTTTCCATGTGATTAAGGAGACATCACTGAGTCTATGTGGGGACTTTGCTGTTAGACATGATGAATAAATTCTCATTCAGTTCTTGGTGTATTTGGCTCAAACTCAGTCTGATCCAACAGTCCTGCAGTGAATCCTCCTTCATGAAGGTGATAAAGTTCACTTTGTGTCCACACTGTTTTTTCTGCTGTTTAACTGCAGTGCAGACGGGAGATTTAGTTACGTCCAGTTCTCACTGATAAACTTAATGTGGTGGAGAAAATAATACAAAAAACATTTTCATAACGTGCAGTTTCCAACCAAACAATCAACCCTGATATCAGATTCTACTGTCGCTGCTATAACCGTTTGTTCTGCTCTTGATTCGTCACCTTCCAGCTTAGTACAGAAACAGGTTCAAGTTGGAAGTAGGTTATTTCTCTTAAAGCGAAGCATAATGTCAGTGTTTCACCGTAAAACAGAGCTAAATACTCTAAGACGTGATCTAGAAATCTGCTCATAATATGAATAAAAGCAGTCAATGGAACAAGCTCTTGCTCATATTGTGGACAGACTTCATATTACTCGACCGGCCTATTTTGGGGGGAGGAGTAATGCTCTGCAGTGCATACCCTGAATTATTATATTGAAATATTATTGATGAATGAAAATGTACATTTTTATTAAATGAATTGTTAAGGCATTATATTATTATTATTGTTGTTGTTGTTGTTGTTATGTTATTATATTTTAACTGAAAAAGAAAAAAGAGCTTAGTGGGAAAATAATTGATAGATTATTTGATTAATTGAAACCATTTTCTGTAGCCACAGCAATTCACAGAGAAAGAAAGTGACTTTAAAATCACCAGTTGGCTCAATAAAGAGCGAGGAAACGTGCTCCGCTATCAGATCAGCAATTAGCACATAACCTGATTTGAGGTTTGGAATCTGTGTCGGTTGAGAAAAAGTTGTATTGTTGCATAGCTGCTATCAGGAACAGCTTCACTGACCTTCATTGGACTCCAACCAATCATTTGCGCACATGTGACAGATGTTCCTGTTTTCCTGTCTGGCTGTACAGATGTCATTTCCACCCTGTCTTTCTTTGCCTGCGCTAACTTGTCTTCTCTGCTCCACATTAGATTTTCTGTCTCTTTTTCCACTCGCATAAAAACAAAAGTGGACGCAATGTGGACAGGAGATACATTTTTGCTCCACATGTTTGCCCCACCCCCCACACACCTACACACCTTACCTGTCTCCTGTCTTTGTAAACATCTGCTGACATCTTGTCCTCTGTGTGCTGATGTGCTGATAACAGGAGTGTAAATGAGCTCGGTCAGCAGCACTTCTGCACCAGGTGTGTGTGTGTGTGTGTGTGTGTGTGTCTTGGTCCCATCACTTCAGTGTCCTGGAAACCTCCCAAATGTAGATGCTCAGCCAGTGTTCTAACACCCTCATCAATTATCACGGATTTCTGAAAGCAAAAAGTTTTGGATTATTTCTGATATTTTTTATTTGTTTGTAAATGTGTGTGTGTGTGTGTGTGTGTGTGTGTGTGTGAGCCTAGAAGCTAAAAATCTTGACTTAGCAGTTTATTGGTGGATTGAAAGCACCTCATCAGCGCAGACTGTTGCCTGATAGCTGAGCTAAACATGTTTCCAACATCAGACTGCACCAATTAAACAGTTCCGATCAGACAGCAGGCTGAATAAAGACAAACACACGGGTCTTTGTAATGAGGTCAGTTCACACCAGGTTGTGCTGTATATGTACAAACCCCCAGATTAGGTTGCATCTCAAACATCTGTCAATGTTTGAAGTGAACAACTTCAAAGTCACGTTACAGGTTTTAATGTATCTTTGCTTTGTGGAGTCATTAGAATTTGGTTTCGATACGTTTTGTGTCTGTGCAGCTCTGAAGCCCCTCGCACAGTCTCCCTCTCCCAGATAAGCCACCTGTTTGAAGATGAAATATGTCTGGATCAATGTGTTAAAACCTATCAGGGCCATTGATCAGCTTGTTCATTGATCACTAATTAATTAGTTTTCGTCCATGGCTGAGCTCTGCTTCACCGTAGACAACCGTATTTCCGCTGAGAGCTACTTTTTCAAAATGAAAATGGCTGAGAGCTACTCGTGTTTTCTAACATTTGATCTCATAGATTATTTCAACCCAAACTGACGAGCTGCTTTCTTGAACCATTACGAAATGTTGGTGTGCACAACTCACATTTTACATTAAAACATCCCAAAATATTGCGTTCAGTGTATTTGTGTGTGTGTGTGTGTGCGTGTGCATACTTTCTATTGTATTCTCTTACCCGTGTGGGCGCCAGCGGCAGCTTTGTGCATGCGCGATTCATTTCATTTGCAGCCTGGATGCTGCAGAGGGGTGAACATCTCCCGCTCTGACTGTAGCTGGGAGGGGCTGCTGGCCGAGGACTGGGCCACATAAAAATTCCAGTTCCCTTTTCGCTTGATTAAAGCACCATTGCAGACCATCAAAAAAGACGTTTCAGAGCGTAGTATCATCACGTTCCTTACAAAAACGTATTTAGGCCTATGAGTGCTTTGGATTGTGGGAGGGGCCTATGGCAGCACTCATAGTAAGAACCAAGAATAAGAACGATACACACTTTCACGTCAGCGTCTCCAAGAAGTCGCTAGATTTGTTGTCAATCCCTTTTTTGAAAAAGAGTCGCTAGAGGGGACTGAGAACTTGCTAAATGTAGTGACATGTTCGTTAAGTTGGCAACACTGAACACTGACATATCATACATGTCGGTCTCTTTGCCGAGTGACCACTCAAATTTGACTAATCACGTTTTCGTGGTGAAAACTTGATTAGTGGTCTGTGGTGAGCTACTTGGAAAGTGCTGTTGGAGACCCCCTGCTGTAGAGTAACACCGTTGTAGCTAAACGTTAAAATTTAGTTCTCAAGCCCAGTAACAGCAGACAGAAAGTGACTGAATGTAAGAAGCTGCAGGTCAGTGGAGGACTTTCTCACATAAGTCTGGTCTTTGTTGTGAAATTAACCATCAGTACATATTGTTTGTTGCGTTAAATAATAAACAACGCTTGGATAAAAATGAAAGCAGACTGTAAATAGTGTGAGGCTGAGCGCTGCATAGTAATGAACATGAGGAACATCTGAACCAGGGGCAGACGCATCAGAAGTCAAACCTACACACATACAGATTTAACCACTGTGGCTTTGTGGTAAAACTGATGTTGTGCTACATTTTTGACTTATCATTGGCAAAATACAGACAAAATTCATTATCTAAGCTAGTTTGTGATTAAGGAAGAAAAATACCCACTTTGTGTCCAGGCCGTTCGCTTTTCCCCGACACATCGTGACACACTTTGGATGGATTACTATACATTTGGATTCAGAGTCAGAGACTCCCAGACAAATACTTTCAATAGCTTTTCTCCTAGTGCAGCTAACGTTTGTCCCGTTCTTTGGCTTGTGTCTAAGTCCCTGCAAAGCCACCTAGCTGGCCACCATAAGCATCATTTGTTGGGCTTAAAGGTCCTTGCTCTAAATGTCAGCATGATGCTCTCTGTGTGAGCATCATAGCTGCAAAGCTGCCAATACGACTTTAGTGATGCTCTTTAATGTGTCTTGCAGATTGAAAAGTGTCTTGTCTTTGTTCTATTCCAAGGATCATTTGAAAGAGTGTGACATTGACCGTCTAGAGAAAAACACAGACAGTCTGAGGAATGACTGACGGCACAGAAATAAATCGAAATGCAACTAAAGTCATTCACCGTTTATTTTTTTCTTTTTAAGGACACTTGTACAAAATTGACAAAGTCTTCTCGTTCTTATAAGGTTTTCTGCATCTCTGCAGTTTCTCTTTTCAGTTTCAGAAAGTTTTGTCTGTAAAACATTCTCTCAGCTTTCATTTTAAATCTTCTCTCTCCTTTCATACTAAAAAACATTTTAATTACATCATTTCTCAAATAATTTCCTGTCCATTTTAATCCTGGCAAGTTACAGAAATTCAAAATCTCCTAATAATATGTCCCCTCCGGCTCGCTGTAGCCAGCCTGCAACTGCACAATCTAATTAGAGCAGCTGTGTGTGTGTGTGTGTGTGTTGTTAGTGTTGTTTAACATTTTTGTGAGCACATTGTGGTAATATTTCGGCGGGTTCTCACACATTCAATGGGCTGTGTGAAGGTAAAGATTAGAATTCAGGTGAGAACATGCATTATGTCAGTGAGTGTTTCAGTGTGTATGTGAGACAGGAGTTCGGTGATAACGGCCCTGTTGACTCATAGTGTAATCATTCTACAGCTGACACACACACGCTTCATCATTTCGTACATTGTGCACAGTGTCATGCCCCCCCCGCCCCCCCCCGTGGGTCCATCTGTCTGTTATATTTGGCACCATAAATGAGACATGGAGCCGGCCGGATGATCGTGGTAGTGGAGGGAGGTTTAGGAGGAGGGATAAATGCAGCGTTGTCATGGCAACAACACGGTAGGCTAAGGTGGAGGTGGAAGGAGAAAGTGTCGGTGGTTTCACAACGGCAGACACACTCAGCTCCTCTGCGGCTTTTCCCCGAGCTCGCTCACACACGGACACATTTACGTTTCCAGCTGAGTCGCTATGAGCGACGGTGACGTCACAGTGATGGAGCAGGAGGGTAAATGCTTCGAGGCTAACAGAGTAGGGTCCCAGTGCTGTATGTGAAATTAATCGCTTTAACAACCAGGTAGAGGTTAATGTGCAGGAAGTGTGAAACCATGAATTCTCGCCTCCTGTGTGAACTACAGAGGGCGCTGTGGACCAAATTATGGAAGCACCCAGGAAGGAGTCTGTAGAAGAAGAAAGCAGGCAAAGCTGGTTGTGATCATTTCGAGTTAAAGTTTGGTTCTGATCGATTTAAATTCTATCTTTAAGTTCGGTCTTTGTAAATATGTAAGGACGTTAAAAAGGAAACAGTCAAGTCAGCCAGTCAACACAGAGCCGTGCTGGGTCAGTAACTGTGGGGTTCTGCTAAGTCTTCGTCATGCAGTACACCGTGGTCATCAGCTATGGACGTGAACATGTTAGTGTGTAAAATCATGTGATTTTAAGGGTTACACAACACATTTAACACACTACAACATGTATCCTGTTTGTTCGCTCCAGCAGAGCTGTAAAGTAACTCATTACATTTAATTAAGTAAAACTGCTACTCTTCATACTTTTACTTCAGTGGATTTATCTGAGAACTTTAAAGCTACTAGTTACTTGTCAGATTCAGATGAGTAATACAAAATTCATTATAATAATCCGACTTTATAGTCCTCAGTGTGAAATGCACAAGCTACACAAGCTATTCAAAACAGTCATAAGGTCATTTAAATCAGCCCCATTGTTACCAGCTGAGTATTTATGATCTAATAATATCATAATGTCAACAGCACTCTGTTTAATAATTCGACAATATTTCTAGGCTAATACATAAGCGCGTCTGCGGCTGGTGCAGAACCCTGCTGCACGTTTTCTACCTAATAGTCCAAGGCATGAACACATTACCCCGGTTTTATCTTCTCTCCATTGGCACTGAAAGGTCTTGCTCCACCTTATTACCCGACCTCCTAAAGCCATATAGGCGATGGAGATCATTGCACTCAAAGGAGCAGAGCCCCCCACCAGATACTTAAGTGCTTTCTCTGTGGTAGCACCTACTTTCTGGAACAATCTTCCACCGCAACTGCGTCTGGCCCCAGATTTAAAGCCTTTTAAATCAGATCTCAAAACACACCTTTTTAAGCAGGTGTTTCATTTAGTGGAGCAGTAAGACATCATATGTATTTATTTATTCATCTATTTTTGTCTTTGGTTTGTGTACAGCATAAAGGCCAGTTTTTAGAAAAATAGGACTTGTTTTTGGAGTTATAAATCCTGTAAAGTATTTTAGTTTAAACCTGGCCTCCTGCACAGTATGGCTGCTTTAATGGAGCCTGTTCTGTTCGTCATGAGCCTCTATTCACCTGAGTGTAAAGCACTTTAATCTGTTTTATTTGTGAATGTTTAGTTACATAAAGGCACATTAATCAGCATGTGAAGTCCTGTTGTAAAAGCTGCTATTTGGCAGCACATCTCACAGCACACAGATGGCACAGAGAACATTCTGGCAGCCAGCTGATGTGAGTTTTATTTCACGCTGCATCTGTCCGGCCCTTATACTCAACACCAGAGTTTAAGTAAAGGCTGCATAGAGATTCCGAGCGATCCCAAGACACTTGAGATGAGACTTTCATTCTCCGCCTTCTGGATGGTCAACAGGTTCCACATACTGCAGCTCAAAGCCCTGAGACATTTGCCTGGTTAAATATAGTTTAAATAAATTCAAAGTAAACATATAAGATATAAAACGTGAGTGCTTTAACAAACCTTAGTGCTATTTGACATGACATCAGTTCCATCACAACTGTCTGAGCTCACCCTGTGTGCACTTCACATCTATTGTGTGTGTGTGTACAAGAAGGTTCAAACTTTTCATTCAGTTCATTTTCATCTTGAACAGATGTGCGTTTTGGCTTCCGTGGCTTTGAGTCCAGTTGACGTGACTAAACCTTCGAATAATCAGCCCTGGACGACTGAGAACCTTCACAGAGACACAACTTGCACGTCAGGCTAGGATTCGTCAGTAAGCCTGAAAAGCTGAACCATTGTTCTGCTGGCCATGGAGTTGACTCCGGTCATTTTGATGTCGTATCAAACTGTAAAAGCTGTAGCTGTTGTTGCACCCACCTAAAAACACAAGTCCAAGCCAAAATGTCCTCTAAACCAAATGACAAAAGACATTTATGCTGGCTTTCCACGCTATGCCCGTGAGCGCTGTGTGACCTGACGCCTCGATGACAGCTTGATGTTAACAGTCAGAGCCTTTTGAAACAAAAATGATTCATTTCAGGCTTTCAGATTCACCGCTGCTGTGGTGAAGGTTCGGCAAGAGTTTAGACACAAACACTTGTGGTCGGGCTGAGAAAAGATAAAGATTGGATTTGAAATAACACTTTGGTCTAAATTTAGTAGCCTGATAAAATGAAACCCTCAGCAGGGTTTGGGGAAAGATCCTGGACAGTCAGTGGCACTGCTGGTGTGTGTCAAAGTCACATTGGTTGTTTTGGGCATTTGAACAAATGTCAGATGTTGTCGGATGTTGTCCTTTGTCTTGGGAGGACTCCTGTCAGTACGTAAAACAACTGTCTGTCGGTTCTTCTTCCTGCTCCAATCTTGTTGAAACATCCATGAGATGTGGGCGAGTCAGTCAAAGGCCCTTCTGAAAAAGTGAGGACAGACTTGGTATAATGGTAAAGAAGCCACTGTGTCAATGAAAGTGACGTATATGGAAATATGAATGTGTGTATTGAGATCAGCGGTGCAGTATGTCTCGTATCACTGGTAGAAAATGTCTGCTGCTGCGTGTCTCAGTCTGATGACATTGGCTGTAATCCAAAACCCAAGAGGACAGTCACAGTGCATGCTGGGAAAGTGTGGAGGGAGAAAATTGAGAATATCCAACGTGTGACTGTTCTTTGCTGCACTCAATCTGCCCGTTCTACCCCCGTCAGTGACTTCCTACATGCTGAAAGCCCTCGGAGAGTGGGCCTGAACTTGATGCGTTCAGTTTCAGGTCCCCTGTGTAGGCAGAGACAAAAAGCAGGAGAGGTGTAGGAGAGCTGTCGGAAAATATACTGAGAATGATACTCTTCCCTGTCAATCACCTGCAGTTCATTCTGGAACAGGAACCAGTCATTTTCTGTAGTTTTACTGTTTCCAACAGCTTCAGACTAAAACAAACTCTGGATGTTGTCTGTCGATCTTTAAGCTGCTTTTGCTCTGTGGTTGCTGCAGTTTTTAAAATGAGCAGCTCCAGACCCTCGGAACCACCATCATTTTTTGTGCGTATGAAGTAAACGCTGTACACCTGCAGTCATCTGGTGTGGAGGACCTGTTGCAAACTGCAGCCCAGTGGGTCCTGGAACCTGCTCTGAACAGTATCGTTAGATCCCAAAGCTTGGCAGTAGTCTCTGGTGAAAGTGTGGATTGTTTCACCACCTTCTACTTCTTCGTTTGGGATTTATAAGAGCTCTCAGCCGCGTTCACACTAAGTTAATGTGCTGAGAAAATGGCTATAAAGTGGGAGATATTTACGCTTCAGGTGGTTTTACACTGACCTGTAGGTGTACTTCTTTAAAACGAGAGCGAAGAGACTCTGATCATTTCTGAGCTCATTAATGATAAATTAAGTAATGTAAGATGCATTAAAGATTAGAAGATGGGGATCAGGAGGAGGCTTGGCATGAGTTGAATTTGCCTGGGACAGCAGGTGCATAGACACCGTGTTTCCGCTCAATAGGCTCTGACACGTCACGTGACATTTAACACCTGACGGGCCGTAGATAGCACAGGTGAAACTGTGGGATCAAATCAGACGAGAACATATTTGATTCATTCCAGTTTGATTAGAAAGGAACACGAATCATTTCTGCAGAAACCAGGACACTGCGGCACCAGAGTGAAGTACTGTGTGCTTCACACCTGTACAGTATGAGTATGTGCAGAATGAGAACATACCTGCAAAATGAAGCAAAACACTTCTCGTTGCACCAGTGGTAGCAAAGTATCACGCAGGTTTTTGGCCTGAGCCACAGAGGTGATCAATGATCCGGTGTTATTTTAAATAAAGTTAGAGATCCAGAGCACTCAATGTGTTCCACAGTTCTACATGCTGGACATGTTCCACAGCAGGTGTTTGGACTTAGTCAGTGGTGGAAAACATACTCAACACTCTGTCATCCAGGAGATCCGTCCTCAGCCTGAAGGAGCCACAAATTCAGGTCCAAGTTGCTTTGCACAACCCAGGTGCAGATTAGGCTCACAGAAAAAAAATAGTCCTGCATCCTGACACGCACTTTACAGACACATAGACAGGACATGGTCCAAGTTTCCAGCTGTCATTAAAACCCTTTAAAACTGAGTGAACAAAGAAACTAAAAAACACTTGTCTGTATGAACTGTGCAGTATGACTGGTTCTTCTGAGTGTGTACAGTGTTAAAGTGTAACATTGTCATTATTTGCTGCTCTTGATACAGAAAAAATATTAAACTTAAAAGACGCCTTCACTGATACTTAACTTGCTTTTTTGGTGCTACATGTCAATGAATGCTATTAAACTTCCCCCTGAGATCCTTTCATTAAAATATCTCTTTTTCCGGTTAAAAAACGACTCCAGATGACCTCACTTGGAGAAAGCTTCAGTACAGTGAAGTCAGACGGAAGTTTAATCGCATTAATGTACATTTACATCCTAAACTAAAGCCATGAAAAGCAAGTTGAAAATGTGTGGAGTTGCAGTTTAACGTTGGGTGTGAAGACGAGGCTTTCTAGAATAATCCTGACACTGCGTCCCTTTAAATTATTCAAACTCACACCAACACTGGGGGGCGATTCACTCCATCTGGTGATGCTATGATAGCGTCATTGCGGGTTGACACTGGGCAATTTTGTCCTGCATTTCAGGAAGTAAACCTTCCTCCGGATGGAGGAAGCTAAAGCATGTCGAGTGAAATCGAGCCAGTTAAAACTGTAACTGTCTGGTGCTCTGGGACGCTGGTCTACCAGAGCGTTTTTTGATTCAGAGAATTCCTGTTTGTGTAGGTACTTTCTTTATTTGTAGCTAGGCGTCAACATCAGGACCAGAGAAACAGATAAGTTAGATAGGGACCCAGATTTATTTCCTCCAGGTTGTTCTTTGTTTCTCAGCCGACCTGAATAGGCTCATTAACAGTGGAGAAGATGAGAAGATCCTGAGTGTATTCAGAGCCTTGATGTAAGGAGCACTAGCAGGCCTACAATTAAAATGAGTATTTCACAAGTAAAGTTCTTGCATAGAAAATAGTGGCGACTACAAAAGTACTCGATGTTAAAAACGACTCGGTGCAGAGGGCTCAATTAGTCCCCAAGGTCTTGATATTTAATGTTTTATCTTACAGTGTACAGACAAAATCTGGCATGTGTAGCTTTCAGTCAGTGGCCGGATTAGATAAGACCTCCCATAACACCTGTGTGCAGGTAAGCATTGGACAAACAGGAATTTTTAAGTAAAGCACAACAGGAGTAGATATCCTTGTTCTGGAATGATTCAGCATTATCTGGAGCTTTGACCCTGCAGGGCACAGAAAGTGTGTGAGCGCAGGATCAGAGGCACCGATCCAAAGCGTGTTTAGTCGAGCAGCTGCAGTGCAGGCACATGTTCAGTGCTGGACACATGTTTTACTGCACGGAGAGGAGCAACGACAACGTCTGTAAGTGCAGAGCAACGCAGCATGTTCAGTCCCACCAGAGAACTCTTCATTACAAGAGTGATCAGGATCCAGTCTGTGGACTGGATCAGACCCTCCACCAGATTTAAAGCAGGTGGATTCCGATTCACCACAGGGAAACCTCACAGCTTTTTGTGTGTTTTTGATGAAGTGACTCTCTAGAACGTGATAGAAACTCTGGGGGATGGAAAGGCTGGCTGGTGTGGTGTCTGAATTTAAGCTACAGTATCTGCTAGGTGTTCAGCCCGGAGTGTGACAGCAGGAGCACGATTCTGTGTGTGTGTGTGTGTGTGTGTGTGTGTGTGTGTGTGTGTGTGTGGGCTGCAGTAGAGCTGAGTGCCGCAGGCTTGTTGAATGGAGCTGCACTGTAGTTAAATATCAGCAGGCTGTCCTGCACACACCTGTGTGTGTGTGTGTGTGTGTGTGTGTGTGTGTGGTTCTCTCTTTGCTGTCATGTCGCTGTGTGTACTTGCACTCACTGCAGTACAAGTGTGTGTGTGTTTGTGTGCATGTGCTGCAGGGGAAACTAGGCTAGCTGATATGAATAGAAAGGTGATGAATTACCTCTCAGAGCCGAGCTGCAGGACAACACCCTGGGGTCCAACTGTGTGTGTGTGTGTGTGTGTGTGTGTGTTGCTGATTGCCAGCACAGTCAAATGTTGGGAGGGTCGGTTACTGTAGAGACAAACGGCAACCTACAAAACTAAAAGACAGAATTAATGGAAACACATAAGATATCTGTGCACATCACGTGATCTGGTTAATTTAATGAGATTATTTTACAGCGTGGATGCCTTCACTTATGTGTGTACCGCTGATGGTGTGTGTGTGTGTGTGTGTGTGTGGACACCTATTGGAAACACTGAATCAACTGTGAGCAGCAGCAGTGGAGGATCTATTTAAAAACGCACGCACACATACACACTTGCACGCAGTCCTTGTTACCGTGACAACATGTTTCTTCATTTGCAATGGTTGCCCTTAACAACACTGTTGGCATGGCCTCCTTTCTGGGGCTGCTGAAACTGAAACGCTGCCTCTCTCACTCTGGTGATTTGTGACTCTCTGTCTTCCTCTCTGTCTCCTGCTGCTCTGTCTCATTTTGCATCTTTATTTCTTCTAACTTGCGCACACATTAAGTTCGCAGGTCATCAGGACGCACACTAAACAAAAACCCAGAGAGAAAGTGTGTTTAGCCATCTAAACAAAACAGTAACAAATTAAAAGCATAAGAACAATAATTGCAAAGAATATTAAAAAGGATGCAGTCATATTACTGGAGCAAAGGCTGAGCAGGACAAACAGCTGATTTACTGATTAAAGCAAACACAGATTTCCCAGCACAAGTAAAACCCACTAAAAAAGTCACTTCCTGTCACGTGGTCCCAATAAGACAGAAATTTGTGTAGAAATGGACATTTGATGAAAACTCAGCTGACACCTAATTAGATGTTGCCTGTTTTTATTATGAAGAGACTGACAACTAAGTCACAACCGGCACATGTGATCACGAGCTGCGGCTGCTGCTTAACTAAGCCGAATTATTTTTGCAGACTCTGTGGTGTCAGCAGCTGCAGGTCTTCTTATTTCCCTCCATGTTTCATTTGTTAGCACGTGCAACAAACTGGACATGTGCATCAACTAAAGTCTAAAGGAAGAAGAAGTGCACTTCAGCAGCTTATTTCCAACAATAAAAGTTGACTATATCGAATTGCAGTTATCAAAAGAATGACACAAAAGTGTTTTTGTCTTCACAGATGGGCAGTTTGTACGAGTAGGCTGATGATTGGTATGAATGACAATAGAATGTGTAAGAAAATTCATTGACGTTGGGTCCGTGGAGAGAATAATTACATTCCTTATTTCAAAAGGCAGGATGTGAGGAAGCATATGTTCAATAAAAAATAAAATTAATAGTAGTTTGACAGCTAAAACAAGTAAAAAATATTTAGTTCTACACTGTAAACACAGGAGTTTGTTGTTTGGAATAAAACAAAAGGAGATGACTTTAGCAACATCATCAGTATTTAGATAATGATTGGACTTAAAGGAAAAGTGTCTTTCATCGATAATTACATTTCTATGTATCTATGATCTACCTTTTTATATTTCTATTATTATTATTGGTTCTAAGAACAACACAGCAAATCCTTTCTCCCACTGGCCATTAAACTGTTCAACTCATCCCCAAATGGATAGTTATTGTTTTTATTTCATTTGTGTTTACTCCTCTAGCTGCGTTTTTTTTCCTTTTCTGCTTTCACGTGGTGAGCAGCTGTAACAAGGCAACACAATTTCCCTATGGGATCAATAAAGTTGTTTAATTTTGAATCTTGAATCCAATCCCGTTTCTGTTGTGTGTGTCCGGTAATTCCCATATCAGATGGACCATTTTGATGGTATGAGATGAGATGGTATCAGCTGTGACTCCTTCCATCTTCTTGATTTAGTGGTTGAACTGAATGGTAGAGTTGTATGTGCTAATTTTACATCTTTGTTGACATCCGACAACATTGTTACAGATGTAAAATAAAGAAATAAGTAGATCCTGTGGAGCAGACTCTGTTCAGAGCTAAAAGCTTGAAGTAAGCATTCATGGGGAAAACTTACCGTAGGCCTTAAATATCTATTACATTGTGTCTTTTCCTAATAATACAATGATCTGCAGACTCAGATGTTGCCTTTGTACTGATGTTTAGACAGAATGACTTCAGCAGCTGCAGCTGGAAATTCATCATGTCAACCAGAAGAAAGAAAAAGAGAAAAATACATGTTTTCACTAAAAGGTTCAGTCGACTTACGTTTAGTTAATCGTGTTTTCACGGCAGCAGGTGAACTTTTGTTTCCAAGTGGAGCCAACTTGAAATGATTTACACGGTATGTGTGCTGAATCTTTACCTTGTGGCCTGGTACCAGATGTGTCTGCAGCCCATGGGTTTTGGAGCTTATGGGATAGAACGAAGAGGCCACAGAAGAAAAGTTTCTACTGCATATGTGGTTTTACAGAAACCATTTCATACTTTGTAACAACTTCCTATTGGACCAACAGTTGATTGATGTCCATTAACGTCACATCAGATAACAACATTTAATTAATTTTGTTCCTTCCTGTGAGCTTGTCAGAACATCGCTCACACCTCTGTGGCTGTTTACTGACTGTCACTTACATTAACATCCAGGAAATGACCATAACTATAACCACTTCCTGTTAAACCCAAAAACAAAGCCTGCACCATATATTCACTGACTGCATCATCAGAGCAGAGAAACACTTTTTCAAAACACTGTTAATCTCTGGTCAGAGAGCACATTATTTATTGATTAATAAGGTTAATTACTAGTTTTATTTAAAGTATTTTATTTAGAAATCCACTGCACCACGAAACCACCAGAGATCTTTTTAATTCACTCCTCGCACATACTTGTATTCCACATCCAACCAACTACATTTGGCTGAAATGCAAATAATTTAGTGTGTTTGACATGTTTAGAGCTGTGATTTTAAAGTCTAACCATCTTTGCCTACTGAATAAAAATACTAGCAGCTAAAAGGACCAGTTCACAATTTTTCAAATCTTTCAATAAGCAATAATCTGCCCACATGAACACTGATGAACTCTTTCTGTTGCATCTCAAAAAGGAAACCGTATAAAGACTCAGACTGGTTAAACTTAATTTTCGCTTCAGATTCACATTTGAATGAACTTTTGCACAGAACATGTTGATGTTGGCTCCTATCACCTCCACTGAAAAGGCTTGAGACTGCAATGTTTTCATGCCCACAGTGAACGGGCATGTTTAAAGATGTCTTTCAGAGTTCATATGGGCACCTGACTGTTGTTCTAGGATGCACTTGTGGACCAAACAACAAGTTTTGAAGTCTAAAGTTCACTTGACCGTGCTCAGACAGTGTTTTACGGTCAAAGCTGTGGCTTAATTTGGCTGAGACACGACGACACAGTAAGAATGGAAACGTTATTGTTTGGCAGCAAATATTCAATCTCGTGCAAAATTAGCTTAAATGTGGAAAAACTGTAGTGTGTGTGTGTGTGTCTGTGCTTTTTTTTAATTAAAACCCTTCAAACGTGGATCACTGACAGATTAGCAGGCAGATGTAGTGACATGCCTGTGTGTGTGTGTGAGTATTATCCAATGTGTGTGATGTGTTATGACAGGCTGGCTGGCATGTGGCAGTGACTCAGCGACAGGCGGACGTTGGATGAACTAATGAGACTGAAATGAGATTGTAATCAGATTAGAGCGGCCTGTAATCTGACAGAGCCGGGCTGACAGGCACCAGTGATGGCGGTTAATAAAAGGAAAATCACAAACACTCTTATTTTCTTTTATTTCCAGTTTAGTTAAAATGTGCTAATATCTAATTATAAAAGTAGTTTGTGTGCACACGGTTTATTTAGTGTGCTGTGATCCACTGGTTGTTCTGTCACTATAAACTCACAATTTGGTTTAAAGCATTGATTCCATCTAAACAGTAAACTGGTTCAGATGTTAAATGTAGCTTCACCAAGTAATAAACCAACGATAAAACCCACTATAAGTTGGGACCTGTCAGTAGTCACAGGGCAGCAATAATTTTGGGTCATGATAACACAACTGGGAACATAAATATAATCAAAACTTTTTACCAATGTCACATAAACTAGAAGTACAGTGAAAACCACCACCGATAACAGCGTGAGTCACTGAGAACAAGAGGGACTGAGGCGCTTCAGTGCACTTGTATGCAAGGTTAGAGAAGTGTGTTCCCATACACACCGAGTGTCAGTGACGAGGCCTGAAACTGGAATGAAATTGGATGAGAAAGTAATAATATGATGGCAAGCATTCGAAAGCCTTTGCATGCCCCCCAGGTGGGCTTGGCCCTGACAGACAATACAGACACAAATTAGGAAGTAAGTTTTCAGTTTATTGCTAACGACTACTGATAACCTAGTGTTAGCATTTTGCTAAGCATTGTAAATATTCAGACTAAATGTATATGCACATTGTCTATTTGCTTGTGTTTTTTCAATTAGCAGTGCCGTAAGCTCTGAGGGCCACTGTACGTCCCCATATTTCTCATACGCTCCAGAAAATGTGATCATTATTTAAAGAATTGTCAACAATGCAACATGTAATATAGTTGAGTAAGTAAAGCAGAACCTAAATGTGTTGGATGTAGCAATAGTATAAAAAAGTTTGAGTTGTTGACTAAATATAGATTAACAAGCAAAATCTCTCTCTCTCTCTCTCTCTCTCTCTATCTATCTATCTATCTATCTATATATCTATATATATATATATATATATATATATATATATATATATATAGAGAGAGAGAGAGAGAGATAGATAGATCTATTTATTTATATATGTATCCCTAACATACCTAAAATGACTGTTTACTAAAACATATACATCTTATAATTTACTACATCAAGTAATATTACATGAGATTTGCTACACAGCTGTGGCACTTTAAGCATCAAATGCATTATTTGTAATTTAGTCAAAATGTATTGATGTTGCATTGTCACAAGTCATTTTCTGTTCATAATCCGAGCAAACAATGCAAGTTAACAACTGAGGTGACCGTCACACTTTGTTTAGTGTTAGGTGACCACACCTAAAAATTTATGAACATTGCCACAACACAGCTGCTGCAGGTGCACAGTTTATAGTATTTAGCATTAAAAACATATTAATAGAGCTCCTTTGTGCGTCTCACACTTACAGTAGATTTATCACACATGACTGTTCTGACAGAAACCTGTTCTTATGAAGCTGTGCAGTTTTTGTGGACAGTCTTAGAAGCCAAGCTCCAAATGGTTCTGGAAAACATAAACTTGTATCTGATATATTTCAGGCTTGTCTAACATCCACAGATAAGTAAAAGTTTTGTGTCTTTGGTTTTGCTTGGTTAAAGTCTGCTCACTATAAGAAATGTATATTTGTTTATTCAAGTTACTCACTTGAATAATATTTCAAACTAGCTGCACCTATTGCACAGTATGCAATAATGTTACGGTGCTGTTTGTGATGTCACACCCTCATGGGAATGCTCACCTGCAGAGCAAAGGAAGGCTTTGACTGAGGATTATTTCACGTAAATATGGCCAAATCAGAAAGGAATATGATTCACATCAGGTCAGAGTGCCTGCAGGTGGCGCCGTAAATACAGCTTGAAAAATGATGTTAAACGAAAACAAGGTGAGAGCAAGTGGAAGGAGGAGAACTGAGTGAGCGGTGATGGAAAAAGAGAGAAGGTCAAGGACAAAGTGTGTGTTTATGAGAGAGAGAGTGTGATAAAATGGTCAATAAAGAAAGAGAGGAAATGTTAAAGGCTGAGAGGAGAAAGTGTGTGTGTGTGTGTGTGTGAGAGACAAAGTGTGAAATGCAGCTTACATGGTACTGAAGGTTATCAACCTATGGTAGAGAGAGCTGCACTTGCTATGGGGTCATCTCTCTCTCTCTCTCTGTGACCTTTTCATCTGCTCCTCATTAACTCAAACCATTAATCTGGTAAAAAAGCATGTTAAACATCTACAATGTCCTATTACATAGGAATAATTAGAATGAAAAATAAAGTATAAGACAGGAATAGGAAGAAATTCAAGATGTTATTGTTAACTCGTCAGAAAATAAAAGCAGAGGTGTCTTAATTCTTTCCAGAGAATCTCTGTCCACTGATAAATCAGTAAGATGGACAAACATTTAGTTAAATTAACTGAAAATGACTGTTTCTTTAGGGTTTTTTTTTTTTGACCACTTTCAAACACAAGTTGCACAAATTAGTTTGCAGTTCTCAGACTCTTTTACTACCAGTTTGAAATGAACTGGCTATTTGTCCATAACATAAACGTAAGAAATAAAAGCCTTTTTGTTTCGGTCATAAAACAGCGGTCACACAGTGTTTAATTGTAAACCCTGTAATAAACATTTTAATTGTGTGTAATTGCTGATCAGAGCCAATAGTCAACACCTGTGACCAACGTGCTAAAAAAAAAAGATCATGGCTGACACTTAAAGCCCATGACTGTGTGCTGCTCAGGCACGTGAACGCATCAGCCAGAGCAGTGGAGACGGGACGTTCCGGTGTCTGTGGGCCACAGAAGGAGGATGTGATATTACGTTAGCTTGTTTTATTTGATGCCATTCTTGTTTTAAACTTCCTGCACGTTTCCTGGCTGCCAACCGAGCTTCTCTGGATAAAATACACAATATTCTCAAGACATGCTTGATTATTTTAAGAGACTGAGCAGCATTTGAGTGAGTCATCGGTCTCATGTCCGCACAGAAGGTGGAGTAAAAAGCAGCAGCACCTCAAGTGATCCATCTGGATCTACACATGAGCTGTTCAGGCAACGCTCAGAGTGTAGGACACCCATGTTGTGGAAGCACTCAGAGCTCAACGAATAATCACTGTGGTTAGTAATTGTGAATAGTTGGGTTTCCAATGTAATGTTTTAAAAACCCTTCATTTAAACAGAGCACATTACCATGACAGAAGAGTTCCCCTCACTTTTCTCTCAATATCATTCTCTTGCAGCTTACTGCAGATGTTGAGACTGTGGAGAAGCGTCTCATCGATGGGGCATTAACTCCTTTTTTATCTTTGTAAAATCAACTTCATTTTTCAACCTTCACTGTCAGCAGGTGCAGCAACAACTGCAAGAAAAAGAAAACGGTTGTGTACGGAGATCATTTCCATTCGAGTTGGATGATCAGGGACAAGCTATCAACTATCAGAACGCTATTCAAGCTAGGAGCTAACAGCTCCAAATAAGCATCAGAGAGTGAGAGAGAGAGAGAAACATCCAGATCGGTACAAACAAATCAAGGTTATGGTAAAATCAAAAGTTGCCTGAAAATTCTGTTGACTGGACTGAGCCTGCTCTTTAAACTCAATTTGGTTAAAATCAAAAAATAAATAATAATAATAATAATAATAATAATGACTCGTTGTGTATGCAGTTTCCTATATGTGCATTAAAAACAAAATGAGCTAAAAGTTATAATAATGTTAGAGCCCCTGGTTTCATTAGGCAGATTTAAAGCTTTGGTGCAGCGCCTGTTTATTATTTCTACTATGCTTTAAACTTGTCTGGGTTGTCTCTTGAATAATTAGTGACCCAGTGTCAATCTGACAGGTGATGTGATTGGGAAGCAGGTTGTGTAATAAGTAAAGTATACTGGATTGTGCCATCTGGACACAAGTCCCAGTGCCCGTTGTGCAGAGTCCCGTGGGTCCCATTTTGGTTCATTGGTCACCTTCACTGAAATGTGATGCGAGTACATCACATCATGTTACATTACATCAGGAGTCCTGGAAAACAGCTCTCCACTGTGCATTCACACAGTAAATTTAAACACAACAAGAAGTAATTTAAGTGGAGTGGCCAATCCCATGCTTACATAAGCCCTTTGACATTTGGAAATTGACACTCACGCATAATTATTCATATTTGTATGTTACATAACAGTTGTTACACACACTGCCTCTCCCTGGTCAAGTCCACCTATCCTGTCTATTCTAACGCATTTATCCAAGAATTTATCCTATTGAAAAGATGAAGACGCAGTTACTGCCTTCAGTTGTGACAAAGATAAAACTGCTCAGCAACTGTTGTGTACGATTTCCACCATGCTTAGATGACGTGGGACGTGGACATCGAGGTCCTCTACAGAATCTGAGTCAGATCTCATGCTGTTTTTCTCCACACACTGGAGATCCTGGCTCAACAGTTATAAGCTCAAAGCTACAGAATGCTACTTTAGCTAGCATTAGCATGAGCCTTTGCTGTCTTGTCTCCCGCTATGCTCCTTCGTGCTCTGCAAAGCTTAGTAATCACGCAGAAATCGTCGAAACTGTCTGATTGGTCAGAAGGACGAGCCTCCTTTAAAACCTTTCAGAAGCAAATGTCAACGAGGTTCTCAATATTAGGATACATTTTAGAGAATATTTTTTGAAGTTACATACTGCAGCTTCAAGTTATTGATGCAATGCAAATAAAAGAATAATTAGCTCAGGACATCTCTAGTATTAGTGGTAATAACCTAATGCAGTAAATGCAGCAAAACATGAAATGCTCCTGCTGTGGATTCAACCTTGCTCTCAGTCATGGTAAAAAACATTGTTCTACGATTGATGTCTGCATGCGACCTTAGTTTTCCTCCAGATATTAGCTAAAGAAATGTCACTGTCTTCATGATTTTCAGTGAAGACAGTGTATTTTTGTTCAGATGTGTGCAACAACATCACCTGTAATGATGGAAACAGTGATCAGTGATCAGAAGGTATAAATTTTACAAATCCAGGAGAAAATTAGACTCAAATATGTAAAACATTTTTTTTTTAATTTCTGCCCCAACACTAGTTATGGGGAAAACGACCCATTTACTGTACCTGCACACAGTGTTTGCTCGCCGCTCCATTGTAAAGCCTATTGCCTTGCACTTCCGCATTAAGGACCAATGACACACAACACTGCAATCATGGCATCCGTGTGGAGAACATGGTGGAGATGTGAACTGGAGGAGATGTGTGGTGGCACATAAAAGTAATGTAATGTAATAAAAACAGACAGATAGGCCAGTCACAGTAATGACTTTATCTACGATGTCTTTCATGTAGTTTTTGCTGACCGTGATATTGTTTTCGCGCCCTAACATGAATACTGTGTGATAGATGCTAATCAGCATGTGAATCCAACAGCTGATTGAATATTTCTCTGTACCTTGAACACAGGATGCTAGTTGGAGTGGACGTTTGCTCATTTCTTGCAACTCTACTGCAAGTGAAGTAAAGAAACACCAACGTACATTCAGATTCTGTCAAGAACTGCAGGCCTTCCAGGCCTTGTAGGCGAGCTGCGTTCAAGGACACAACAAATTCTAGGTCATCTGTGCTTCATCAAAAACACGATAATATTTTGCACCAATTGTAGGATGGACGGTGGTTAAATGGTGAAGGACATGTCCTCTTTGTTAGGAACATCTAGGTTTAAAGTATCTCATAATTGTGGCCAGTATAAATGCTGAGTGGCTAGTAACTTTGGTAAACTATTAGCCAAAGTGGCTGGCGAGCAAAAAAGTGTATGTCAAGTCCAGCTTAGCTAATAGGCCACAACAGCCTCCTTTTGTTTTGGACTCTCTGTTTCAGTCGGAAGGACGTATTGTTGGTAAATGATGCAAATTTGCTGGTGAGGTTTAGCTTAATGGAAAACAATAACAGCTCTACGTCTAGCAGAAAATACAAATGAACTGATTTTGAGATGCAAAGTTGTGCATAATTTCAGTGTCTCAAGTAAAATAGTTTTGGATGATTTACAATTGATAAAATCTGTTTATCTCTTATAACAGTGAAACATTTCTTATAATACGCCTTTATGTACTTGTTCCCCTCTGAATGAGTTTGTGTTAGCTCTTCTCTCTTTAAGGCCCCTCTCTGTTCTGGACGGTGAGCATATAATATGAGAACCAGTGGATACACCTGTGTACGTAGCACTGCACAAAGGTCGACAGACAGAGACATGTCTGTCTGTAATTTTTGCATGATTACTTCTAAATATATTCAGCTCACGTTGTGGCAACCCATTATCACAAGAGTTAACTCACAACTAAAATATACAAAAAGCATAAATTGATCCTCTAATTTTACCGGTAGTGTTATAACACTTTTCAATGCTGGTTTGAATAGACCTTAATTATCGGAGTAAAATGTCAGACTGTGGCTTCGTCAGACATTTCGCAGCCTCTTTTGTAACTTCAGTATTTACGAGTCTTAGTCTTTCAAGATGACACATTTTCCAGTTACAGTAAAATCTGGTGTAGGACTGGACGTTTTTTTCCTAGAAAAACAGAATAGCAGTCCCTACATTCTGTATATTTAGTCCTAAAGATGTAACTTTGACAGAAGTCTTAACACCCAAATCATTACTAAAGCATGTTGCATGACTAGCACATGGACATCTGTGATTTAAGCTGATAGCTACTTACAGGGTCAACTGGATATTACCTTCTAAAGTATATGTGGTGTGTACTGTGCAGTACTGTATTGCATTCTAGATTTAAACCGCACACCCTGCAGTGTATCACGGTGTGTCTTCATGCAGTGTGGCATATACCAGGCCTGCAGTGACAGGTTGTAGCCGTGCAGCGGACCAGCCAACTGTCACATCCCGATGAGTGGGCTGAAATGTGAGGAATGAAGTCTCTGCTTGGTGAAGCCTTGTGTGGACTGGGCACAGGATTGTGGGATGGATGTTTGCTGTTAGTATGACAGAGGTCTTTGTTGTAAGGCTGCAATAAGAAGGATTTGGGCTATGTGTGAGCGTTTGCATCATGGGAAACCTTAACACGGCAGCTGCGAGTGAATATACACATAAAAAAGTAGCCATGAAAATTCTCAATATTACTATATAGATATGTAATCGCTGGTTTATAATGCAGTATAATGTAGTTGTAAGCAGACATCAGGATTTTTTTGTGTATATCCATGTGCTCACAGGAAAAGTTTGTTGTGATCAAATGCTTATATCTACATTTTTGACTTTATTTCCAACAAGTTATCAAACATTTATGTGCTGATTAGTCCTGATAAATAGGGGGATTTAATAAAATGTTACCGTAAAAAAAACGTTAATATTCATTTTTTATATATAAAATTGTTTACAGTTTACATTATTTGTAAATATAATACTATAGATAATTTATTTTTAATCACTGAATAAATGGCATTTAGCTAAATGAGGTTTTAATTGAATTACCATGAATTAAATTCTTCAGCTAATGTTTGGCCATATTGGTTTGTCTTCTATTTTATTAAGGTGAACAGAAATGTTTTTTTGTTTTTTTGTTTTTTTTTTACTGACTTTTCCAAAAGTAACCAAGCCTGTTCCTGATCCAGATGAAACCCTAAGTAAAATCGCTAAAGTGTAGCCTGTAGCTAAATAGTTAACCAGCTAATTGGTGAGCTGGGTTAACTAGCAGCTTTGTTTGTCCCTCTGGAAATACAGTAACTTATATCTGTGCATCATCCTCCCTCTCCTGACTCACTGTACACTCTACATGTACTGCTGTGATGCTAACTGCTAATGCTAACGGCCGGGATTGACTGTGTGCTAACATAAGCTGACATACTGTGTGTTCTAACTGCTAAGCTAACACTTGTGATTGTATGCTAATGTGGTTTGCTGGTATGAATAGTTAAGACTTGACACTAACTGCTGTATGCTGCCATTACTACTGTGTGCTAAGGTAATGCTAACATGATAAGATACGCTAACTGTAAGTTAAGTGTTAAGACTGTTGGTTGTGTGTGCTAATGCTGTGCTGCCATTTCTGATTGCGTGCTAAGCTAATGCTGATAGAGTTAAGTGTGCTTTTTGCTTTAACACTACTAGCCTTAGGCTACTGTGTGCTAAGCTAGTGCTGTAATGCTAACTGTGCTAATGGTGTTTGTTTATGTGTGCCTGTCTGTTCTTGTTGTTGTCTACCTTTCTCTGTTTCTCTCTTGACTTTATTTTTCTCTCTTTTTTCTCTTTCTCCCTCTCCCCAACTCTCTATCTTTCTATCTCTCTTTCTATCTCCTCCTGTCAGGTCTTATTCCTCCTCCACCTGTTCTACTACTACCACCTCTTGTCGTTCCTCCAACAACCCTACTAGCATCACCACTCCTTCCTCCACCTCCTCCTCCTCCTCCTCCTCTCTCTACTCCTCCAGCCTACCTCCTAATAGCCACGCCACCTACCATCAGTACTGCTGTCCCGCGCGCCTCCGCCTACCCAAGCCTCCCTGCGCCCTGCCCCCAGCCAAGCACCACGAGCAGGCAAGGTAAGGGCCAGAGTCCCCGCTCCTCAACACCCAACCTCACTCACTGTCCCTCACCCCGCCTCCACCCAGCACACTGCGCCTTACAGCCTCCCCCCCAAAACACATCCCGCAGCAGGGAGAGCAGTGATCCCGAACGCATTGGGAGCAAATATGATGCGTGTTTGATTTTAATATATGTGATTTTTTTATTGATCTATTTATTTAAGTCATTTTTAAAATCAAGCCACATTGATGTTTTTAGTTTTCTGAAGCCATCAGAAATCTAATCAGTTAACCTTAGTGGGAGAGAAAAATACTATAAAAGTGTGTGGCTCAAAGTGTTGAATATTTATTACTTTACAGTTTACATCCTTTACTGTAACTTGTGCAAGAAGCTACATAGTTTTAATGTATAATATATTAACTATTATTAAAGCTGAAACCTTTAGTTGCTTCATCAACATAAACAGTGTTTTTTAAAAGCCTAATGAATTTAATATTTGTCTGTTACAGTGACAGTAAGTTAATTATTTAAGTGAAAACTAAACATCTCATATTTTATAACATGTTCATAATAAAACAACACTGATGCCTTTATTTGTGAAGGAACATGTGAAGATACTCACAACAATTAGTGCAGTAAATGCAATGAGGTAGCCCGACATGTTAAAACCTGACTTATTGCTGTGCATTTATTACAGATCATCACAGGTAAACTGTTGTTTATTAAAATGATTATAGCATTATAGTACTTTATTTCCACTCCTGTAAATACAAGCAGACAAAATGGCCAAATGGGAAGTATTCATTTATAAAAGTGACTCCAAATAAAAAGATTTTCCTGTATTTAATTTAATCAAGGTTTCTATTTTCTGCTTGTACTAGTTTTTGTCTTTAAAAATGTAAAAATCTAAATAAAAAATTAAGCATAAAATGTTACAACATTGACATTTCAAGGAACTTGTAGGTTGACAGAATCCCAACTTTCACTACCTTTTCTTTATCTTTTTTCCAGAGCTTTCATTCATATGATGGTCTTCATCAGTGGATGGTGTTTTGCTCAGTTGTCATGGAGATGTGTTAACATTTGAAAAAGAAAACTATAACCGAGCAGCTACTGTAATCAGTCCATAGCTCCGCCCCACTGATGAAGACTGTGTGATATGGTTGAAAGTGCTGATGAAAAAAGCCGGTAAGTAAACTTTGAGTTTAATGATTTTTGCCAAATGAAATTACGTTTGATTCATCATTGCAGTGAAAGTAAATGTGGCCTTAAGCCAGTCAGATTTGCTTTAATGCGTGTTGGCCTCACACCAAGCCTCACTTGCTCGCTCTCCCCCACCTCCCTCCCCATAGTGCTTTTATTACCCCCACAAACACACACACACACACACACACACACACACACACACACACACACAGATAAAAAAGGTGAAGCAGCGTCTCCAGTTGTTTCTTCTCTCTCATCCACTTTCTCCCTCATCATCACCGCCATCTCCTCACCCGCCTTCACCCCCACCCACCACGCTGCTTTAAAACAGCCCATCTGGAAGCTGAGCACCATAAACAGGCCAGTTTAAAAGCTAATGACTCAACAGCGGCTCAAGCTACAGCACTGATTAGACATGGGGTTTTACTAAAGCTATTATTTTTTAGTTTTTAATTTGTCGCAAACTGCCGCTTAATACACACAATTTAAATGAGCCTCTAAACATGGAAGTTAAAATTAGCTTTTCTAATAAAACAAAACCAGCCACGTTTCCAAGTCCAATGGTGGACCAGCTAACCCTGATAGTAAGAGGGGCCCTCTGAGAAATAGGCAAGATAGACAATAAAGGCTGAAATAAAGTCTTAACACAACAAAGAAACAAGATCCGCTCTGCAACACAAGGCATGTAAAGGAAAGAAAAAAACAGATTTATTGGCAAAATTTGATCTGCAGCAGACGCTGTCCAGTTTGTCATCACACCCTCATGTGTTTTTATGAGCAATCAACACACTGATAATCAGCATTTTCAAACCAAATGATAGTTGTGAGATGACATATCTGCAAATTGGTTTATTATTTGGTCCCTTTAGGTACTAAATATAATCTATGAAAAGGGTCACACTAGTTCATTAAAATAAGCTGGTATAATATATTCGATTTGACTCATCATCTGCTCAGCTGTTGATGAACGCACTGTAGGACCGATCAGCTGTCACCATGTGAAGTAGGTGTTCATGCTCTGAAATAGAAACTAAACACAAACCTCATTTATTATCTGCATCTCCACATACAGTTTTTTTTTTTTTTTGTCCTTTCAGCTTATCCCGTGAGTTCAGCGTCGCCACAGCGGGTCATTGTCTGCCTGTAATAATCACAAACCTCAGTGTGGTTTTGCAGTGTGTGGTTTAATTTCATAAAATACCACAAAACTTATTTCTGATCCATTCGATGTCCTGAAGCTTCATCTCCAGTGACAGTTTTCTTGAAATTCAGTAAGTTACAATTGAAGATATCCTTCTCTTCTGCTTTTAGGAGATAAAGTTTCAAGATTCAAAATCCTAAAGCACTTGGGGGATGATTTCATGACTTCACTTGGGATTCAGTTTAATTTAACTCTATCAGATCACTTTTGGTGCTCAAAAAGTTTAAAACTGTGCAGGCCACTTCTGGTTGGCCCTCTGAGTCAGTGCTGGGTTGCTGATATGAGCTTCCAGCTTTTTTAAAGTTTCTGCTGCCAATGAACCTCAATGACACTGGTAGAGGATGAGAATGAACAATTACTACACCGTGTTTACTTCTACCTCCATTTCCTGTCTCCTTGATAAAAACTAAGACAACAAATTAGGTTTCTGAGAAACAAATTGGGGGTTATCACATTTACTTCTCTTGCTCTACCTTTGTAGTTTTTAATTAGTCTCAAATACTAACAGAATTGAGGGTTCTCTATCCTGACAACTTAACTGTTGACAACGCAGTCATTAAGCTCATGGTTATCTCGAAGGTGCTGTTCAGTGGCAACTGGACCTGCTTGAAGTTCCTGAAGACGTTTCACCTCTCATCTATAAGGCTTCATCACGTCAAAACCGACAACGTTCAGAAAATGCTGCATCAGTTCTGGACTTCATTAGTTCTGAAGTGATGAAGTGTGTTCAGCGGTCAGTGGCTCCTTTTTGAAGTTTGACACTGGGGATAGCACCTCATTGAACTCATCAGCACCTTTTACCTGACTGCACTGTCCAGTTAAAACCATTTGACAGGATGGTTTTCGCGCTCACGGTTGCTCAGGGCTCAGCTCAATTCAAGCAACTTTCCTCCTCAGCTATCAAAGCTGCTAAGAAGCTTTATTATTGAAGTAACCTCCAAATCCCCTGTTAGTAGCATTAATATCAGGCTCCCTCCTCTGATTTGTGATCATTTTAGAAGTTATGTGCATCTAATAGCTGCTATATTTTCAATTTAAATTGCAAAATATAGATCATTGCATTATTTACTCTGATGATAAACTTTCTAGTTTGATGTCCAGATTCTCATTATTTTTGTCTTTTTTTAAAGCAGGTTGAAAATTACAGAATCTATCTAAAGTGTTGATTTTGGATTAAAGTTGGTCATAATTTCGGGAATCGGATTTAGCTACGCAGCACAAAAACACAAGACACATTAGAGCCTATTGCTCACATGTGCAGTAAATGCATGGAGGATAAACTGTTAAACTGCATGAGGTTTCAGTGTAAACCGAAAAGCTGTTGTTTGACCACAGTTAGGTGAAAAGCAACACTGAGACATTTTCAAATCATACATTAAAGATGGAGAGAGAGGAGGTGATTTCTTCAAAGTCTGGGAAGGGGAGGTGTGTGTGTGTGTGTGTGTGTGTTTGAGCGTGTGAGATGCGTCACCAGCAGAGGAGGGAGATTTTCAGAGGGTGTTATGCATAGATACACACACACACACACACACAGATGAGGGATTCACCAGATGACTAACACGCTGCTGATGACAGGGTGAGGTAATCTGATCTGTTTCAGTTCAGATTCCTCCACTGCCTCCAAAAGCATCACTTCAAACTCTATATGAGCACAGCAACAGCGCGTTAGCACTTCATGAAAATCTTTACCACAGAATGTTCTAACAACATGCAGACATCTGGACACTTTATTCCTTTAAATTATTCATGGCACTGTGGTTTTACACCCTGAAAACATACATTATGCATCAGCTGTGTTCTACCACAGTGTCATTAAAGCACCTTAAAAAAAAAAAGGTTACTGGAAATACAGAATTAGAGGAAACACCTTTTGCAAAACTGATCAAAACAGAGAACTGCAGTTATATATAAGAATATTCACAGCCACGAAAACAGGGTTAAAAATGTAAATGAGAGGTGTCATTTGTCCAGAATAATAGTTCCACGTGTAAATTAATTTCCAAAATGAAGACATCAGATCCTAAAGGGACAAAAGGACAGCCAAAAAAAGCCTAAGGATAATTAGATCAGGTTCAAGCCAAAGCTTTTCTAGGTTGAACATGGATAAAAACAGATCATTTTTTGTACGCATCATAAATGGAACATATCTGTGCTTTTAATCTATAATAATGTTCATTACACAAAGTAAAATACAACTCAGACAAATCAGAACACAACTAGAATCCAGACCAACTTGGGTCCTCGTTGGATTGATGAAGAGCTCTAATTAAACCACCTAAAACTTTAAAGATTCCATTAAAATCTATGAAATTGTTGGTGAAATATTGACCTTATCTCCAAAAATTGTGTTTCTGTTAATACTTGGGAAGGATGTGCAGCAGGTTAGTGTGATTAAAGATAAGGATGGAAATGTATTGACAGGTGCCAGGAGTGTGATGGGAAGATGGAAGGAGAACTTTGAAGAGTTGATGAATGAGGAAAATGAAAGGGAACGAAGAGTAGAAGAGGTGACTGGTGTGGAGCAGGAAACAGCAAAGATTATTAAGAGTGAAGTGAGGAGGACGTTGAAGAGGATGAAGAGTGGAAAGGCAGTTGGTCCTGATGACAAACCTGTGGAGGTATGGAAGTGTCTAGGAGAGGTGGCAGTAGAGTTTCTGACTAGTTTGTTTAACAAGATCTTGGAGAGTGAGAGGATGCTGAGGACTGGAGGAGAAGTGTACTGGTACCCATTTTTAAGAACAAGGGAGATGAACAGAGCTGTGGCAACTACAGAGGAATAAAGCTGATGAGCCAAACAATGAAATGAGGTGGAGGTCTGCTCTGGAAAACAGAGGAATGAAGCTTAGCTGCAGTAAGACAGAATACATGTGTGTCAATGAGAGGGACCCAGGTGGAACAGTGAGGTTACAGGGAGCAGAGGTGAAGAAGGTGCAGGACTTTAAGTACTTAGGGTCAACGGTTCAGAGCAACGGAGAGTGTGGAAAAGAGGTGAAGAGGCGAGTGCAGGCAGGTTGGAACGGGTGGAGAAAAGTGTCAGGTGTGTTGTGTGATAAAAGAGCATCAGCGAGAATGAAAGGAAAGATGTTCAAGACGGTGGTGAGAGAGAAGAGGATGCTGAGGTTGGAGCTGCCAGGCAGGAGGTCTAGAGGAAGAACAAAGAGGAGATTTATGGATGTAGTGAGAGAGGACATGAAGTTAGTTGGAGGGTCTACAGAGTTAGATGGAGGCACATGATTCACTGTGGAGACCCCTGAAAGGGAACAGCTGAAAGGAAAAGAAGAAGATGATGTTCAGATAAACCTTTGTTTTCATGCAGTTGTCATTTCTAAAGTTATCTGAACACTTTGAGTGTCCTCAGTTTAATCTCAATTTTCAGTTACAACAGACATAAAGTTCAACTTTACACTAAAACTGCGATCAGTGCTTTTGTTTTTCACTATTTCTTTTGTTTTGTTTAAAACTACATTTAAACGCTGGGAAAAGGCAGGAATGTAAATACATTTTTTGTATTTAACCTTTATTTAAAGAACCAGCGTGCAAAGCAACTGTAACTCTAACTCCTCTTGATGTGCAGAGGTGCTGTCAACACCTCCCGTCACACAGACTCACACAACAGCACTGACAGCTGTGCAGTGATTTTCACTTACAAATGTTTTGGAGTAAAGTTTAATCCCTTTTAACCAGTCAAATAAGATGAAAACCCACTGGCAGTTGCATATTGTAGCTTAATTTGCCACTGAGGTTATAAGTGAGCTGCTGATGACCATGTTATGACAGTTTGTGACGAGACGAGCATGAAATAATTCTTAATACATCAAAGGTTGTCGCTCAGTCAATTATAAAAACATAATTCAAGGTCTTTTGCAAATTTCAGGTTATGATGTAAAAATCTTTTTACATCATTTATACATCGATGATTGATTTTTGGACAGCACACCGTAGTAGTAACTCAGCTCAACAACTCAGCTCCAACTTATTAGTCATTTATTTTAGATTTATTTTTAAAACTATGCTAGAACTATCATTTATGCTAAAATAATATAATGCTACATACTGTACCTGATCACATTCCACTACACTATTAACATAAAATAAATAAAAAAAACAAGCAGTAGGTGCAGTAATTTGAAGCAGTTTAATAACTTCGAGACACAGTCGTGTGGAACAGTTCATCAATCTAACAGCGGCTGGTATGTGCTTAAGAAAGTTGTTTTTACTTTATTCTATTTACAATCTATTCGCTTTGAATTAAAAAACTTGCACTTTGTCATAACTGTAGGCTGATAAAAGTGTGAGAAATTCTAAATTCTAACCTCGAATGTCCTAAAACCTGCACCAAACAAACAGATTAAATTAAAAGTGACGTCTGTGGTGAATAATGTGAAGTATTTAATGAGGCATTTACAGTAGATCACTTGACAAAAATGAAATTTTGCCGATACACAATGACACAGACTTCCTCTCCACCTCTGAACTCCAAATCTCCTCAGCTCCGCGAATCTGTCGCCCTGCTTTTGAGCCATTAGTTCATTTAAATGAAACAAGGACACATAAAAGTGCTGAATGGGATTAAAGTGATGGACGTTATTTTAAAAATCCCAGCCGCAGTGATTATTGCACTAATTTGCACTTTTCGCAGGCATTACATTTGCATTAATGCGTCTTGGCACCGGCTGCTATCTCTGTCACCTCACCTCTCTACTCGCATCATCCATCCATCCTGTTCCCCCCCCCCAAAGGAAAACTTTCAGACCTGGTCACCTGAATCTGTGTAAACTTTATAATTTTAGAGATTAATTCAGTCCTGAGGCAACGGGGAAATGCTGCTTCACCTAGAAAATACAACTCTGGAAGACACTCCTGAGATGTGTAACCACTGGCATCTGGTGGCCGACTGCAGTACTGCAACTCTTTGACTTCCCATCACTAGACTGCTCACCTTTTCTGTCTCCAATCCTTCCTCTGCTGTCCTTCTTTCTCTGTTCTTCCCTCCTTCTTTGCTTCTCTCATCTGTTTGTCTGTCTGTCTCTCAGAGAGGAGGAAGATGACGACATCGCCCATCAGTTTTGTTGCCCTGCCTCCGAGTGCAGTAGCCCCTCTTCTAGGTAACCAGGGGCGACCGTGAGACACTCCCCCCACCCGTCTGACTCTCCCTGGTAACCAGAGGGGGTGATTATGAAAACCCACTTTCCTCCCTCCTCCATGGCTGTGTCTATCTTTTCTTTTGCCCTGTGATCATGAAAACTGTCTGACCCACGTCAGGTAAAAGAATTATTTAATTGAAAGGAGGTAAATCTGGGGTTTCTTCATAAACAGGGTTTCCAGGTAAAAGCTTGTTTGTTGGTAAAGTCCAAGGCTGGAAGCAAAATGGACAACCTAACATTCAACATAAGAAAAGTCAACTTTCAAAGAAAATTATGAAGCTGGCTTTGCAACTCTGCTCTTTATCCAAGCTTTTTCTCCTTTATTTCAAACCTGGCAAGAACTTTACTATAGATTAGGAAGTGACACCGTGAGTTTGGACACTAAAAGTTGCATTGCCGCTTTAAACCAACGGGACTCATCATCACTGCAGTCTGACCTACCTGAAGACTTTCAGGCTCACACCTGCTTTGGCCGGTCGCCCGGCAGGACGCAGTGACTCAGCTGAACGTCAGCAATGAGTCTGCGTTTTTTGTGCATAATGCAGACACACTGGACAGTCTTTGACTTTTACACTTTATCCTCCCTGTCTGAGCATGAAGCCACGACCCTGCTGTTTCCTGACGATGCTGTGGCCAGAGCCTGAGGTGGACAGCGTTCGAAGAAGTTCTGCTCCAGATGCCATAAAGGTGTCAAAACATCAGCAGGTTGAGCTCATGGAGCAGGTGATGCCTGCAATGCCCCAACTCTGTCCCTGCAGGGCTCTGGTCTGTGGTACAGCATGTCCTCACCATATCACACCGAACTCTTTGGAATGAAGGACTGAAGACTCCTCTGGTCTTAGTGGTAAATAACGCTGCAGTGTACGTGCCTGGGAGGTAGTCACGTGCTGGTCCTCTTCTGTAAACACAACCTGGTCAGCCGGTGGAAAGTGGTGGAGTCATGAATTTGGCCTCCTCTGTATTTTGTAGAGTCATTATCATCCGTACATACAACAACCAGGGTTCTTCTTATCACTGGCGGTTTTTTATTCCGGTGCAAATGGATTGTTGAAATAAGAAAACATTTCAACAACCAGGATGAAAAGTGTTTCTTAGTGAATCAAATGTGCGGGAGACTGTACTCGAGTACATCAGGGGATTATGCTCTATACTGCAGTGTGACCGCGGACACACTAAATTGGCAAAAATGAGAACAGGGTTTAATGTAAGGGTCACAAGAAGCTTGATGTATGGAAGAAGCATGAGGTTTCATTTTGTGCTCAGAGAAAAGCATTTCAATCAAGCTAACTAGCATGGTGCTAAGTTGACGTGTCCAGGATTAGAACCTGATTGCTGGCTCCTTTTATTAACCGAGATAAACTAAAGATGTGGCTGCAGTCACGGCTGCAGAGTCGGAGATAATACTTGAAGTGCTTCCCCCCATAAACAGTAGTAGGGAGAACCCTGGTGCCTGGTGTGTAACGTGCGCACACACACACACAGACATACAAAAACAAACACACACAAGCACACAGACACACCACAGCAGCTGCAAGAGTCCTCAGAGACAAAAACTGGATAACACTGGGTATGTTTACATGCACACCAGTACTCTGATCACTAGGTGTGATCAGCCTTAAGGCAATATGTCCACATCATGTACTGTAGCTGGTTTTACCAATGTGACTGTACTCATTTAATAATCTGTGTGTGGTGTGACCTGCTGTTTGTTCATAAAAACTATGCCTGCTTCGGATCATTCTACATGCAGACCAAGCTGCCAGGGGCACAGCATGATGCGATGACCAACGCATCACTCCATTTTCTTTTTATTCAGAACACTGAACATTGTTCTTCTGTGATTGTTCTCACAGAGTAGAGTGTGAAAATGTTGCCTGTTGCTCTAAGTTCTTGGCAGCTTAATCATTTGACCAATGGGAGACCGAGCAGGTGTTGAAACAACAAATGTAACTAACTTCTACTTTCTGCACATGCAAATGCAATTGGAGTGTGCTCCCAAGTTGCCCCCGCAGTTGGGGCGAACTCGATCATTTGCCCTCTGAGATGCCCCCACAGACGAGTAAACGTGGTTAGGTGTCCTCCAAGGTGAGAAAGTGATGTTGTTCTTAGCTGGAGCCCTGTTTTTTTTTTTTTGGCCCTATAGCTTCAGACGGTCCACAACTGACAAGAACTACACTCTTTTGAGCAGTAAACGAAACATTGCTCTTGCTTGCAATAGCTCCCCTGCACAACGCGGCATAGCTTTCCCGTCTGCGTCACGGTAAACGTGCTCTTGCCATTTAGCTTGGTGGTTTGGTTGCGTAAAAAACTGATGGAGTGCAGGGAAGCTCTGCCTGTTTTCTACACCGTGAAGCTTGGTCTGCATGTACGCTCACTCACCTTAGGATCAAAGTCCGATAACTGGGTTTTACACGACCGCCCATCACAGCACTGCCTTAGTTACTACAGTGCATGTAAACACACTTGGTGACTTCACCTCTGAGATGGAGCAACCCTGCCTCCTAAAAGTTACGTTTCTGTAGAAATAACCTGCAAATATGTTTTACATTTTCTGTTCACCTACTAAACTGAACATCTTGATAACGTGGTGCCAGACAACATCTAACCCCTGCAGGACTGCATCAGTGTGTGTGTGCTTTATTTAAGGTCTCATTATGAATCTGGTTTGTAACGGAGAACATTTAAACAAAACTCATCTTTTATTAACCGTAACCAACAAGTTTTACTTAAACCCACTGACTCTAGAGTCAAGCTCTGGTTTGGTGTGTGTGATGCTCGATGTCCACCCCGACCACCTGCTTGCAACTTGCTTTCAGTTCAATAAACGTAGCGTAATTTAATCAAAATATATAAAAAGATGCTTTGGGGTTTCTCCAACGTGATTGCGTTTGCAGTTCGGCTGCACGGGAACCACATTTTTTAGGAGACAGGGTTGGATGGAGACGGTGATGAAGGGAACACCAGAAGTCCAACAGTGTGGCCCTTTGTGTCTTTTCTCATCACGTGAATCTGTTTTCTTTCATCTGTCTGCTGTTCGTCTGTGGGTTTAACTCTGTGGCTACGACTTCCTCCCAGCCCTCCTCCTCCTCCTCCTCCTCCTCCCCTCTCCTCCTTCTTTCCCTTCCAAAAGAAAGAATGGAATATAAGATTCCCTCTGAATCAGTGCCAAGTAAATCAAAGCAAAGGTGAAAGAAAAATCACTCATTGCCAAGTAAGATAAAAGGTGGTATTATCCTCCTGTCGCAGTGCCAAGTTACAGAAAATAAGTCTCACCCGAACCTGCCAGCAAATGTAATGTTTTGTGAGCAGATAATGCTGTATGCTGTATGAGCAAACCTATGACAAGTTCATCCAGTGATCTTTGAGCTGTACAAACCTGCAGTACATCTCTTTTTTTTTTTTTTTTTTTTTACTCAAAGTGAGCAGCCCGCAGTTCGTTTCTTTAGCTTCTTCTTGCAGCCTGTACATTTAAAAAAAAAAGCAATACAAGTGTTTTCAAATCTGGTACGAGCCCCTGCCTGTGTATGTAAACTCATATTGAGTGTGAGGGGTTTAAACCGCAGTCAGACTGAGCGTGATGAAGAGGGGGATTACTTACAGTTGATAGTTACTGAGCGCAGCAACTCTTTGATCCAAAGTTTTATATGCAGCACGATGACACACGACACAGTGTTGAAAGTTTAAAACACGAGCTGACGGATGTTTCCTGTATTTGAGGAGTAAAAATAAAGCTTGAAAAAAATCCATAAATACGTTTACTGTGGTAAGGATTCATACATAATCTTTTATTTTGAAAGAGCCGTTAAGTGGGTTGGAAACTAAATTTTTCTCAATTTTCCCCAGTTAAGTTGTGAATAAAAATGGGTAGTGGAGAACACTGGAATCATACAAATTTTCTATAATATGAAATGTTAATGTGTCATTCATTCTAGTTTCTTTCCCATAATCTTGTTTTGTGTGTGTATCATCGGCCAGTCAGAAATTAAAGGACTTGGTGGTGGTGAATATGGCTAGTGGATTACTTATTGCAAATCTGAGTCATTGTTCAGTGTCATGATACAAAGCAATGCCATCACAAATCATCCAATACAAGATATGTAAGGCAGGTATTTCTAAAATGTTTACAAAGCAGTGCATACCAAATTACTGTGACATATAATTCTGAAAGACGTGTTCAAAAATATGTATATATACACATAAAGCTCAGAAGCATAGTTATTAACACGTGTGTGTTCAGGGCCTCGTTCTCTGTTTCTTTAATGTCAGCATGGGAAAATACACCCTGGCTGTCTCACGGCGTATGTGATTACCAAAAAATAGCACATTTATCTGCTGGTGTCTGTAAACATTTCCCAGGACCCCGTTCATCAAACTAAAGACAAAAATATCCACGTGCGGCATCAGATTTAGAAAGACGAACACACACCTGGGTCTGAAACTAGCGCATGTGCATGAGGTAAAAACGCCTTCAACTTTAGTTTCCACATCAGTAGCTTTACGGATTGTGTTGCGTGGACTTGGGTGGGGTCAGCAACCAAAACTGAAATGGCACGTAGGGGGTTGCAAACTTCCCCCTAAAGCTCATATAATAACAATACACATTCAGCTACAGTAGTACAAACATCATTTTATCATCAAAAGTTATGAATTAGAAATTCATTTTAATTTCCAATTGAGAAACAATCGTAACAAACTTTTGCATCCAACATCTTTGTTTCCTACTCGTCGAGGCTCAGGGTCCGGCTTTACTCTCATGATGCAAGACCTGCACCGTTAAATGCAGCTGCAGGCCACTGTTTGCTATATACCAGTTTAATTTGTTGGCTGTAAATAAAATTCTCAAATCAAATAAAAAGTGCCACACTCACTGTAACAGGTCAATGTGCAGACAACAGTAAAGGAAATAATTTCAGGTACAACCAATTGTCAACCAATGTCCCTTCACCTCCTGGGTGTAAAGCCCTACTTTTCTTTTTTTTTTTTTTTTTTACTTCTTTTTGGTCAGGCTTTATTTAGAAGAGGACATTGTAAGTTAATAGTTCTATAAATGTGAGCTAGTAGCTGGCTCTGATACACTTACAGATGTTAGAGATTTTATAAGGCCTCCCTGAAACATCTGGCAAATGTAAAATGTAGTTGTATACATCTTGAAAATATTAGTGTGTGTGCTTGGTTTAAAACATAACATATTGCTAATGGACCTTTCCTTCTTGTGTGAACAAAGATTATTCTCACAATTTGTCAGATTTGCGTTTGCGTCCACCATGACTGAGAGTTCAATAGGTTGTACAAGCTGTACATCCTGATTATGAGGTTCTTTCCATCACATTAAGTGCTAACTGCCAGTAAACGGCAGTGATGGATGGAAACTGCGTTTGGCAAAATGATGTGAGGCCTTTTTTTTTTGCAGTGAGGAGGTGAGAATAATCATCCTGTCATCACAGTATGCAGAGACATCATGTTTGACAGACCTCACGCTGCCCTACAGCCAAATCACATGCTGCAATTAAAATTAGCCCAAATTAGTGTTAGCTTCTCGGTGATGTTGGCAGAGTTTAGCATTGTTTGAAAATGAATAGACGCACCTTTACTTTCCACTTTAGCTGTATAGACTTGTGTAGAGAATCCAGACTATAAAATCGAGGTTCTTAACGTTCCTATCTAGACAGTATCACTACCGGCTAAAATGGTAAGCACTTTATTGTAAAAATTATGCCGTCTATTGGACATATATGTAAGATGTGACTTGAACATTATGTGGTGACAATCAATGTTTGGAGAAAAAAGAACTTGAATTAAAATTCCCTTAGGTAACCAGCTGGTGGTGGCGGATTGTTTTGCACTGTTAGCTAACCTGAAATTTTGGCTAACTAAAATATTATTTTTGCCAAATTTGTTATCTGCATTTTGACTGTTTAGCATGGCTGTTTATCCTTGAAGCCTTTCCTGTGTGAACGGTTATAGTGAATGGTTTATTTCAAGATAAAACCAAATGTTTTATTGCTAATTGCAGCTAGCGTTAAACAGACTTTATTAAATATTAGCAATAGTTAGCATGTTTGTGGTACGGCTATTAGCATTCCACATGCTAGTTTAGCAAGCTGTTGTGTGTCAATAATTTAAGGCATTTGTAGCTGTATAAAGAAAACTTCCTTCTTACCACTTTGGGGAATAATAGTTTTAAAACTATTTTATAGCAGACGTTTTTTAAATGTGTATGTAGAATGACATGGAACCCAGACCTGGTCCTGGTCTTGCTAATGCATCTAAATGATGTTCATGGTTTCCTAGGAAGTGAATTGAGCCACCATCCACAGTGTCACACCTGCGTCTTTCAATATTTCTTGCTTACAAGTGGCTGTTTGCTAGTGGCAGATTAAAACGTGAAATTTCTTCACACTCAGCTGTATATTACTCTCAGAAAGAAAGTCTCTAAACACAGCAATACAGAGAAACCTGGACCCCCTTTAGAAGTCCTCTGCATCCATGGTTCTCAATCCTGGTCCTCAAGGACCCCTGCTCATTACCTGCATCAGGTGTTAGTCAGTCATAGGCTGCTAGATACCATCTCAGTGAGGGTGAAGTGGGAAACGACACAGTGAATTAGTGTCAGCTTCTCATTGCCTGAACACACCTGATCCAGATGTACAGCACGGGGTCCCTGAGGACCAGGGTTGAGAACCACTGCTCCATTAGGTAGTTTAGTTCTCAGCTTGGTGATGTTTGACATTCTCCACTAGATGTTTGCTTGCTCTTGCTGTTGTCTTCAGACATTTTTTGTTGGACAGCCTGCACAAAGATGTGTTTAGCTCCTGTCAAAGGACAATTGTTTATAGCCCCAACTTATGTCCATGCAGACACTTAAAGTCATACACACTCTGAAAGACAATTCAACTTCTCTGTACTATGCAAAGATAATTCTTTTTCTTTTTTTTTAGGTTTTGTCAAAGTTGCCAAAAGCTGCACTGAGCTGTAAAGTAAGCTGTTGATTCCCAGTGATATTGTTAATACTATCCACACTAATTGTGTGGAAATCACCCTAAGATTTAATGTAAGAAAAGAGCTCATTAGATATTAGCTAGTGCAAAGACTTTAATCAGACTTTTTAGTGTGAACCTGTTAGTTTGCAGGGATATTTTGAATTGCTGGTGCTCACACACACACACACACACACACACACACACACTCTGCACTAAGAAAGAGAGGTCTCTTACTAAGGACATCAAGCTGGACAAGCTGGACATCAAAAATCAGTTTGACATCACAAATCTCACATATCTGTATTGATCATTACACTTTCTCAACATCTTCTCACTGTAGGTGGTCGACTCAGTCCTCTGACTTTTTAATTATCCAAATCTGTATTAAAGCTGTTTTTTATATCGTTCTCGTGCGAGATGCAGATGTCACAAAAGCTGGTTGCTTGTCTTACTCTTCACATTGTTTCGCCTGTTTGGAGACGGCCTCCTCCTCTGCACTTTGCTGTTTTCACTGCAGCTCATTAGAACTTGTCGCCTCACATCTGCAGACAGACTGACAGGCTCGGCTGGTCTCTACGGTGATTATATAACTGCTTCTCTGCTCGCTGGATGTTAGATGAGTCATGTTATAAAGTCAGAAGGGTGCGTATTTGGAATGTGGAGCTGAAGTGGTTGCTTTGGTGTTTGCCATCATGGTGGAATAATCCAGTTTGATGTTGGTTAATTAATTCGAGGCCTGTGCAGCTTCATCCAGTTCAGATGAGAGGGAAGTTTTCTTTCATTTGTCAAACACAGAAGCAAAGGGAAGCTGACGGTATAAATTCAAACACTGCTCAAATGTTTATTCTCATCAAAACGAATATACAAACAGATCTGTATGAGATCTGGAGAATCAAAAACACAACTGCTATCAACTATCGTGCCCAGTAGGTCTTATGTAACCACCACTCAACAGATTTGTTCTTGCCCTCTGGAGTTTTCTTGAAACCAAATAGTTGTTTATATTCAGCGTTTTTCCCCAAAATGCTTTGTACATATACTGGAGATGTAAATTTCCTTCCTCTTAATACATTTGCTGAGCCTGTTGTGTTCGCAGTTTTCTTTTATGTTGTTACTGCCACTGGGGACAGAATGCGGCGTCCAACTTAAACACAAAAACTCCGGTTTGCTTCTTCAGGTCATTTTACATTCACGACTTTATTTCTCCCGTTACTGCTCTGTGACGCCGCCGTATTTCCAGCATGGTGTTGTGGGTACTCATAGGTTGCAGAGGCCCTGACATGCACATCTCCCAAATCTCACCAATGTTGTGTAGTGTTCATCAACAAGCTAATTAATGTCACAAACTTAGAAGGCAGGTAACTCTACTTCCTTTACTTGCTTCCTGTTTTATTCTACTTCTCAAATAAATGACACTGCCCCCTTGTGGACGCAGGCTTCTATCACGCCAATATAATAGAAACACATATGTGAATGTAACTCACTTATGTTTGCAGAATGGAAATTATCGAAACAACAAGTCGAAACAAGCTACTTACATCACGTTTTATGCAGTTAAGAGCGTTTGCTTAACCCAAATTGCAATACTAGGATGAAATAGGATGAAAACAAAAGAAGCACCAGCTCACACTAAAGGGTTTTTTTAGGACTCATCAGTGTTTGTCACTCTCTAGTTTGTCTTCGGCTGTTTCCTTAGGTTCTGATTAGATATGATGTTTGTCAGAAGCTTTGTAAAGTCTGACACCAGGAGCAGGTGAGAGGCAGCAGTTCAGAGCTTGATTTGTGTGTCCTTGTGTCCCTATAGCTCCTCTTCCTCTTTTGCCCTGGAAAAGTCAAATATTGACTCAAGTTGCTTGTATCAGATCTCAAAGACCAACTACATGTCGAGAGCATGACATGGAGACTTTATGAGCTTTTGAACATAAAATGGACTGAAGAACACAATAACGCAGTGATTTATACTTTTGACAGAGAAAATAAACAATCATCTCTGCTTTTGCTGAATTTTTTATGTAGTGAGTTGAATCGGACACTAACCAAATATGATTTTATATATATGTATATTTTATTTGACAAATATTTATGCAACAGTGTGCATAAGCACCTGCAGCAGCTGAGTCGCTGCATCCCTGTGTTCTCGAAATGCTGGTTAGCACTACTGCTGCCTCACAAGGAGAACGCTGGAAAGTGTGTGGACATTCTTCCACAATCCAAGTCAGCTCCAGCCAGAGGAGCTATATTAATAATAATCATAAAGCCTGGAACAACCCTATTTCTCGATTGCTTTGATGCATTTTCTCAATTGCTATGATGCATTTAATGAAACTGGGATCCACTTGATCTTTATCATCGCCTTCTTTGTAGGGTTGCTCCGATGCACATACCAGCATTAGGCCTCAGGCCCAATCCTGAACTCATACTTGTAAAACTTCTCCAATACTGCACCCGATACCACATTAGCCTCTGTAGGTAACATACTCGTGTTTCTCAAGAATATTGTAAAAAAAAAAATAAAAAATTTGCCACTGACAGCAGCAACAGGGGTTATTTACAGAAACTAGAACGTCACCTGAAGTTCTCTTTGTTCACCTTCATATTTCTGTGTAGATGTTTGCTTTTCTTTTTGTTCTTTTTATGTTGTGAACACCGGTTGCTGCTTTATTTGCTGTAGCAGATGAACATGTGGATTTTATTGTCCAGAAACGTATTTTAGAAACAAAACCATTTAGTACCTATAACGGTACTTGGTGTGGGCGAGTACTTGTACTCGACATCCCTACTTCTTACCACAGCAGAAGTCTTCTCTTGCAAATATGTAAATACTTTTCTATTGGTTTCACAGAAAACTGTTGACAGACGTCATTCAGTGACCCAAAGCTTTATTGAATTAACTGACAAATAAAAGGAAAACACATGTTCCCAGCTGATAGAAATCACTTCCAATATTCTGAAAACCTAATGTACTTGTGTGCAACCTCCAAACAAATATCTTCAGTCAGTTCTTATCCAGCTCTGTGTTTGCAGGCCTCAGTCAAAGACAACGAAAATAATTCACTGTGATGTTGATGAAAACCCGAGGCCTAATTTACAAGAGCAAATGTAAAATTGAATATATTATTTGGTTTCTTTTTCTTCAGCTTGTCTGTGTTTTTTTTTTCTTTAAAGAAGGATTACACTTATAAATTCTGTGCTACGTTGTTGCTTGCATGACAACAGTTCATGAACACCGAAAGATGTGCACAGACATGAATGAAGAGTGAATTAATTTACCTACAAGTTGTGTTGTTTGAGGGAAAGATCAGCTTTTGTTGCATGTTTTTATTGTTTTGTTAGTTTAAGAGCACTTGTGTCATTTTGGCCTGTGTGGTAACTGTTCTTGAAATGAGACTTCAGAGTGGACACGAGTGTCTGGGCAAATGAGAAAAACTAATGTTGCGCTTCACTCCTTAAAAATATGTTGCATTGGACCATAATGTTGCCAGAGCTTTGGTTGCATAGGAAAATTAGGAGATGAACTGGAAAAATCTTAGCGATGCCTTTATGTTCCACTTTTACACTAAAGCGTTATTAAAGTCTTTATGCTGATGTTTAGACACTAGCGTACGGTTAGGAAAAATCATGTTTTGGTTCCTATGTTATTTTTTTAAGAGAAGAGTGAGTTACTGTTAGTTCCTCAGAAAATGTAGCTTCTTGATTGTTTTTTAGAAACTCCTCGGATCATTCCAGAATGTTGTGTTCATTTTTTATGGACCATAAAAATATGAAACCACTGAAACTCATCATGGCTCCAACTCATCGTGACATTGTTTTCTTTCCTTTTTTTAAATCCATATTTGTCACAAAATCTCTCAGATTAGACTTAGAAAGGTTATGAATGGATGCGGGGTGACCTGTTACCATGGCAACAGCCAGTGTCATTCCAATCTGCTGCTATAGCGACAACACAGAAATTTGGGTGGGAGGTTGTTACCGCGAGATGAGAGACGATCTTGTTAGCTTCATTCAGCCTTATGATACTCAATGAGCGGTTACATGTGCCACACACACACACACACACACACACACGCACACACAGAAGCTTCCCTGTCGATCTCCCTCCTTCCCCTCTTTCCTTGTGCTTCTGCTCCTCCTCCTCCTCTTCATCACAGTTTCTGTTAATTTCCAGTCATTTGCTGTTTTCTCCATGATTATCTCTGTGTCACATGATGTAAATATCCAGATAGTCATTCTTCAGTCTGTTGACTTTATTCTTATGTAAATTATTTAAAAAAGAGATTGACCATGGATGATATACAATATATTATAAAAAGTACGACATTGAAAAGAAATCTATTATCCACTGAAAAAGATGAGAATGTACCTGAAGATGATGATGTGATAATGGACGTGATGATTGTTTCTGTGCGATGATTAACAACTGATATAAAGATGATGATGATGATGACTCATGACAATGACTACAACAGTTGTCATTTTGGAAGATGATGGTGATGACTTGTGATAATGAAGATTAAAAACTCCTATGATTCTAAAGAAATCATGAATAAAAACTGCCTGTTTTGTTCTCGTTAACTCATTCTTGGGTCATCAAATGTGCCATCAAATTTCAGCTGAATATTTTGGATTCCAGCTACAATGTGATCTACGTTCACATTGGAGCTGAAGTGGAGCTGAAGTGGAGCAAGTAATTATTTTTTTTAGCTCTGAAGTGTGAATTCTTTATCATCAGACCTGGACGTCTGATTCATGAGGGATGTTTGTCTCTGCAACCAAGTCTCCTAACTGAGCAGCTTTAATGTTGCTCACGTTGTATTGTCGTTGTTCTTGTTTGTTACCTCTTTGATCAGTCACCTCTATGTGACAGTAGGTTTTTATAGTTTGATCCAAAAATGATCACCATACACTAATCAGCCACAACATTGAAACTGTTGGTCTAAATGATGTGAGTCAGCGTGACCACTGAGCAGCCTGCAGCTACACAGCAAAATGTGATACGCTGTGTGCAGAGATTGTACAAGTACACAAACTCAGTACTTGAAGGACACCTTCACTGATACTGAACCTGCCTCTTTTAGTTTTAGTTTGGCTACTACACATAATTGAATGCCATTAAACTTCTCTCTGATTTCTCTATATTAAAATATGTCTCTACTTTTAGCTGGAAAATGCCTCCAGATGACATCACTTGGAGGAACCTTCAGTTTCCAATTCATTGCTTGTACTATGAAGCTTGTAATTGTGGTCAACCTTTTCCGGAGCTCCTCCAGATGGCATCATCTAAACCCTTATGTTGAAAAACTCCTCCCAGTGATGTCATCTGGAGTTTTTCAGCCGGAAGCAGAGAAATAGTTTAATATTAAAAAGTAAGGGTCAGAGGTCACTAAAGGTGGAGTTGATTTTAAACACTTTATGTGCTGACTGGTTTGTTAATTCATTATGATACATCAGCATTTACTAGTTCATAGTATATTTATATCAGACCACCAGGTGGTGTTAATGTTGTTCTTATAGTTGCAAAAGCTACTTTGAAATTCACAAATATTCTTTGCGAGGACATTTGTCAGAAGTCGTCATAAATCAGAGATTCTTCAATAAACCTCAAAACTTGCCTGAGAATCATCATATTTTTAAGCTTTCACCAGTATCATAAAAATCCATATAGTTGTTTGCACAGCCCATAATCCACCATAATGAATTCAGCGTACTTTGTTTTGCTAACTGTAAACAGACTGTGGTCCTCTGTAAGGCTCATTGACTCCATGGCCACAATATACTTATCAATTCTTACAAACATTACACTGTCTTCAGACTTATGCTTCAAATAACCATGTCTAAACATGTCTTTCTGATTTGTTAAAGTATATAATGTTACAAAAAAATATTAAAACACGAAAGCATTGAATATAATATTCTGGACCAAGCATGTGACGTTCCCAGCTCCAGTCTGCCCCCAACTAAAGCTAAGGTCAAGGAGAGGCAAAGTGAGCGAGCGAGGGATAATTTGATTAAAGACTTAGTGAGTTAGAAAAGGAGGAGGCAGCAGGAGACGCTCGTCTCTGCAGAGGGACACAGATCGAACTCGTCGCCACTTCAGGAAAACACACATCAGCACTTTTTTTCTTTCTCCTTCTCGCTTGATGAAACAGGACTTTCATGTACACCAAAGACCTGCTGAGGGGGCACAGGAAGCCGGAAGTAAAGATAACAGCAAGTACCAGAATGACAAGGGGGTCACTTTTAGACCACGACACCTCCCACACTCACAAGTGACTCACCGAAACATTTCAGTGACCACTTTGCCATTGTTGGTGACTGCTGGCTAATTAGCTCAGAAGTGCATGACAGCACAGGACTGGAGGTGAAACTGGGAATTAAAAGTAGATCAAAAAGCCTGTTTTAGTCCCTACACTTCCTAAACAGTTTTACCTGCAGTCGATGCAGCTAATCTGTAGCCCGCAGCCTGTAAAAGAGGATGGATGAGGTTTAAATAGTTATAAATACTTTGATTTACTGTGTTTCTCTGCTTCTGCTTCTTGTGTTCCTGCCTTTAAGGGCGTTCGAATCCGTTTAAACAAATACGGTTGCTGTGAAATGAGTTTATCTGACAGCAAGGGAGCTAATCTGCAGCCACAAGGTTCTGTAGCTTCCCACAAGGATTAAATCTTTCAGCTTGTTAGATTACTGACTTTCTAGGACTCTCACAAGGAGAACTGTCGACAGAGAAGTTAGATATTTTTTGTGTCTGATTTATTTTACCATTTTAATGAGCCAGTTGTAGGGGTAAGGACATCTCTGATCTTTCCGCCTAAAGCCTCGTTGAACCCTTATTGCATTTATTAGTACACACATGCACAATTGGCCTGCTGCTGCAATAACTGACAGGTAGCGATTACGCTGCATTCCAGACCTTCACAAAGTGGTTTAAAATGTCTTTGGAGCCTGACTGAGCTTTCTGTGAAGGTTTACATGTCTGGATAGTGACCCACTGCAGTCTGCGGGGCCAGGTGTCGTCCGTGTTTTATGCAATAAGACCCCAACCGGACTGATTAATAAGCTCACTTACTAACTTTCTGATTTACTTTCCAACTTTATTGACTTCAGTGATCCTGTGATTTACCTGACTGATTGTCCGTTAACTATCAAATTTGGCAAAATGTTGTTGCAGACGTTAAATTTGAGAGATGAGCAATGATTAGAGAATAATTAGAAAATAAACAGAGTTTCCTGTTATGGTTCATCCCTAATGCTGTAAAATAAGTGTGACAGGTGCAGACTGAAGAGTTTCTACAGTCATTATCTCAATGTGAAGCCCCTAATTAAATCATTACCTGAAGATACAGTTAATTTCTTCATGCAGGGACAGTTATTCTCTCTTCGAATACACTAGAAGCAATTTTAGTGTTTGTTGAAAGCCTTACACAGATTTTAGAATGCCTTAAATTGAAATCTCAAATCTCAAATTATTATCTAACTTTAAAAGGTGAAGCATAAACCTGATAGTACGTGAGAAGTTTTGTCCAAAGCTATTTGGACTGTCAGGTGTACAGACATAAAACCGAAAAAGCAGCAAATCTTTTTGTTAATTATTTTCCAATCAATTGAGAATTTATTTTTTTTTTCATTTTAGCTCTGAAGCAACAAACCTGGAATAAACTACTGAACATGGGAATACAGTAATACAGTATTTGGCAGTGTGTGAAAAATAAGTGTAACATTACCTTTAAACCAATCAAAACCTCCAACTATGTTGTAAAATGGTTTATTAATAACATACATATTTTTTCAGAACCTTATCTGGACTTTATAATCCTAAATTTGGACTAACGTTTTGTCACATTTGACTGACTTACTGACTCAGTATGCTTTAGACCAAAGCACTGTGGACGTGAACAAACTGGGGAGGCAGCAGAGCAACGCATACGCTCACCTGAAGCTGCTGGAAAACACCCAGACTCCTGCGCCGCCTCATTTTGGAGGATCACAGTCAGCAGGGAGACAGAGACAGAGCACCTCTGGTCCTCACCTCCAGGGAAACCATGGAAACAAATGGGTTTTCAGAGGCACAGCACTTTTCTAACCAGTCGCAGCCTCTTGAAATACCTTGGAAAAACCTGCAAAGTGTGTTTTGAGAACTCAAACGATCCATTAAATACTTCTGTAAGTGCAGTGTCGCTGCAGACTTAAATTACCTGCCATCCTTCAGAAAGTGGCATTATTTGTTTTGAGTATTATGCATTTGACAGACACCACGAGCAAAAGTAAATTAAGTCACTGTCAGAGTGAATTACTGCTATGAAGTAAACATGCTTGATTTTTGGTGACACACTGAAGCTCATCCTTTTCCGGGCGATGTCTCTTTAAGGAAGTTGACTAATGATGACTGGCAGCTGGGCAGGGGCACAGAGGACATGAGTTCATTCGAGGGAAAGACGTCTGGTTGGACAAATGTGTAGAGAAACAGGTGTGTGTCACTAAAACCTGATGGAGAGTCGACCGTGTGGACGTCAGGGGAACAGGAAGCAGCTGATCTGGAGTCAGGGGATTTCTAGGATGTTCGGCATCCCGGGCGTCTGTGACCTTTGCCCTCTGTTTTGTCTGCACTCCTCTGGGACCTGGTCACCTCTCCACAGGTAGGCAGAGCATAGTCGAAACCCAGGGATTCTACACCTTCACCTTTTCTTTCCTCTTCCTGTCCCTATGATGGTTTGGGACCGTTTATTACGGGGCCACCTCCAAATGGTTAGGAACAACGACGAATGTATACGAAGAAGTAAAATGAGGAAGGTTGAGCTGGAGGAAGCACAGGAATTGTTGAAAATAGACAAAATGGAGAAGTGGAGTTGAAGATGGTAACAGATACAAAATGGAAATTAATTAGAAAATCCAAATAGACAATAGGGGGCTAAACAAAGAGGGGAAGTGGAGGAGAGGGAAATACAGAGACATATGAGGGGGAAAGGAAGAGATGAAGGAGTATAAATAAAAGGAAAGGAGAAAGGATGGATAAAGGACAAGTGGGAAGGTGATGTCAGAGGAGCAAAAGAGGCAGAAGAAGAAGGAAGGAGGTTCAGAGAAAAAAAAGGAGTTGGGTTGGAAGTTAAAAAGGAAACAAGGTGAAATGACTAGAAAAAGAAATAAAAGAGCAGAAATACAGAGTGTGTGGGTAGAAAGGAACAAAAAGATATGATGGATAAGGAAGTACAGAGCACACGGGGAGGAAATGACAAAACAAATGAGTAAATAGAGGAAATGCGGCTGAAGACAGGGAGAGAAATAACATGAGCAGACAGAAAAGGAGACAAAAGAGGAGGAAAGCTAGAGTTGAGTAGAGACAGAGGAGTCTTTTTTTTTTTTTTTTTTTAGCCTGTATCTTCTGCAGACGGAGCAGAGCAGCATCTTCCTGTGAGCAGGCCACACATTTACACAAGCTCACAGTCCAGAACTCCAAACCACACCTGTCACCAACTCCCTGCCCGAGGCCTGCATGCTAATTCTCCTGCTGCACGCATCTTCAGCAAGCACGTGATGACGATGCACACACGCACACCCATCCCTGGTACTCGAGTGTGTCTGTGTGTGTGCGACCACTGAGAGGTGTGATGCTGCTAGAAATGTAAAATTGCGAGGTTTCCAGCTGTTCCAGCTGCATGTGGAAGGACAAAGAGAAAGGTGTGTAAACAAAGAGAGAGAGAGGAAGACGAGAGTGTGTGTGCAGAAGACAGCGAGAAGGTTGGGCGAGCAAGCAAGAGCCTTCAGATGTGTGTCAGTAAGTGTGTGCACGTGGTCGAGACCAGATGAAGATTGCCTTGTGTGTGTGTGTGTGTGTGTGTGTAAATGGCTGAGTGCACATGAATATGACTGACAAGCTGAGTGCACTGGGAGAGACAACATCCGCACACACACACACACACACACACATTTGCACGAGCAGACACGTGGAGAAGAGGCTGTCAAGAAAGCAACGATGCGTCTCCATAGAGAATGCACCCAGAGATAAGAGGGAAAGAGGACGAGGGGGTTGGAGGATAGAAGTGAAGAAAGAGGACAGAGGTGAAAATGAACGGGAGGAGGAGGAGCTGGGGGAGTGGCTAGGAGAGAGAGAGGTAGACAAAGCAAGGGAGGAGGTTAGAAGGAGAGAAGGGAGGGCAGGCTCAGAGAGAGAAGAAGAAAGAGGAGGAGACAGGGCAAGCGTGCGACACAGTGAGAGAGAGGAGTGTATGAAGGTGTGTGTGTGTGTGTGTGAGAGAGAGAGTGTTTTATTCTCTCCAGTGTAAATGAATGAAAGGCGTCACCATTGTCTTCACAACGGTAAGAAGCTCTGCTGCTGCACAGCATCTGGCTGCTAATGGAAGGTGTGTGTGTGTGTGCATGCGTGCGTGTGTGCTATGAGTTCATCATGTCTATAGAACCTGTACACTCTGTGTGTGTGTGTGTGTGTGTGTGTGTGTTAGAGAGAGATGCTTCTTACATTTCAGATAGCAGATGTACCAGGTCTCATTCTACGCGTTGCAGTGTGTGTGTGTGTGTGTGTTTGTATGAGTGTGTTTGAACTTACTAGTATTAATACACATGGACGTCCAGTGTACTGTGTGTATATGTGTTTTTATGGTTCTGTGAACAAGTTTTGGTTTTATGCTGTTGTTGCGAGGACACGTTGGGACACACCTGCTCTTTTGTGGACTGATACTTTGTGGCTTGTGGTTGTGCTGGTTAGGACAAAGCAAAGAGACACGCATTCGTCCTTCTGCGTCTTTGCAAAGCGAGGACATTTTTTAGGGATGAAACCTGTTTTTTGAGGGTCAAGGTAGGACTTAGAGGTTGAGGACAGATTCTGTCCATCCTGACTGTGGCTCCAGGATGTGAAAGGTTACAATTTGATTGGAACTTTATTAAAAGGTTAGCGTTGGGTTTAGGTTGTGGTTCGGTTTTGGTAGGTTTATGGTTCAGTTAAGGTTTGTATTGAGGTTAACTGGGTCAGATTTCAATTACTAGGATTTAGAATGAGGCTGGGTCATGATTGTGTATGTCGGGTTTAGTTTTAGGTTCAGGGTTGGATACTGAATTTAGTTACAACAGTGTTAGGGTTCTGTCAAAATTGCATTGGGTTCAGAGAAACTGGACTGAGGTTGGGATAGATTATAGTTAGAATCAGGTTTAGGTTTATAAAATAGAATTAGACTTGAAAAGTTAAAAAGGGCAATTACACTGAGTTGAGGTTACATTTAAATCCAGGCTAGATTACGTTTCCAATTCGCTTTGGAGTAAACTGAGGACAGGGTTTGGTTGCAGTTAGAACTAGATTAACGTTCTAACGACACATAGGTTTTTAATAATAAAGGTCACTATGGGGGTTGTGTTCACATTTGGTGTTTCGGGCGAAAACATTTCTGTTCTTATGTTTTGTTTTGTTTTTCAATGCTGTGTGGAATCATTCTTTGGCTTGTTTGACTTTTCTACTTTTCCTGCTACATCACCAGACTCCACCTGTACAAATCAGTGGAAAAGCACCAAATAAATTGCAGCACTGTTTTTCACAAGAATCTGAATTCACTCGTAAAAATCACTGCCACTTATACATTTTAAAAATACTTTTAGGATGAAGCTATGGTGGATGTAAAAATGAGTATTAGTGTAGATTAATGTGATGAGAAGTGCATTGTTTCATACATAAAGGTCCTCAGAGGTGCAGCAAACCAGACGTGCATGCTCCCTTCTTTCTCCTTATCAAGCACACTTGTGTGAAGCTGCAGCTGAATAAATTTGCAACTCCTTTTAAATCAAACATGAATTTATGTTAAATACTGCAAACACAGCGGAGCAGCTCTGCTCCTCCTTCAAATTTGGCTGAGGAAGGTCAAGCTGGAAGGAGACCAGTAACACCAGTACACTGGAGCAACTGGGGCATAAAATAGCCATTAGTATGTTCCAGTATCCTGCTATCCTGTTTTCTTAGGATGTCCTGAAAGGGGCCTGAAAAAGGAGGCACACGGTCTGTACCGTGTCTGCACAAGCAGAACTGGAGTTAACTGGTTCCTTTTCTTTGTTAGAGTCCGTGAAGATTGTGTGAACAGACTGAACGTTCAGTTTGTGCGGAGACAGAAAAGTCAGACTAACCCTCTGCATGTTCTCTGTAACATTTCCAGACTGAAACCCTGCAGAAACACATCAGCCAGGTGGGCACCAAAGGTCTGTCCTTGCGTTGCTCTGGTTGTTTGAGCTCTGGGACGACTTCAATTAAATGCACCTGAACTAGGTCAGAACTACGTAAGCATCCTGCCCATGCTGTTAAAAAGGAAACCTTGTTTCATCAGCGCCTAATCTGGGAAAAACACGTGTTTTCTTTGTAGAATCAGCATTTTTCTTTCATAGTGCTCTGAAATCAATAGTTCTTCAAATGTGGACGTGTTATCAGTAAACCTGCGCATTCAATACAAGATTGCAAAGGACATTTTTGATGATAAATATTTAGTAACACTGTATTTTTGACTCAAGTATGTAAATCACAGAAAACCTAATCTCCAGTTGCAGTTATTTCATTTAGAACAATTGCTTTTGGGGTTTAGCTATATATAGAATTCTCCAACTGTAGTAAACATGACAGCAGCTAAGTAGAAAATCCAAATCTGATTCTTATTTTTTTATTATCAGTCCAGTGTCATTTGGAAAGCTGAGGACATAACTTATAAGATGTGTGTGCAGAACACGCGGGTGATTTTGTGTGGCAGGAATCCAGAAGATGTTTCAGATAAGACAAACCTTTATTCATCCCACAGTGGGGAAATTTCCATTGTCGCAGCGGCAGAATGTGCAGACGTGAGGCAAAAGGTTTTGTGTAGTGTGAAGAAACATCTATATACACAAAAAGAAAATCAACAAGAATCAATCAATCAAGGTTCCTCGCTTACAGGACTTCATTGGGTGCCATCTAATAAGCCCGTATGTGTGCATGGTCTGGATGTGTTAGTAAGAACTTGGACTTTCCCTGCTGCGACTGCTGTTTATTTCTGCTGTTTGGTTCTTCAGTTTATTTCCATAATGTCAATGGCAAACACCCACAAACGGTAATGAACAACTCATTTGCTGTTACAGAAATCTGTTAAAAACAGCCATCAGTCTCTTCTCTGTGATCTGACTTCTTTTTACTGTGAGATGAAATCAGAGGTTTGAAAATAACTCGACATTTGATCAATTACTTCAGTGCTGGAGCACAAAGAAGTAAAAAAAAAAACACAATTCCAATTTCCTGCTCAATATCTATTATAACACCATCTTCCATGTCAATATCCTAATTATCCATAAAATCTTCTTCATCCTCCCGTCCTCTTTAAAATGTAACCACTTTCTTTTAATCCCACACCCACCAGAATTAGCTCTTTCTGCTTTGTAGCTGCATCCAGATGATGATGTTTCCTTGCTTACTTACATTGTTGAGCACCATTCCTCAGAACTTGGAGGGCAGAGCTTTGTGGAGAAGAGGCAGCAGCTCCAAATAAACTTGCTCCCACTGGGGCTGCGGTGAAGTGAAGTGTTAAGACACTCAAATGCACCGCCGCTCAATTATTTAGCGAGCGAGCTGCTGGGATGTTTGCTAGCTGCTGTAGCCTACAGCCAGGAGGGTTTAGACGAAAGAAGAGACGGGGCTTAGTCCTAAAAAAGGTACGTTTGTCATTTCTCCCCACATACTTGTATTTGTGTAGTAGCTCTTGTGTGTCGGTTGCCTTCGTTAGTACCCAGCTAAGCGAACTTGTGGTTGGTGTTTTTGGAGTAAATATTAGACTGACATTAGAAATGACACGACATGGCCTCAGGGTGCTAACAGGAATTAATAATTTTGGCACGGAGCAACATGTAGCTGACATTCGTTAGGGGCAAGACGTCCTAACAGAAGTATAACAGCTTCCTATTCTTATTTGCTCATTTCCGGTCGTCGTGCTAATCACCGCTGCCATCTTGATGGTGCTAACTGATGACTGCTGCTAAGCTCTGGTGATTACTAACAGCTTTTGATTCTGATACCACGACTCCTAACATGTACTAATACTTCATTCTGTGAACAATGCTAACTCTAGTTACTGCCAACTGCTCTGAATAGCTAACTACTGCTAACTGTGGTTGAAACAAATAACCGCTAATTTCTACTTCTGCTACTGACAGTTACAGTACATTTACTAACTACCACTAATACTGACTCTGTTGATTTCAATAACGTTGTTGTTGATTGAATACATTTTTTATTGTTATTTGATTTACTATAACATACTATTTACTCATACCAATCCAATATTATATGATCATATACCATAAATAGACCCTCAAACTATAGCTTGTTTCATTATATTATATGATATAAATATACTATTTACTATATATTCTATGATTATAATAGTGTATAATAATATATAAACAGTGCTGTACATCAGTTATTCTACAATTTCTCACTTACTGTATATTCTGAACACTGATTTCTATATTTCCACTGTCTATTTTATACATTTTATAAATATTGAAGAGACTTTCCTCCTGTAAAATACCACTTAGTAACAAGTAGCAGCAGTACCAATTGTACTATTTATTTCTTATCCAGAAAACCAGATCACCGCCATTCAATTGTATATATCTGCAGGCTGGTCCAGTATAGCGGGAACATTGATATATTGCAGCCATTGGCCAAAACAGCTAATGCAGCATCTACATACATGTATTTATGGTGGATAGTATTGCTAACACTCGTTGACACTGCTATTTGCTGTATAAACCCTTCATACTGCTCAACCTAATGCAAATGTTCTGACAACTAGCATAAAGTTTAACATTACCGCTGCCTGTAACTGCTGTTAGCTAACCGCTAGTTATACAGTTAATCCTGTGGATATTGCTAAATGCTGTTTGAACTGCTGACGACTACTAGTGGTAACTGTGTGGACCTGTTGAGTATTATTGTTACTGCTGATACTGCAAACTGACGTCAGAGCCAAATTACTAAGACAAGTCCAGTACGTCCTGTCCAAACTTTTTCGAAATGACCTCAGATCGGTGGAATTCGTGCACAGATTATTTAGATTTTAGTTAAGTTTATTTGTATGTGTGTGTGTGCTTGTGTGTGTACTTAATACTAATCTGACATATAGCACAATATCAGTATATCTCAGATAGTAATAGTCTGTTGCTTGATTGGCTAGTGAAGCTGTGATAATAAACCGTGATGTGAATGTTTCCTAATTGACATTGTTATACTCAGCCCTCATCGCAGTTGCGTAACCAGGCAGAGCAGTAACAGAATGAGTAGGCTGCTGAGATTTATAGTCCTGCATCTGCATCTTCTTCCCTGCTGGGTCAATCTGCACACGCCATCAAAGCTAAAGTATGAATGTAACGCCTGACGCTGCACAACTGTCTGCTGTCTGGAAAATGACGGGAGAGACAAAGACAGCGACAGTGTCAGGAAGCAAGTGAGAGAGAATGACAGTGACAGAGGGACGAGAGAGAGAGAGAGAGAGAGAGAGAGAGAGACATACAAATTGATGAAAAGGGGGAATATGAACTGAAGAATCCACTTTATTACATGAAAGTGCTGTGTGTAGCATTTTAAACTCTGGTATCATTGCCAAATAAAATGCTGCCTTGACATAGTGACTGTAAAGAAATAGGAGCAGCATGAGGGGAAAAATTATTGATAATATTTCTCCTGACTCATCAAAAATAAATTAAAATTTAAATAACTTTGACCACTCAGAACTTGGCTTTGTTTTTATCAGCAGCACATCTTTTTTCCTCCAGTTATTAAGTAATCATGCAGCCTCAGTCTGTCCTCACCCTGCTACTACCAAGATCGATTCAGTCATTTTCCAATACTCGGGTCTAAGATCTTATGTAAGCGCACAATACTAGCAAAAGTGTGAATACTGACAGATACTAAATCTTTCCTTTTTAGGATTATCACAAAGATACAGCCTGCAGCATTAAAATTCTGCTTGTGAAGTATAAAGCAACTACTAAGTAATTCACTTAACTTAGCACTTAGTGAGGTACTTCTTCTTTACTTTGATGTGTTTACAGTATTTGAGGCTTCTTTATACTTGTTTATTACTTTATATACTTCTTTATTTTTTATACTATACCGTCCTGCTACGTGTATCATTTCAGATGAAACCATTGCAGTTTTCCTCCACTGGATATATCTGTCAGATAATTGGTTTTACTTTATATAAACTCACATATAATGCCTCATTACACATTAATACCAAAATGTGTAAGAAATGATAAATGCTCTGCACTTATATAGCGCTTTTCTACCTTATTATTACCCAAAGCACCCATTGACACAATGACACACCGATGGGGGAGCTGCTATGCAGCTGGCCAACAATCACCGGGAGCAACTAAGTTGGGGTTCAGTGTCTTGTGCAAGGATGCTTTGACATGTGACTGGAGGAGCCGGGGATCCCTGGGGTTGGTGGACGACCGCTCTACCTCCTGCGCCACAGTCACTCCAGTCTTAATTACTGACGATCGTGACTATATGATTACATTTTATGATTGCTCTCTACTTTTACTCAAAGCTACAACATCGGATCTGACACTCTGAGCTTCCAGTGTAGTTTCATGGAAACCCAGAAGTTTCAAATGTTGACGCCTAAAACATTGACATAGAATGTAAAGTAAAAAAATCTCTTAGTGAGGTAGACAGGGTGGTGGATGGCACAAAAGGACACAGGACTTCTCCATAGGAGACCAGTGTTCGCCTGTAGTTTAAGACGATGTCCACTTTAACGTGATGCATGTGGTTACAAAAGAAAGAACATGTGTGCTGTTGTCACAGTTTGAAGGGTTTTGTTTATATGTAATTCAAACTCTCCCTTATCCTAAAGTTTTTGTGCCTAACTCTAACTCTTGTATTGTCTTAACGTCCATCAGACTCTGCAGAGCCCTTCAGGTATGAGTCATTATCAATAAGAAGCTGCAAACCTCACTAATCAAACGGAAATAAGTGAAATTCTCTGATTGGTTAAAAGAGTGAGCCTCGCTCCAAAACGTTTTTCCCCAGGAGGCATCAACAGGCACTACAATACAAACAACAAGAGACCATTTGGAGCATATTTCTACTCAAACAGGTTTGAAAACAGTTACAAACTGTAGCTTTAATACTGTATGTTTTTGTGTCACAGAACATTCTGTATTGCTACTTGTACTACAGTTTCTCCAAGTTCTCCAACCAGTTCTAAACATACAGTAGCATAAGGAAATGGATCATGTTCTACCAAATATAAGACTACAGTGCCCCCCAGGTTTGATCATTTCATTATATTTCAGAACAAACTAGTTAAAGTGCAAAATGAATGTGCTTTTTCTTTTTTTCTTTTTTTGAAGCCTTAGTGAAACATTTTTACCCATTACAACAGCAGATGGCGCCTTTAAACACAAGACCTACTGGACCAACTACCCTCAGTTCACAGCTGACGGCACTGTTGTTTAGCTTTTGTTTCAACCATACACAAGGAATGAGGGGACATTGTGCTCGCTGAGCCATTCTGTAACCGAAGCCACTTACTGCTGCTGGTTTTGTCTGATACATTTAACAGCTCATTCCTTGCTGCATTGGGTTTTCTTTCTTACTGTTATTTAGCAAACCAGGCCACATTTGATTGGATGAATTCAAGTGATTGAACATAACAGAATTTGCATCAATTTCCTTATTGTTGACAGGCAGAATGTGCTGAGTTAAATAATAGATGCTGTCTATCTGCTTACTATATATTAGAACTTTGGGGGGAGGTGGGGGTGTGAGTGGGGGTCATATATTAAGGCCAAGCAGTATGATTTAGTTATAGGGCAGATAAAGAATCGTCTCCCATATCAGTGACTTTACTGTTTTTAAGTTTCAGTCAATAATTTTAGCAGCGGTAAAGTTCAAGTAGGACACGTCTTTGCTTTACTTTACTAGTCTTTGGTCAGACATATAAAAATCTGTGCATCCCAATGTGTAAAAATAAAGAAGCAGTGTATATATCACAACAGCATAAATTATAGAGCAGAGTCTGACAGATGAAATCTAAGAAAAAGTTGAGATGCAGGAAACAGGATCCCAAATACCTGCAAACAAGAGTCGGGCGTAAACAAGGTTACATCTGTAAAAAGTTGTAACTCAGGCTTAGTTCGGGGAGGAACAGGAAAACGAAGAGGGGGAGAGGGAAGGAAAACGTGTTGAAGAGAAAGGGAAGAAGATAAAAGAGCAGCAAACGAGGACGAGACAAGTCTCCCGTTGCTTCAAATCCTCTCAGGTTTTACACAGAGGTAATTACAGAGGATGATGGAGGGAGATGAGGGGGAGGAAAAGAATGAGGCAGAAATGGAGGACAAAAAGAGGAAAGGACAGAGGGGGGAGGGAGGATAAAAGAAATGGAGAGACAGGACAGGTGGGAGGTGAAGAGGGTGATGGAGTGAATGAGGTCAGAGAAAAAGGAGAAGGTGGGTGAGGATGGAAAAAGGACTGGATGGAGAGAACTAGTTAGATAGAATAAAGCAAAAAGAGGGGGGTGAAAGGAGGAGGTGTATAGAAAACTATAAGAGTATGAAGAAGGAAAGAGAAGAGACGGAGGAGGTAAGAATTAAACATAAGATGGAGGAAGGAAGAAACGAGAAAGAAGACGTGAGGTAAAAGGAGAAAGGAACAGTTACAGAACGGTGCGTGGCCAAAAGTATGTGGACATTGCTGAATGTGCAGCTCTAAAAACCTTCTCTCCTCTGGGTTCAGCTTTTCATGCACATGTCAAAGCAGCTGCATGATTTGAGTCTTTTTGGGTCTTTTCAGTGAAGACCAACACTGATGCTGCTGCTGATCACCAAGCGTGATGGTTTTGTGGATGAGAGGATGTGCTGGTGCAACAGGAATAGAAACAAGCACAAACTGTTTCACCATTTGGTGGATGCAGTGAGAGGTACAGAACGTTTTGAGAGATAGGAAGGACAGAAAAAAATAACAAGGGGACGAGAGACTGAACAGAGGGAGAAAGGAGTAGAGAGAAGGACAGACGACAGAAGAAATGAAAGAGTGGGGAAAGAAAGAAACAAGGCAGAGAAGAAGAAGTTTGTTTATTTGTTTCATGTTTCTGCCTCTATCCTGCAGATGGTGGTGTTGTTTCTTCTCCTCATAGTTACTGAAGGACTTTCTGTGGGTTTTATTTGTCCTTTCTATTGAGGACATGGACTAAGTGTTTTCTTCGTTCACTTCACTCCTGAAACCTGTCTGGAACAAACATACACAAACACAGATTTAGACATATTGCTGCTTCTTTCACATGTCCTTTGCGTAGACATTCTCTAATATCAGCTTCTTCTCAGCTGGAGCACTTCTATCCTCTCTTCTCTCTTCTATCAAGAAGTTGTAAAACCTACAAGTGAGATTCTCTGGTGGGTTAGAAGGGTGAACCTTATCCAAAACCCTTTGGAAGGAAGTATCTCTGCACTGCAGTCGTCTACACACTGCTGCTGCTGACCATTGTCAGTCACATTGAAGTCACAGCAACTCTGCTACAGAGCTGCACTGATCTGAAGTTTTGTTTATACTAAAATGACCCAGTGCAATGTAATGGTCAGCTGTTGGCATGTGTGGACGTTCTCCTCCTACAGAGTCAGATATTGACACTAAGGCGTCTTTTGGTACCACGCTGATGCCACAGGTTCACTTTGGTGTCTGTTTTGGACGTTCCAGGAGCGTCACCGTTTGATGCCACTCAGTTAAAAGACACAAATTTCAAAAAATAATGACTATTATCCACAAGAGTGCACAATGACTCAAAATGGACACGAAACTGTAAAATTACCACAAACAAACAAAAAGAAAGGAAAGAGGTGGCGATAGTCTGTTAATGATGTTTTAGACACACACGCACACACACACACACACACACACACACACACACACACCCATCAAAGCTCAGGAAAAGGCCGTTTGGAGCAGGCTGACCTGCTGTTCTTAGACTTCAACAGACACAGGCAGAGCGAGCTCTCAACACTTCGACCTTGAAGCAAATAAATGAATCCTCGTCTTTTTTTTTTCCTTTGTTGAATCAGACGACAGCAGGATTTCTGTGTCTGTCTCCATGCTGCATTTGAAGTTTCTGGAGACGAATTCATCCTCCACTCCCATCTTCCTCACAGGAGGTCACAGGGACCTCGGCTTCAGGCTGCGAGTCTCTGCTGCGCTTCAGGCTTAAATGAGCTGAAAGTGATAGCTGATGTGTGTCATTGGACGTTTCCACAGAGCCGCTGCAGGAAACAAACCCGAGCAGGCTGTGTGTTCAGCGGGCCACGTCTCTGAAACCCATCCACTGCTCTACGGGACACATTACTGCTTTAGTACTGTGCTTGCAGTGATGATACTCACAGTTCTTTTGTTTGACACTTCTGGAAGTTTGTGCTGTTGCTGCCCAGTTATTGATCACTTGCAGCATGTAAAGGAAAACTTGATTCGTTTCACTTTGCTGCCTGTGTTGTACTGCTGGGAACCTGTTTTCACATGTCATTCGCACTACTGCATCATGTAACGATCCTCAGAATCCATGAGCAAACTGAGCTGTCGCAGAAAGAATTAGAGCTCGGGTCACAAATCTTCGATTACAGTCATACAGATCATGATATGATCCCCACAGGATAATACAGGGATTGCTATGAGATTTATTGTTGGATCAAAGTTAATCAAGAGTAGGGATCTAGTGACATTCAGTTTTATTTTACAATCCTAAAAAGCTGTTTGACCTGTTTAATCAAAACCTCACAATCTCCATACTGCTTTTAAACCGTGTGTGCTGCTCCCTCAGGCTGCTGCTTTTTATTTTAAAAAGTCACATCACTTCCTGTAGTTTAAATGAACACAATAAAGACGGAGGCAGCACCTCGTCAAACATGTGGAACCGTGGAAAACCGAGGGGAAGACTGAGACGACAGTGGAGGTCCAGCTTCCTGTCAGTGCTTGTTGAAGTGCGTTTGAGCAACACGCAGAGACGTCGTCGGGGGACTGAAATATTTCAGTGCAGGACAAAGCTCCATCATCACCATGAGCTGCTGCACTTTAAGTGATTTTTAATGGGTTTTGCTTCAGGATAAAATCAACTTAGTGGCAAATGGAAAGAAAAAGTGGAAAGAAAAAGTTCACCCAGAGATGGATTTTTTTGAAACTGATTTAGTCTGTGGTTTGATAGTTCAATGGCAATACAGCAAAACTGATGTCACACTATACAGTGGGTTTAAAGCAGTAATTTCCATTTTAACCCAGTGCAGACATCCTGTTCAACTTTACCAAATCTCCATGTTCTCCCTTATTCAACTTTCTGCTGGTGATGGACCTGCAGATGGGGCTTTAATATTTAATAGTCATTTATAATAAGGACTAGCTAGCCCCTCTAGCTGGCCTGGTGGATCAGTGGTAGAGCGTTGGGTGGGGATGCAGAAGGCCATGGGTTTGATTCCCACCCCACCAGGTGTGGCCCCGCCCAGCCACCGAGGCCCAAGGGTCCCGAGCCCCGATAAAAATGAGAGGGTTGCGACAGGAAGGACATCTGTGGCAAAAACTCCTTCCAAATCGAGGTGACCCCTGAAGGGACAAGCCAAAAGCCTTTGATAGTTTTATAAGAAGAACCAGCTAAATGTGTTACTTCCCTCTGTCATCTGTATGGCGCTTCATAAGTTCCATCTCATGGTTTAGTGTCCGACCCACAGCATTACTGTTTCAATTCAGCAGCCAGCTGTTTCCGAACACTGTGGAGCATTTAGCAGCTAGATATTTCCCGCGGGAGTTGGGGTTAATAAGCTACAAGAGAGGGAATATTGGACTTACATTCATTAAGTGAACACAAACACCAGCTCTAAATGGAGGATAATGCTGCTGCTCAAGCGACTGTTTGCTAAGACGTGGTTAAAAACACAGTTTAACTCCGGAAAGTCTGAACCGAGGCTGTTTTAATGGCATCCCACAGCCTGCATCTTCTGCTGCTGTAGTGTCTTTGACTTTAAATGGCTTCGGTAATTCTTCCTGCCTTGCACCAAAATGGAAACTAAACATCCCATCTCCTCCTTTCTCCACGTGCTCCCGCAGCGCATTTGTCTTTTGTTCATTTATTTATCTTCTTCTGTTGTTTAAAGACTGACAGTAGCCTGCCTCAACTTCCTGTGAATTAGCTTTTACAGTACACAGCCCTTCCTGAGGCAACGCTCCCCAGGTCGCACCGGGTTTGGGACCTGTACTTGGGACTGCATGGCGAGGATGGAGACGGGCGGTTGGAGGATTAGTGTCTTCCATAGGGACACTACGACATGCAGTTGGGGAGAGTGGGGTGCGGATCTCTGACCCTACGGTTGGTGGGCGGAGCCACTGCTGATCCCTTTCAATTAGTTAAAATAATCAGTCAGTTCTCATCCATCACGAGGCTCATGGATCGTGATAATATTTATAACATGCCCCCCTCCTCAGTGAATCCTGTTTGTACCAGTTCAACATTTCATGAGAAATGAGGACGTCCGTCCTGCTGTCAGTAAAAGTACCTCATGCTTTCAGTGAGTTTGACTACATGCAATTCTTCGTGGCTTGTACGGAACATTTGAAAAGCAAACCAGTGCTGTGCCTTTTAGGTTCAGAGTTATAAATCTGAAGAAAGAAGTTAAGTCGTTTGGCAAATACAAGTAAGTCATCTGTGTGCACAGGTTCTAGCAGCTTTACCCTGACACCTGCCAGGCTCTGTGCAGTTCAGTAAGCGATCTTAGTGCTACAGTGTCAAACTACTTCCACTTTCTGTTTCTGGTTGTGTCTCCTCGGGTCGTCTCGGCTTTAATCTTGCTCCTGCGGGGAAACACAGATCTTCCTCTGCACAGCAGCTGAGTTATTTAAATTTTTAAAAACATCAAAATCAACTGAAAAAAACGTAGAAATGTAAATGAAACAGTGCTGAGAACAGGCTGCAGAGACAGATGACTGCCCCGAGGTGACCTGCTGCTACTGCAGAAACACACACACTGATGTGTGCCTATATGCACCGGTGTGTGTGTATGTGTGTGTGTGTGTGTGTGTGTGCTGGGGTGCATCTGATTTCATCCTGATGCTGCAGTTTCCTTAGCAGAAAAACAATAGCAGAAATGATTTGTTCAGACACTTAAAGCTAAAACATTTTCACACACCTCTGTTTTCTTACTGAACCTCAAACTTCATCTGGACCTGCACTAACTTCGCAACGAGCTGCTGTAACACTGTTGGGTGAAGCCATGGATTAGGGGAAAATGGGTCAGGGAGCAGCCCACTTTGTGTCTCGTGGGGAATTTTAAGCCTCTTTTGGTCATTTTACATTCGTTTTTGAAAATGATGTAAGTTGTTTTGTTATTTCTGGGTTTCTGAACATTATGCATCTGTTTTCAATCAGAATTTTCTTTTTTTTTTTCTGTTTTAGGATGTTTTATGTCTGTTCTGACATTTTGTGTCTGTTTTCAGTCATTTTGACAGTTTTGTTCCTCTGTGCTCACTTTGTTTTGTCGTTTTGTCGACTCTGCATGACTCTAGTCATTGTCATCCTTAACCACGAAATATGAACAGTGACTTGTGGGCCTCTTTGGACTCCCTAAGCCCTTGAGCTCCTTTGCCTGTGTTCTTTACCTTCAACAGAGATGAGGAGCAGGCTGCAGAGCTCTGGTAACCCAAAATGTCTGTACTTAGGAAACTCATGTGGAGGTGGAAAATCAGTGGAGTTAGTATTAGCATTCTACGGTATGTCAGACTCTGACCTCGCGCAACTTGGACTTGAACTATCAGCCAGTAAAAGTAAACCAAGAGTTAATGTGCAGATAAATTCAGCATAGATCAACTGTTAAATCGAAAGCTTTGACTTCTGACTCAGCCTCTTCTATTACTGCTGACACTACACTTATCCATCTGCAGTCTCATCTAACCCTCGCTCGTGAACAAGACCAAGATACAGATTTTCACTTCCAACCCAGATAGAGAAATCCTCTGCCTCTTTGAGCAGAGAAACATGGCATCAGACTGTGCATGTGCATGTAAAGGCAAATCTTCTTTGATCAGCGTCCATGTAAACTGTTCAGTTGGAAGCTCCCATCAGGAATTCGGTTTATAGAACTGCAGTGTTTGTGAGCATGTTAGTGTTCTGTCTTTAGCATTTAGCTTTCTGCAGACTCACAGAGTTAGTAGCACGTTATTTTGTCATTGTTGTCATTCAGGGATGTGGACTTGTTGTTTAGTCTGTGTGTGTGTGTGTGTGTGTGTGTGTGTGTGTGTACAGCATTTTATGCACTGCCCGAAATGTTGTAGCCACGTTGCATTTTTCTTGTAATCTGTGTGTGTGTCTGTTGTTATGGTTAAGAGGACAAATGTAGTTTAGAACCATGGTTGTGATGACATTTTGGCCAATCCTCACTTCTTCAAAGGACTATTCGAGGGTCGAGACTTTGGCTTAGGTTAGAATCAGCGTTAATCAGAACACAGTCCTCACAGCTATAGAAAGATCTTTGTGTGTGTGTGTGTGTGTGTGTGTGTGTGTGTGTTCTCTCCATATGCTTCTGATCCAGAGCCCCTCCCTCGCTGTGTGTGCTAAAATCAGCAACACACACACACGCATGCAGAGCAACAGCGTGAAACCTGCGTTGTCATAGCAACATCTCACTTGACTCCCGCAACCATCCTTCCCTCCTCCCCTCTGCCCCTCCTTCCTGTTACATGGCAACCATCTCCAAGCAACATCCTCCTCCCGCCCTCCTCTCTGTCTCTCTCTGGTGCAAACTGCCACAGTAAAAGTTGATTATGAGGACCGTGAGCGAGGGAAGCAAATACAGAATGGATGGAGGAGAGGAACAAGAGAGGAGGGGCAGGGACGACAGTTTGGAGACATATGTGAAAAGCAAAGGAGGGATAATAACAGTGGCAGGGCAAGGGTGGAAGATGGAGGGAGGAAGCAGAGGAAGTGTGAACAGAGGGAGAAAATGAAAATAAGGGGAAAAGAGAGAGGAAAGAAGAGAAACAGAATGAGGAAAATAGGATGCGAAAGGAAGGAGAGAAGGAAAGTAATTAGAAGTAAGAATCTAAAAAGAGAGGAGAAAAAAAGAGCAAAAAGAAGTAAGGAAAAGGAAAAACAAGAACAAGAGGAGAAAAGATGGAAAAATAAATGAGAAAGGCAAGATAAAGGTTAGGAAAAACAAATGTACGAGGAAGAAGGAAAGTTGGGAAGAACGGAGCAGAAGGAAAGTGAGGAAGAGGAGTTAGAGGAAAGAGAAATTAAGGAAATGAAGAACATGTAGTGAAGGGGAAAAACAAAATGAAAAAACGGAAAATGGTGGAGAAGGATGGAGAGATGAGTAAATAATAGATGTGTAGAAAGGGAAGGACAGATAAAAATGAGAGTTGTTGTTTTCATTATTAATCATCCTTCTTCCTCCCTTCTTCCTTTAATTATTCCCCTCTTCCTCTTCCCCTCCTCCTCTTCTTTTCTCATCTTACTCTTTCTCTTCCTTTTTATTTGCTCTCTTTTATCCTCACTCTCCTCATCCCTTCATTCTTCCATTACATTCAGTCCATATTTTTCTTTGATGCTCTCTTCCTCCTCCCTCTCTGCAAGACCCTCCTACATCACTTTCTGACTTTCCGTTAACTTAGATTTTTTTAGTTAGCTTTACTCGTTTTTTTCTTCAAGTTAAAGTTAATTGCAGGGTGGAAAAAAAAGATTGTTTTGAGTGAAGCTAACTTCAAACAATCAAGTACAGTAGCAACAAATGAGGCAATGACACTACTTAACCAGTGGGAGGCAGTAATTCACACAAAGTTGCTTAGTCTGCCAGAAAAATGTTTACGCAGATCTTAACAGGGTCATTAAGGTAATTATTAATGGGGTCAAAGCATCTTGGTGCAATTCATAAATTGGTAAATTAGTAAATTGGTAAATTGGTAAGTGACAATTTACAATTCATAAACCCAGTGCATTGACCATTGACCCTTTTCTGCTCTTGTAAAATCCTTTGCTGACATTTGCTAAGGACTAAAGGAGGAATAAATTTTTCCATCGTGCATTGGTGCATGTAAAATATACTTCCTGTATGTGCCGTACAGCGTAAAGAACATTTTACACTATGGTGGAACAGATCTGAACACCAGATATTTACAGTGAATTGGCAAAAGAAGCATTCTTAGACGGAACGGGTGGGAGGGGGGGGTCTATCTACCTTAGTAGTATAGTATATAATTGCCTAATATTGTCACAATAGTGACGATGAAATAATAACTCAGAGTGTTCAATACGGAGTGACGAGTACACCATAAATACTTATATAACTACTGCAACTGTTTTTTTAGTTGTGTAAACTAAATTGTAAGTTCACTACACTTAATAAGCATCCAGTTTACTTGGCTTTTCAACTAGCAGTGCATCCTCTTTTCTTCCACTTCAGCTCTTTCACATCCCTTTCTCTTCACACCTCTTCTCTATCAATTGTGTCTGTCTGCTCCACCTTCTGTCTCTTCATCTACTCAATGGAAGCAGTTTCTGCTGTAGCCATTTTTATAACCAGTGACCAGTGGCTGGAACATGTCGGAGGGTTCGGTGCAGCATCGTCCCCTCACTCAGAGTATTGCTACCACCGCTGGGACCACAGGGGGCCGTGCTTCTCTTTACACCCTACGCATTCTCATCCCACAGCGTCAGATAATGACGCTTCCCAAGGACTCAAATTGCGCCACTTTTTTTAATCCTTTGCCGTATAATATTGATACCACGGGTACAATTTCCCATCATTGTAGAATGCCCCAGGAGAAGCACTTTTTCAATTCAACGACAGAAACCGACCAAATAAAACGTAGAACTGGGGGATGAAACTGCTGCTATTTCTGTGGTTGTAACTAGTCCTGTGAGGTAGAAACCATAACCATTAGGGAGCAGTGTTTTTTTAGAATAGTGATGCAACAGCTGCCATTTTGGAGCCAGTATAAGAAATGGCATTTGCCATTTGAGTGCCAAAATGGTGCCAAACGCTGCATGGCAAGTCAAAAAACATTGAAGTAAAATGAAAATGTTCATTACCAATGTATTTCATAAGTTTTCTAACAAATTATCTGATATATTATCTTTATGTAATTACTTTACCAATATCATCTTGTCACGATGTGAATCCCAGTGTCCAGTTGCAAAACCCTGCACCTTGTACCCCCATCTGCCACAAACACATCTGTGCAGTATCAGTAACACTTGACTAGATAAAACTTTGCCTATACAGTGCCTTGCAAAAGTATTCTTAACACTTGAAACCACGAATGTAAATGTATTTATTGGGATTTTTGGAAAATGGTGTGCATTTGTATTCAGCGCCCCTGAGTCAATACTTATCAGAACCACCTTTTGCTGCAGGTCTTTAGGGGCAGGTCTTTACCAGCTTTGCACATCTAGAGAGTGAAACTTTTGCCCATTCTTCTTTGCAAAAGACCTCAAGCTCACTCAGATTGGATGGAGAGCGTCTGTGAACAGCAATTTTCAAGTCTTGCCACAGATTCTCAGTTGGATTTAGGTCTTATCTTTGACTGGGTCATTCTAACACATAAATATGCTTTGACCTAAACCATTCCACTGTAGCTCTGGGTGTATGTTTAGGGTTGTTGTCCTGCTGGAAGGTGAACCTCCTCCCCTTGCAGATTGCCATGTATTTGGCTCCATCTATCTTCCCATCAACTCTGACCAGCTTCCCTGTCCCTGCTGAAGAAAAGCTTCCTCACAACATGATGCTGCCACCACCATGTTTCACGGTGTGGATGGTGTGTTTAGGGTGAACAGGGTAATTTGTTTATAACCTAACCCTGCTTTAAACTTCTCCACAACTTTATCCCTGACCTGTCTGGTGTGTTCCTTTGAGTCCATGATGCTGTCTGTTCACTAACAAATCTCTGAGGGCTTCACAAAACAGCTGGATTTAATGACACACAGGTTTTTAGTTAGATTTTAGTTAGTGGTATCAGAGTAAAGGGGGCTTTATACAAATGCACGCCACAAGATGTTGAAAATCATTTTCTTTTCACTTCACAATTATGTAGCACTCTGTGTTGGTCTATCACATAAAACTCAATAAAATAAATGTATATTTTTGGTTGTAACATGAATAAATGAATACTTTTTCAAAGCACTGTAAATGAAATATTTAACCTGGAGTAACCCCCCAAAAAACCCAAAATGACTCCATCCTCCAGTGTCTTTGTTTTTACTCCAACAGCTGCGGAAGAGAGTTAAATGGTTAGACAAGGACATATGACAGACTGGTAAAGAATAAGAGAATAAGGGATAGAACAAGAGACAGATTAAAAAGAACGGGAGGAGTAGGAAGGGGCAGCTTTTGAGAAGTAATGATGAATTATAGAAGCTTGTCCTCAGGCTGGAGAGTCACTATGGTTGGACGAGAGGATGGGTGGATGGATAGATGGATGAGGAAATTGAAAGGAGGAGAGACAGGAAAGAAGGGGTTGGCAAAATAAGGAAGAAGTAGGCCAAAGCTGAATGAAAGAGGGAGAAGAGAGAGAAGGACGTGTGGGTCAATACATTTTGTCATAGAGCAGTGCAGAAAATTATGAAATGCCCCAGCTCCCGTTGCCATGGAAACCAAGGGGAAGCTCTTTCATGTTTCAAGCTTTGTTGCCCACGGTAACTGTCCTGAGATTGAAGGATGGATAGAGAGAAAGAGAGAGAGGGCTTATTGGTGTCAAGACACGAGGGAACTAGAAGAGGACCGGAGGACGGAAGGAGGTTTTGATCAAACAAAAATCAATCAGCAATAATCAGTATATAAGTATGTAAACATTTATAAACATTTTAATCACGTGGAAATATGTTTTTTTTAGTTTCATAGTGATTTGTGAACGTGTGTTTTCAAACTGTTCTTATCCCACATGGACAGATAATGATGAATTTTTATGTCCTTTATCATAACATATTGACGCCACGGTTGGACTTTCATGTCACTGTTGGACCGTTTGTGAGTGGAAGCCTGGTCTCCAAAGTCCTGCACTTGTCCAGTAGTTTCCCACTCAGTCTGGGAGAAAGGGGTGGGGGACATCCCTACATCCCTACATCAGATATTATCATCATCCGTTGATCCAAACTAAAAAAGTACAAAAGAAAGCTGCAGATCAGGGTTTGAATCTTGATTTGGACAGAATAATAGCTGCTGACTGTCTCTCAGCGTCTCTCTCTTTCTGTCCCTTCTACTTATTGATAAAGTCCAGTCTGCTTTGCCAACACGCCGGTGGTAATCAATACTGATAAACACTCAGCTAATGAACTCTGCCTCTGTCAGGATGCTTATATTCTGTTTAATAGTCTCTCTCGCATCGCTCTCTCTCTGTCTTCATATATCTTAAATTCTCTTGATTGACGCAAATGTCAAAACTGATGAGATCAGCAAAGATTGAGCTGCTGTCTGTCTCACTGTCTGATCAGTTGAGAAGAAAATCCATTGGCATTAAAGAAGCCAGAATATTCACGGCAGAAGAGGCCGTATTGATCAGATCTGAGGGATTAAACTTGATTTACAGCGATCAAACCCAATTCCTTCTCTAAATGGCATCAATCTGTACTTTCTGTGGGCTGGGATCACAGTAACCTTCATCATCAGCTTTGCATCTGAACACGTCAGCTTCACCTGCTGATTCGGCAGCACAGGTTGCAGTTTACTATCACAATGAAGGTTTTAACACGTGAAACAGGAGGTAATTTGTAATATAAGCAGCTTTTTATGTAGTAGCAAAGGCAGCAAATGTTTCGCAACTGAAATCAAACAACCAATCATGTCAATCTTTTTGTAAAAGAGTCTATTTGCACCCCGTCGGGCAGCAATAATGCTGGAATTGGATAAGAGAACCTCCGTCCCTCCTCTAGGATCGGATGTCAGAGGTCAAAAGTAGACTAAAGTACACTAAATTGTGGCAGATTTGATCTATTGCAGAGAACAAAAGCTACTAAACATCAATTCATTGTGAACTCTGTTTCTGTTGGCTCCAGTGACGAAAAAGAAAGATTTAAAGGACAGATATCTGATGTTTCAAGTGTAGGTGGTGATAATATATCTTTGCACTGCAGTTGTGAAGTGCTACTACACTGTACTTCTAAATACACAGTGCAGCAGTCAAGGATGCACCACAGAGCTCAGCTTACATCCATGTGAAACCTCAAGTCTCATTAAGCCAAATGAAACTGGAATCTTCCAAAGTTAGCAGAAAGGAAAGCTCAGCGTGTAGTTACTGACACTGAACATCCCACTGATCCTGAATTTGATTTATTGGCTGCAGGACGACAGGACCTGGTTTTGTGCTGTGTGTGTGTGTGTGTGTGTGTGTGCTGTAAGAAACAGTTGCTGGACAATAAAGTTTTAGTTGATTCCATTCTGTTACAGTGTTTCAAACAAACACACACTTTTAGTTCCTTTCCAGTCGAGGCCCAGAGAGAATGTGAAGTCTGCGTCATGTCACGCTGCTGAGAGTGTTGGGAGACGTGTTGCAGAGTTTGTGTTTTGAATTTCGTCACGACAGTAGGTCAGTAGGTGAGTCCTGTCCTACCTGAGTAAGACTGCACTCAAATCCTGCAGGGAGCCACTACAAAACTGTTTATGTGTTTATTGGTAATTAGTTTGACGAATACTTTTACTTGCAATCGTTATTACATTTCTTCTGGTAGTGTCCCTTTTCCTCCTCTTCATGTCTTCCCGTCTCCATCACATTTAGTCATATTAGGATATGTAACCCACTTCCTCAGGCACAGGTTAACAGGCTGCACAGATCACATGATGACACAACGCAGCATCACATAACAACTCTATTGACTTTCTTTTAAAACCTGCACGGAAAAGTGATGAGTTTGACAACTATTGCACAAGCTGCTATGCAGCTGGCCAACACTCACTGGGAGCAAGTGTTGGGGTTCATTGTTTTGCTATGTGTGCTACAGCTCTCTGTAGTCTTCTGAGGTGATAGCCACAGTACAGACCTACATTTGATTCTTCGTGAAGTTTTGAAAGGTGTAAAGATACATTTTGCTGACTTTATTAACTGCAGCATGGCTGCCAGACTGAGCAGCTGCTCATTAGCAGAGACGCTGCCGGTCTGTTCGACTTCAGCTGAGGGGAATGAAAAAGATCCGAGAGCTCGACAAAGAAGTTATGATTTAGTTCAGGTAATTAAAGAAAGCAGCACGCAGAAAGTGAGAGTTGTGAGAGTTTGTTGTGTTTGCTGGCATCTAACGACCGTGAAATGAGAATCTCGTGGACTGTCACAGCGGCGTTCAGTGATGAGACGCTGATTGGCTGCAGAGAGCAGCTCCCAGTGTGGCAGCAGCAGAGTGATGGCTGACAGCTGACTGCTTGGTGTGTGTGTCGATGGTGTGCAGACAGGCTGCAGCCTGGGGGCAGGAGGCACAGTGGGCGAAACACCAGCGGCAAATATTCAAACAAATGCTGCTCTGAGCCAACGCTCAATTTGAATGTGCTGAATAATTGACATTAGGAAACCTACATGCAAATAGTGACGCATGCGAAGGCTGCACACCGAGGAGTTTTTGACATGATGTTGCCTGTAAACACTGTTCATTAAATGACACTAAAGCTGATTCAAATCACAGTTAATAGACCAAAGATGTGCAGCCATCAGCACGTCCCAGGACTCACTGAGCTGCAGCCTCATCGTCACTTCTGCTGCACAACTGTAGGCTCCAGCCTGCATTAGCTGCTACCTGACGGTACCTCACACTCTCTATTGACACTGTCCAAACACACAAATTAACACAAATTGATGACTTTGGCAACACAAACCTTTATATATGTGAACTGTTGCAGTACATCAACACGAGCCTAAAGTCTGCAGTGTTAATGATGTTGTCTTAATTGTTATGATGTGTTTAATAAAACTGGGATCCACATGATCTTCATCACCACTTTCTGTTCACAGCAGGACTCTTCTCTTGTAAATATGTTCACGCAGTTTTATTGGTTTCAAACAGTTTTTACATCCTTTTTCAAAACAGTGAGCACACATCATTCAGTGACCCAACAACTTATTGTATTCCTGTGCAAACTAAAGAAATCCCATGTTCCCAGCTGATAGAAATCAGACTTCAGTGATCAGTGATCAGTTCCTTCTCATCTATAAAAGATGTTAGTCTGGATCACAGATGAGGGAACACAGCAGTGATGTTGCTGAGAACCTGAGGCCTAAAGGAGCAAATGGAAGTATTTCATGTTTTTATTACATTTTGGGGAGATTTCCACCCATATATTTCATTTACATTTTCATTTTATTTTTCTGTAATTTTACCTTAGTTTTTACAGTATTCGGCTTTTCTGTGTTTGAACAATTTACAAAATGTAATTTGATGCAGGTGAAATTTCTTTTCTTTTTCTCACTGAAGAAGTAAATCAGTCCAAATGCTGTTCATGTTGAGTGTGTGAATTGGTCCAGTCTACTTGTTCAGTGTAGGTCAAAGACAGTTGGCAGCAAAAAGAGCTGCACACAGGAATGAATCAAGAAAACCTTTTAACATTATTACAGTACAGGTCATGTGTATAAAGCACAGGTGCAGAGAGAAGAGGGTTTGTTCTTTCTAGTGAAATCCCCGTTAGATATTGGGATGTTGATAGATGTATTTTGTTGTCTGCTGTGCAGTGGCTGAAAGTTGCGTAGTTTTAGGTAAAAATCAGCGGTTGTTGCATGTTTGTAGTATTTTGTTTGCATGAGAGCATTTTATAAACTGAACGTGTCATTTTGGTCAGTGAGCTTCTGTTTCTGTCTGAGCACGTGAGAAAAACTGGGACTTGGTTTCATGTTTTGGTAGTAGACAGTACTGCAGTATTCTATATGCAGTAATACAAGCATGTGTTTAAAATACTCCAGTATCATGTTTACACTCTAGATTTGTTGAAGCTGAACACCCCCCAATCTGCGATCGAGTCAAGTGGGATTGTGGGTAATGTAGGCACCAGGTTTTTAGAGGTTCTTCTGCACCAACTTCGATATGATTGTATCAGCATTGCTGTGTAGTTGTTGTACTGTAGAAGAAGTCTGCTCCACCCAGTTAGTGGGTTAGTAATTTTAATTAGTCTCATTTATTTCAAAATCACATTACAGTGTTTTCTTGTCATTCATGAAATGAGACAAGGACCTTTGAACTTGAACAACTTATACCTTTATGTTATGACTGAATACTTATTTGCTCGAGATTTTAACACCTCCATCACTTTTTAAATCATTTTTTTTATTTGGAACCACTGAAAATAAATCCATTTTATTTTGAAAGCGGCGACATGACAATAACATATTTAAATGTATATGAAAGATCATATGTGGAAGTGAGGGCACCTGCACAACAAATGCTTCTTAATTCTCCGAATGGTCGTCACCATCATAACCGTCCAGTTTGGTCCTTCACTACTGTAATAAACATCTCGACAGTGCTTTGGCACCTGATAGTTCCATGACTTTAAAACAATGCTCCTCAGTTTTGTTTTGTTTTCCATTTGGGTGAAAATGCCCACTTTTACTGCTCTGCTGAAAAGGAAAAAGAACCATGTCTTGGTTGGAGGAGTTGTTTCTTTAAAGGGCGCAACCACCTCCACTCCTGCTGAAGTCTCTTGGCGGATTTGTCCTTAATCATAAAGAGCACGTTCTAAGGGAAAACAGGGAATAGCAGAGAAGAACATAAACACCTACACTGTGGAGAGAGAGAGAGAAAGACACAGAGAAGGTGGGATGATGATGCGCCTCTGACGAAGAGCGAGGGAAGGAGCGAGCTAGACACAGAGCAGGGCAGAGGCAGCTCTGGGTACTCCATCTCTCCATCTCTCCATCTCTCTCCCCCCTCGCCCTCCCTCTCTCTCCGGCCGGTCGCTCGCTCTCCTCCTGCTTGTTGTTGCAGCGGCAGCAGCAGCGTTGATCAGCAGCAGCAGCAGCAGCAGCAACAATGTGGTGCATCAACTGCGCCTCGGACAAAACGCCCGCGATCCTGCACAACAAGCTGCTGTACTGGTAAGAAACCCCCTCACACAGGATGAAACAAGGGAAAGCAGCTTGGGTTTTGCTGACGGTGTGACTGCGTGTTTTCCGCCTGTGATGCCGCACTGCCGCGCGCATTTCTCCGTCACCGTCGTGCGCTTTTCCCGGGCGGCTGACGGTTGGAGAATCTTGATGAAATGCGACAGCGCGGAGAGCGGCTCCGGGAGGTCAAGGGTGTGCGTTGGTGCTGCTCGTGTCCGTGCTGCTGTTGTTGGAGTTATTAATAGTGTTGCGTTGTATCAGCGGGAGGTGGCGTGGTGTCAGTGTGCGCAGAGGAGGTGGAGATGGTTACTATTCACCTGTCGCTTGTCTCCACCTGTCTCCCTCCGCTCAGCCGGACTCTCTGCCTCCTTTATGGCTGTGACTGCTTAAACTTTTTTAAACGATCATTGACGGACCAAAGCCAAAACTCTGCCCTTAAGTTTCCCCTTAAAGATGAGGGGTTCAGCTTTGAGTGGACATGAATCATGTTTGAGGCTCATGTTGTTTGCTGAGTGGGCTGCAAGTAGGATTTCATATATGAAACTGTGTGATTTGATGTGTTGGATGCAGTTTTGACCCTACATCTGCAGTAACAGCTTAGACCAGCATCATGGCCTATCATTCCTGTGTGTGTGTGTGTGTGTGTGTGTGAATATGCCTCATGTTGGTGAAGCTGCAGAGCCTGCCGAGCTCTTTCAAAGATGAGCTCATAAACAGCACGGAACATTCTTCTGTGAGGCTCAGGTGAGACTGGAGCCATCTTGTTTGTCAGCTGTGCCGTCACTGCAGTGTCCCGCAGGGTCCAGTACCTACACGGGAAACCAAACCCAAACCCACAACTAATTCAATTTTTGTCATGCGTCTCCAGTAGCTGTCAACTCTGTTAAAATGTTTAAGTAAAGTACAAATAAGAAGGAAAAGCCACAAAACACACTTTGCTGCTGGGTGGAGTGATGGCATCAAATGGACAATGGAAATGAGCTACATGTTTGAAGAGATTCCACTTCTCTCCATCCTTCTCTGATACACTGAGGTGGAGGAGGTGTAACTGAGCCTGTTTGGTTTTTACTGGAGAAAGATTTCCTCGGAATTACTGATGAAATATTCCAATGTGATATTTAACTTTGTGATTACATCAGATATACAGTGATATTTTTATAGTGTTTATTCACAATTAAGTCGGTTTATTCACAGAGCGAATTTCACCAATTTTTAACTTGCTTTCTATGGCTTTAGTTTAGGGTGTAAATATATATTATTGCTTTCAAACTTCCCTCTGACTTCCCTATAATAAAATCATTCTCTGCTTCTAGCTGAAAACTCCTCCGTAACATCACGGAGAGCAGTTGTTTATCATTAGGAGTTCAGATGATGTCATCTGGGGGAGCTCTGGAAAAGCAGGTTGAATGTGATTAAAAACTACATAGATGACATAATCTGAACTGAACGTTCCTCCAAGTGATGTCATCTGGAGGCGTTCTTCAGCAGGAAGTAGAGAGATATTTTGATATAGGGAAGTTTAATGGCATTTATGTACATGTACTAGAACCAAAAGAAGCAAGTTCAAAATCAGTGAAGTCCTTTAAAAAAAAGCAAATGTTGACCAACAAGCTTCACAGAGAGAAGAAAATGAAAATATGAACATACTGTAATGGTGGGTGAGGGTCACTAAGCCAATGAAGGTGTCGAAAAATATTCATGTCGAACAGCAGAGCACAGAGAATTAACAAACAGGAAAAGCAGGAATGATGGAGGCTGACTTAAACTCACATTATGTGCCCAGTAGACCCAGTGGCTCTGAAGTGCTATTAGGATGAGTGAGCATCAAGTGTGGGTGAAGTGCTGAACTGCATGTTGGCTTTTTTTTCTTGCATTAAGGCAGATGAACATGCTTAAAGGAGGCGCCCATGCTGCTCGCCGCACAGGCTTCCCCTCTTCAGTGCAGACATGAAAAGATCCTGGTCTAGAGGGCTTTAAGTCAGATGCGATGTGTTTCTGTGCTTATGATTCACATCCAGGTTTGTCCAATTGTGCGACAGTCACATGTCAAACATGGAAGGCAGAACTGTGCTAGCACATATACTGTGCAGGCCATGGAGCTCAGGAGACAACAGCAGGAGGAGGAGATTAGGGACATGAGGACAACATGTTTATTTGTGCTGGGCTACAATGGCTGTGCAGAACATGTGACTTCTGATCTGACCAATCACACAGCGTTTACACTGGCGTCAAAACACTAAATACATGAACATTGGAAAAGTTTATTCTTAAATTCCCCGTGTCCCATATCTTTGATACTAACACTCAGCAAGTGTCCACTTACACTGCAGCGACGTTATATTCATGTCAGACGAGGTTTGCTTTGTTTTCTTGGCCAGATGTTTTTCCTGATCACTTAGAGATGCAGCAGGTTACATGTGAAACTACACTGATAATTTGCAGCAAAGACGTTGTGGAGGAAAAATAAATGTGACCAACTAATGTTTGTCTTTAGTGTAATGACTTAATGATGTTGCAGTAATATGTTATGTATATGATCAAATATCTGATCCTGTGGTACAACATCCACTTTAAGCCTCTGCCTCTGTGATACTTTTATTATAGTTATCTTTTATTTTTGGTGATGAAGGCAAGTGGTTGGTTTTCTCATTGTTACTTTATCTGTAAGTTGTAGTTCCATCAAACACATCAGACTTTCAGAAGACACACATGAAGTTTGTACTTCTGCCGTAAGTGAATGTAAAATGATGAAAACCTCTGTCTTTGCCGCTTTGTCGTCTCTGTCTCTGGTTGTGAGACGTTATGGGGTTAATCTGTCTCAGTAATGAGTTTCCTGTCAGTGTGGACAGACTCAGACGACCTGTTGAAGCTGATCATTGTTTTAACATTTTCCTCGTTGGCCTGTTAGACCTCACAGTCACACTGGGACCCTGCCAGCAGACACAGACAGACAGTCTGTGGACACTTTTCATCCAAAAACAGTACAGTAAAGTCACAGTTTGAATCATGTGACAGTCACAGTGAAATCACAGATATCAGCTGGTTGCAGCCTTTTTTACGGCATCATGTGCAACATACAGAGCAGCGAGATGTGTAATGCTCTTCATTTTTACCTCTTAAACAGCTTTGATCACAAAAGAAACAATTTCATCTGGAAAAGAATTTATTATACAAAGTTCTGTTATACTTTCAGTTTAGGATTAAAATACCCAGATTCAACCAGGACAACAAGTCAGCTATCAAATATTTAGCAACATGCAAAATATTAAACCTGGGGGCCTGGAGGCTCAGTGGTAGAGCATTAGGTTTGGATGCAGAAGGCTGCGTTCGAATCCCACCAAGCCACCAAGGGCAACCTTGGCATCTGGCGTAAAAATCTCATGCCAAATCAACTGTGGCGACCAGTGAAGCCGTTGCTCTTTTATGCAAAATATTAAACCCTCAGTAAGAGGCTGCAGACACGCAGACTGCATGTCTTCACGTCCTGCACACTGCCCGACTGCAGCACTGGATGCTACAGAGGAGAAACAAACTTTACATACTGCATCAGGGGTTAAAGTTAAAACAGCGGCATGAGAGCGACGAGACTCGACCAAAACTGGAAAGTTCATATGTGGAGGCTAAACAATGAACTCACGACCAGAAACTTTCAAATTGTTTAGATATTGTCATTTCATGCAGTTATAAAAATATTGATTATAGTTGCTTCAAGTAAGCTGAGGCTCTGATTAAAGGAAGAAACTGAGTGTTTACATGTAAGTGAAGCTACTTTTAATAATTCACTCATATTAAAACCTGAACATGGATTTGGTTTGATTAGGGATTTCAAGGACTGACATTCAAAAGTTGGATTTGGTGCTGGAATAAAATTTGATGAAGCTCAAACCTCAATGCTCAAGCTGCAATGTGTCAAAAATATAAATGTTTACACATTTAGCTCATTACCAAAAACAGTTAAAAATAAGCAGCTAAAACAAATTACAGCTGTTTTTGTTTGAACAGATGTGTAATGTTTTGGACCAGACCCGTAGTTTTAGTCCACTGTATGTTCGCCGTGCAGACACCATCACAGATGGAAGTATCCATGATGTAGCTTCATGTCAATACCTGGAGGAGTCAGTTTCAGCCTGGCTGTACAGGTGGGACCCCAGCTCCCTGCCCCAGCAGTGCGGTGCTTCATTAGCTCTCCACTCTGCCGGTGGGAGTGTTGAGGAAGACAAGACATGAACTGAGTCATGGAGGCTGTTTGGGAAGCATTGCTGGAGGAGTTGACTCAGCAGCCCTGTTGCTTTAATCCCACAGGAGCGAGGCTGTTGCCTGGAAACCTCTTTGCTGATTCTGACCCGACTCCCCGCTCAGGCTCTCTGGGACCGACTCAGGCTTTAAGGTCTGTTAGCAACGCTGAGCAAGACAGGCGCTGCAGGGGGAAAGGATCCTACAGGCTGCTGCGCTCATTACAGAGCATTATTATGTACTGTGTGAAAGCCTTGACATATGATTCAGCTATTTTTAGAGTCTGAGCAGCAGTGAAGCTACAGATGTTTCTCCAGAGGTTGGCGCTGGAGGAAAGATGATAGGGACGTTAAAGTCTAAAAGGCTTATCCTCTGGGGAGTGGACTTTCCTGTCTGCCTGCCCATTAGAGCCTGTAATGAATATTTGTCCTAAATGGGCTTTTGTTTTTTTCTTTGTGGAAATTTCATGTCATTGTAAATTGATTAGTATTCATTCAAGAGTCAGCTCAGACAAAGACTAACACTGTGGTTGTGCTTTGAGTTGGTTGGAAATGTGTTTGCTTGGGTTCAGGCACAGATACACTTGGTTAGGTTTAGTAAAAAGCTGGTGGTTTAGATTCAATTGCTTACAGCACTAAAACAATATTTCACACTGGATTTGATTTTGACACATCCATCTAGCTCCACCTGACAGATCATCTCACTGGGATTTTTTACTATGGGTGTAGAGGTTTGGCTAACTAGTTTGTTACTGGCTGAAATAGAAATAGCTTTTCATTAAATACAAGTTTGTGCTTTTTTTGCATTTGTGTTTGTGTTGTGGCTTTTTGCAGCGCGTTTCTTATTGTTGTGCCTGTGCTGTCAAATTGATGAAGTTTGGTCTTTTTGCACGTGTTGTCTTGATTTGCAGTGGCGTGAGCTCGCAGGGTCAACGTGCAATCGAGCCCAAAATAAAAAGATGAGTTTACAAGCCAACATCTCCATCCATCTCCTTCAGCACACAACCAGGCAGTCTAACGTTCTGCTCATTCATCGCCCCAACAGCCTGCAACGACAATGAGTCAGTGTCTCACCTACGAGTCAACCGAGTTTCCCATTTGAGATGCAGCTTTTGTTTTTCACCTCGATCTCGTCGATTCCCTGATGATGAAAACGAGGGTGGAAAAAGTCTGATTTAATGGGTTTTCATTTCACACCTCAAGGCAGGAAAAAGTCAAGAGTGTTTGAAAGGAGGTGTAGCTGTTTCATTGTGACTCACTCATCAAAGCGCACAGTGACGTCACATCCAGGAGAACAGTTACGCAAGTAAAATGTGTGTTTACAGCACTTTATCTATATCTTTGAATTAACCACCATTTTGATAAAATCACATTGGCTCTTACTAAATGGCTTCTAGCTACTAAAAGAAAGGAAATGAAAAGTGCTCAGGATATTTTGCCTGCCTCAAAGTGACAGCACTGTGGGGCAGGACTGTCCAAGTCTTTATTTTGGGTTTCATACTTGAAGGGTTTAATCCCGTGTCTGTCTTCTGCTGCTGACTGGTGCAAAGCAAGAAATAGTGTGTCTGTACCTCCTGAGCCTAAAGAAAAGGCTGATTGGAGTATCAGTGAATTCCCACATACAGACGTAGGCATTTAAAGTGTCCTACTCTTCCGCTATGTTTGCAGTACCTTAGCGGTGGCGTTGCCTCAGGAATGCAATGTGTTTAAATCCTGGACCGGGCTGATAAAATCTGAGCTGCAGTTTCAGCCACCAGGTGTCTCAAAGTTGCTTCCTCCACCCGAGTCCACAGAACTGAATCTGACTTGGTTAATGCTGTTTTTTTTCATTACATCTGTTTGTAAGTAGTAATAGGCCTCAGGTCGAATGGCTCCACCTTCAGACACTGGTGCAGCACAAATTAGAAATTAGAGATTAGAGATCTTCATGTGTGAACTGGACAGTGTTGGACAGTCTTTGCTGGTCTTCAGATGTGACCCCAGCTTAAGTGTCCATATGTAAAATGTTAGCAGCTTTATTCTTTTTCATCGTTTTCATAATCACAGCCTTAAATGATAAAACCACAGAATTAAATCAGATCAGGTTACAGCAACCACTAATACAACCTGTCACTATCACTCATATAGTGGCACCTGAAAGTTTATGAATCCTTTTCTGCATAACTAGAGCCTAAAACAGCCACACGCTATATTTTAAGGGCATGAATTACTGAACAGGTCTATCAGGCACAGGCTCAGGGGACATGTGGTCGGACAACCACAGAGAGGTGCACAAAATCCACAAAAAGATGCAAAACAACCATCTAAAAGAGCTGCGAAAGGATTTAAATGATGATTTAATGATTTTCTTCCCCAGCGTGTGCGACATCATCTGTGCACGATGCAGAGTACTTTGAGAACTCCGTCAAAGAACAAATGATTTTCCATTTCTAACCGTAAAACCATTTTGCAAAGTGGATTTTGGGATATCAGTATATTGATTTCTCGTCTAGAACTTATGTTGTTCTGGTCGTCTGTGGAAATCAACCTCTGGAGAACATAAGTGTGCAGTGAAGTCTAACGTGTAGGTGCTGAGTGTGAGTGGACAGAAAAGGGAGTTTCCTTAATAATAACCCCACAAACAGACTCCCAACAACCATAATAGACACAGTAGAAGCCTGAATTTATTATTGTCTGGATGTGTTGGACTAATAATGTCCTTGACAAAGTCAGTGTTCAGTCCTTTGCTCTGCTTCTCCTGTTTCCTCAGATAGACCGAGCCATGATGCAGCAAAATGCTAACTACTTTGCGCTATACAGTATCTGTGTGTGTGTGTGTGTGTGTGTGTGTGTGTGTGTGTTAGAGGGCTGTGGGTGGATGATCTGGGCTTATTATGTCTGCTCAGCTCAGATCCTATATACATGCCGACCAGCTTTACTGCAGCAGAGAGACAAACAGGGTCATATAAACAGCCTGCACTGCTCCAACTGAGGCTTGTAATGTGTGTGTGTGTGTGTGTGTGTGTGTGTGTGTGTGTGTGTGTGTGTGTGTGTGAGAGAGAGAGAGAGAGATTACCAGTGTTTTGTGTTCTGCAGTATTTTGTGGGCAACCAGAAGGTGCTCAGATGTGTGTGTGTGTGTGTGTGTGTGTGTGTACACAAATGTGTCATGAAAATAACAGCCTGTGCAGGATGGCAACAGTCAGGCTTCCAGGGCTTGAAATGAACACCTGCCAATAATCCAAATGCAGGTAAAAAGGACGTGAGACGGTTAGTGGTCAGAGGACAACATGGCTGAATCATGTTCCTGCTTCGTAAACTCTGTGCTGTGAAATGTAAAATAACCACTGTGCTGCTCTGATGCTGCATCTTTTTGTCTCTGCAGAATTGTGCATGAAACTCGAGGTGTGTTTTTGACACACAGCATCCTGCTGTGGACTTTAGCTCCGTTACTTTATCTGCTAAGTTATAAACACAAGGAACAGCAGATGTCATGATTTGGTCATAAACCAAAGATTTGGACCTGATTGTTATCGCTGGTTGAAAGGTCAGAGGATCATCAAAGCTTTTTGTCAACATAAGTTTAAAACTGATGTGGCATCGCCAGCTGGAGACCAGAGGTCTCACTCGGTTGTTGGGACACAGGAAACACTGGAGTTTATAAAAACCCAGGTTCCGGAAACAAAATGATGAGATGTTGAGTTTGCTTCTTTTTACCAATGCAGTTCTTTTTGCATAGCAGCTTTTCAAACTGGCTTATGTGCAAACAATTGTGAGACTAATGCAAATAAATGATAGTAGACATAAATCCATTACAGCTGACAAGAGAGGAGCTGCTAGTCATTTTTGAGTTGCCATCTTATGGATGTGGAAGTTGAGAGTGAAGTTCTTCATTTATAAACCAAACAGCTTGTACCACAGATATTACATAATAATATAATAACACATATCACATTACGCCAAGCAATGGGTTTAAAACACTCGAGCAAAGACAAAGTGCCCTCTGAAGATGTAAAGCTATGAAATCATCATTTCTAAGTCAGATAAAGAGCAATGTTAAAAAATGAGGACTTCTCATACGGGCTGTTACATCACCTGGAAGCCCTTTAACGAATGACAAAGCATGATGAGCTGCAGATGGTCACTGCAGCCCAAATGTTTTCACTCCCCCTCACTTTCTATTACTGACAAACAGGTGTGAGTGTGTGTTTTTCTTTTTCTTGCTCACATTCAGTCAAATATATTTAGTGTCTAAAATGGCAAATTACTCAGCCACAACTCCAAAATCATAGTTTAACTTCAGAAAAAGGGGGAAATACATGTTTATGCCACTTTAACACCATCACATCTACATTTAATCAGTCAGGTGCTGATAATGATCACGGGATTTGACCTAGTTTTCAGTTTGGTGAAGCTGCCCAGGAACTGTACCAGGATCAGTGGGCCGAACCTTCAAACGCTGACAGAAAATATTTCCACAACCCAAACAAGAAAATCAGGTCATTGTGATACAGCAGCAACTTACAGGTTAAGTAGAGTGAACTTACTGTGTACTTTTACTAAAACCCATGTACCTGCACAGTACCTATAGATATATATTTGTTGGTACTTGGTAACAATAAACTAACTTTGGTGAATATAACCTGGTTACCCAACACATGGGTCTATTTATATTTGATCAATAAATACATTAAATTGGTTTTCTAGGCTTCTACAATTTCTATTTTTTGTATGTATGTTGTTGTCGAGTAACAACAAATACGTGTCCATAGGTACTGTGCAGGTACAATGTTACTGATAAGTACACAGTAAGTTTTCTGTACTGTGAGACCTTTGGGTTGTATTTGGGTTGGAGGATTCAATGCATTGTCCAGTGATGGCATAGGATTATAATTCAGCTGCGGATTTAAATTTTTAAGCCACGTAAACATGTAAAGACTGGTGTTCATTTTCCCACAAAAACTGTTGCTCAAATAAAAGTTTAAAAGGGATTTGAATGTGTTTTTTTTGTGAGTGTCCACTTAAAATCTTTAGCTCCAGACTTGTGAAGAACAACTCTTGAACTATAATTGTTGGTTTTTAGTGGTTTGGGTTTTCAAGTCATTGTTGTAATGTCAGGTGTGTTGGCCAGTGTTAGGTTTGTTGTATACATAATGTAATGTAGGTCTCCATGGTGACACGTTTAACTTTGCAGTGTTATTGCCCACTGATGCCAACTCATAACAGCTCATTTTCTAAACTGGAATGTTCAGTATGTGTGATGGTGTCAATTGGTGCAGTGCAGTGTGTATTATTGATTTTATTCCTCATACTGCAGAAAGCCCAGAATTCTTCTAAAGGTTTTGCATGTTCACTCACTACAAACTCTAGTTAACACACTGCTTCATCTTCTTCTTTTCCTTTCAGCTGTTCCCTTTCAGGGGTCTCCACAGTGAATCATGTGCCTCCATCTAACCCTGTAGACCCTCCAACTAACTTCATGTCCTCTCTCACTGCATCCATAAATCTCCTCTTTGGTCTTCCTCTAGACCTCCTGCCTGGCAGCTCCAACCTCAGCATCCTTCTACCGATATATTCACAGTTTCTGCTCTGAACATGTCCAAACCACCTCAATCTGGCCTCTCTGACTTTATCTCCAAAACATCTAACATGAGCTGTCCCTCTGATGTCCTCATTCCTGATCCTGTCCATCCTCGTCACTCCCAAAGAGAACCTCAACATCTTAAGCTCTGCTACCTCCAGCTCTGCCTCCTGTCTTTTCTTCAGTGCTACTGTCTCTAAGCCGAACAACATCTCTGGTCTCACCACCATCTTGAACATCTTTCCTTTCATTCTTGCTGATACTCTTTTATCACACAACACACCTGACACTTTTCTCCACCCGTTCCAACCTGCCTGCACTCGCCTCTTCACCTCTTTTCCACACTCTCCGTTGCTCTGAACCGTTGACCCTAAGTACTTAAAGTCCTGCACCTTCTTCACCTCTGCTCCCTGTAACCTCACCTTCCACCTGGGTCCCTCTAATTCACACACATGTATTCTGTCTTACTGCGGCTAAGCTTCATTCCTCTGTTTTCCACAGCAGACCTCCACCTCTCTAGACTCTACCTGCTCCCTGCTCTCACTACAAATCACAATGTCAATCACAATTTGTTCAGTGGACACAAACACTGGCTTTGATCTCACATCTTTGGTGGCATCATTATCATCACTACATTATTACCAACATGGAATACAAGAAGGGAACCCCCTGTCCAGCAAAGTCTGTAATTGAAGGGAGTAAAAAGTGAGCAACGAAACACATCAGTCCTCTCTAGAACCTAATTTAAAGTTACACATTGTTTATTTCTAGGAAATATTTACGAAACTGTGACACAAAGAAATCTGACAGGGTGAATGTGATACATTACTTTGTGTAATGAATAAATGAATAAAGTGCTGATTTCACACTTACTTTATACAGTTTGTAGGAGTGAAAGGGGCATTTAAGTCGTCGCCTGCTTTACAGAAACAGCAGCACTTACAGAAATAATTACCCGAGAGATTTGTGGCGATCAGCTCAAATCTATTTCTTTGTGATTCTCACATGAAATGCAACTGACTTCTCAGCTCAGAAATAGACCTGAGAATCATGCGTGTTCACGTTCATGTCTGTCACTTACGTTTTAATGCATGTGAGTGAGTGTGAGTGTGTGTATGTGTGTTCCTAGTTTAATTTAACTAGTGATGTCGGTATCGGTTTTTGCAGGGAAGCTCTGTTGTGTTCATCACAGACTTCTGAAGCTCTTTTTGTGCCATAGAGATGCAGGCAAACCCCAATCAACCAATCAAAATAAAGGAAAACTAACTTTCATGTGTCCTCCAACAAAACCCAACGTGGCTAAAGTTTAGCCTGTTTCCACAGATTTGAATCACCACCCACGTGTCAGATCTGTTCAGCAGACAACTGAACAATACACCTATCAGGGATTCGCTGGTTTAAAATGTGCCACGTAGCCGCACAGATCAGAAATACCAACTCTTTAATCGGCAGGTTTGGTCCATCGCGCAGACATCATTTTCAGTTGGCCGGTTGAATTCTTGTGGACAGCTGGGGGTGGACGAGTCTCAGACAGCTGCAACATGTGGGAACACCTTTGCTTTCAGACACTGTTGGACCACATGATTAATCTCTACCTTTTCATTTGCCACTATTTATCCTCTTTAAATCCTCTGTTTTCCCACCAACCACCTTCCTGCCCTCCACCCTTCCTCCCATCACCAGCTGAATTCCTCTGCACCTCCTTCTTGTTTGTTCTCAGTTCCTTTTATTTTTTCATCCACATTCTCCTTCCTAGTTTTTCATGTCGTCCTTCTCCTCGTTCCCCTTCGCTGCCACATCACACCTTTTTCCTCCACCTTCATCTCATCCTTCTTTAATCTCCTCTCTTACTACTCTACTTCTCCTCCCCCCTTTTCTTCCTGTCCTCATGCTAATAATTCACTCTACATCCCTCCCCTTCTCTTTTTTTGTTTATCATCACGCCACACCTCATTTTTCCCTCCTCGTTAAACCTTGCTCTACTTGACTCTCTTGTTAGTGCATTTAAATCTCTAGCCGCTTTCTCCTCCTCTTCTTTTCACCCCTTGTGGCCAACGCCCCTTCATCAGCATAAACTGAAAAATGTTTTGCAGCTCAGCTCCCCGCAGCAGCGTGTGCAGCCTGTGACCCACAGTGACTTTGCTGAACGGATGAGCGGCCGTGCTGCAGGTACCATTTTGGCGACAGTGCAGCCTGCGACAGAAGACTGAGCGTTTATTTATAGAAACACCCAGGATCAGTCGCCAAAGCAGCTGAGACTACATCAACAGCCCAGAGAGACATTTAAAACAATCACAACTAGAGCACAAAGGCGTGATAAGCTGCCATCCTGTAGTATTTATGTATTTATTGTAGCCTCTCTTTTCTCACGGTGTGGTGAACCCCCAACACCAATGATTAGACATGGACCCAAATACACGGTATCAATGAATCCTTTAAAATTTTGATTGATCATATAGTTATGGCTTTGAGAAATATCTTCAGGCTTCTGCAGGTCAGGAATAAAGAGCGTGAACATGAAAATGCTGGTTGCTGGTGAAATGGTCACTTCAACAGTTCTAGTTTAAATTTCGACCTGTAAAATCGCACATTTCCAACAAATCTCTTTATACCACGATAAAGTGCGAAACCTTGAAGGGACAAGTTGATGGTGAACCAAACATACGAGTTAGTGTCTTGATAGATTACATATGTAATTTACTAAGATGTTAGATTAGTTTGCTGCATGTATCGTCCCATTTCCATCTATCATCTGTAGCTAACATGAATCCCAGGGAGAAATTTGGCAGCTACTATCAGTAATAAATAAGGTGCTGCAGGAAGTGAAAAATGATCTGCGTTTCAGTCAACTTGCAGCACAAAGCCCCACTCACAGCTTGCTGTTACACAAGACACAATGCTGCCTTATCTCATCGGTTTGATTCTTGGTCAGCTGTTGAGATTCTGTGTGGAGTTTGCATGTTCTCCGTGTGTTTGTTTGGGACGGAAGACATGCTGTAAACTTGGTGACTCTAAATTGAATGTAGTTGTGAATGGTTGTTCCTGTGTGTCTCGTGGGTCAGACTGTACATACACTGGTAACATGTGCCGGTTGTAGCCTGATGTTCACCCAATCGCAGCTGGGATTGGCTAATGCTAAATGGCTGCTTACATACGGCTTTACTGTTGATTCTCATTCACCCATTCACACACACACTAGGATGGCGGGGGCTTCCATGCAAGGACACTTTGACACGTAGCCAGGAGGGAGCGGGAATCGAACCAACAACTGGCTAAGATAATGAATGATTGATACTACATATAAGCATATAAGGTTTATAAGCAATATTACAAACATTTGGTATATAAAAATTTGTGCACCTTGGAAATGACAGTCGCATCCTGGCAACAAATTATTATTTCAGTCCTCCCTAGCACAGGTTATTCCCCGGTGCAGCACCTGGGAAACCTTTGTAGAGCATGTTTGCATAAGAACAGGTTGGTAATTGTGTCACGGGTGTCAATGAGTTTATGCTGTTTACAACAACTTCATCAGCCACTGCAGGAAGTAAACAAGAAGGTTAACTATGTTCATGAACTTTTAGGGTTTCCACCGCCAGAACCTCAAAGCTACTGCCCCCCGAACCCTAAGGCTGAGCCCGGCCTCCCACGAGAAAAACACTCACGTCAGCAGCTCGTATTTGCGATCTCATTTTGCAATGTGACCATGGATGAGGGTTGGAACGTAGACTGACTGCTGAATTGAAAGCTTTGCTCTGCGGCTCAGCTCCCCGTTCACCACAACAGTCAGGCCCAACATGCACATTACTGCTGACGCTGCACCAATCTGCCTGTCAAGCTCATGCTCTGTTTTATACTAATGTTATGAGATACTTACACTCCTTCACTCAGGGCAGTAACTCATTGATCGCTCCCATCTTGAAGGAAGCGATCCACCATTTTCCAGCACAGAACTGTGGCCTCAGACATAGAGGTGCTAAGTCTCTGCCTGCATTATAGTATCTGGGTTTTTTTTTTACAAAGTCATCTTTTTACTGTACTACTACAACAAACCTGAGGGTTTCAGCAGCAGAGGCAGAATCCTGCAAAAAGGTCGTCACTGTGACGCTTTTGGCATAGTTTCTGAAGGTTTCAGGATAATAACACAACAGGAGGAGCAATATTATGCTGCAAGCTGGACCACAATCTGAAGACAGTCTCTGGGGGGGGTTAGTGATCTATTTCTGTCTAAATTATTTAATTATTTTTCACATACATACTCAAACAAGTCCTATTTTCAGGTGCCGTCTCCAAATCCTGAAATAAGGTTTTGTTCTTTAAGTGCTATCAGCTGCTGTCTACCACTGACTGACAGTTCACCTTCTGAGTGTAGCACTGTGGTTGCCATGGTCACTGAAGAAGTTCAACCTGTGTCTTTACAGATAGCAGTGGTAAATTGAAGTATGTTCTTGTTTTGGCTTTGGCTCCTCTTTGTTTCGTCCGGCAGCTCTGACCTCTCACCTTTATCCTCCTGCCTAGTGACGTACAAATGAAGCTTACAGGACTTTTCCTCGTTGAACTCAGCAAGCGTTCACTCTGCCAAGCTGCTACTCTGGGTGTCGAGCAGCAGTGTTCATCAGTCAGATACTTAATAAAACATGAAGGAGCCTAATAAGGTATCTGTTCGTGTTTGATGGGATGGCACACTATAATAGGTCTGAGGATGTGAATACTTAACTGAATATAAGATGATGAATGTTTAACTGTTGGTGAATTTCTAAAGACCCCCACACTAAAAAATCCGTAGGAAAATTCAGTAAAATTCAGTAGGAAGTCCTGTCCATCCGTTGGGTGAGTGCTTGGCCGTAGCGGCAAATCTGGTCCCTTAATTTTTTCAAGTAACACTCACAACCTTGGGGGGTGAGTGACTGCACATATTTTCTTTAACAATTGTTAAAATAGCGAGGAGACTTTCCAGCCAGTGCCATAAAAAGGAAAAACCTAACGTAAATGGACAGTAACACGTACAAGTAGCAATGGCTGTTAGCATGAAGGCTAAACAAAGAGCACAATGTACAGATATTTCTATAGTTGCACAGAAATATGCAAATATAGAAAGCTCTGTAACACTTTTGTAAAATAATAATAATAAATATAAACAAGGAATCAAGAATGTTTTTTCTTGCAGCTCAGTTTCAGTGAATCCTCCAGATTTATGATCTGAATTACCACAGTTCACCAACGACACACTTACTGATTTAGATATTAGATATTCGATATTACAGTTGACTTTTGATTCGTCCTCGTGCAAACACACACACACACACTTTCAAAGCCATGATTCATCCTGTGTCAGAGGGAGCAGAGGGCAGCAATGCTGGACCAAACACAGCATCCTCCTGAAATAGACTTCCAAGCTGCTTCACTGCACAAATCCTCCTCAGGGCTGCCTTACAGCTTCCCCTAAGATTGATGATGCCGAGTATAATAGTGTTATGATATCGATTTTTTTTTTTCTTTTACAACCTCCTAATGAATGAATGGACATAAATGAGATCAATGTCATGTGATAAGACGAAATAAACCTTCTGGATGCCTGAGGGGAAATCAAATCATGGTAGCAGCGAACAGAAGAGAGCTGGTAGAGCATCAAGGACTGGCCACCTAATGTGACCCCAAACTTAGTTGATGCCGTAGAGTGTCGGCCAGCTGCATAGCAGCCATCAGTCTGAGCGAGTGTGTGACTGTGAGTGTGAATGGGTGAATAACAAGCAATAGGTAGAAAAGTGCTATATAAGTGCAGAGCATTTCTGTTATACACAACTTTCTTCTTTGGTCACATTGTCTTCAGTCATCGTTTGTTACCCCCCTCCCCTCCCCCGCCCAACATTACTAATGTAACAATACTACTCTATACCACGAACCTTTATTATATACTGTACTAACGACGTAAGCTCTGGTCCTTCATAGACCCCAATAATGCTCACCTGCCTTTTTCTAGGCACCTGCTTGTTGCTTCTTTACTAAAAAACAATAAGCAAATGAGTTGGTTTACCATGAACTTACCTGTAGCTTGATGAAAACTAGTGAGAAGTGCATATAGTTGATAACCGAATAATGTTAAATAACCGCATCAGTCAGTGACCATCTGTAAAGTGCATATGGCTGATTTCAGTCACACTGCCAATGTCCTAGTTACTGAATTCTATTCTACTAAATTAAAGGTCTTTGGAGCTTATGTGAAACCCGGCATTTATTTACCCTCCGTCTCTCTGGCACATCATGTCATATTTTCTGCTATTAGCCACCTCTGCAAAAATGCTTTGTTGACATATTTTCAGGCCTTAGAGGAAGTCCATCCTATGCATAGTGATGAGAGTCGGCTCAATGAAAAGTAAAGATTATTAAGAGTTTGCTTTTATGTGCACTGTAAATAGAGCAGCAGATCTTCGAGGGCTTTGTTCCTTATTAAACAACAGCCAGTAATGGTTTATTGGGTGTGTTTGTTTTCAGAGTAGCTCTGAGACAATGAAATGTTAATGCTTTGTTTGCTGATAGGGAAAACGTGGTGGAAAAGATAACAGCTCATAACACGGGAATTAAAATGTGAGTGTGTGACTTTGTTTGAGCCAAGCTTCACATAATGGCTTATTATTGAGAACGATGGTTCATTCTCGACCATGAAGAGCCAACTTAGTGGTTTGTTCTGGAGCTTTTGACCTCTTCCCACTGTATGAGACTCTTTTGTCAATGGCATAATTTCTATTTCAGGGGATTTTACCAAATGTTCACCCAAAAGTAGATAAGAGAAGTCAAAGATAAGGTCATGGTTTTGTCTCCACATCGTCCATTCCAGATTTAAAGTCTCCCCTAGTGGGTTCTTCTTCTTCCTGTGAACTACATAGAACATGAAACTCAGCATTGGTGATTAATGAAGTTGCTAAAAGTCTATTTTTAGCTATGTTGCCGATGTGGGTGTAAGGAATTTAATATGGGATGGTTGGATATGGTAAAAAAAGTTGGTGTTTCCACTTCTGTCAGGAACATGATTAAGAACCTTGCAGGTTCCGTTTGGTGGATTGTCAGTTAAACTTGATCTAGCTTGGACATTACAATTGTAGCAACTGGCTTTGTCCTGACTTCTAACATAAGTCTGCCCTGTCTCCTACAAATGTTCCTATACAACTAAACTGCAAATGCTATTACGTTTTGTAGCGAACATAAAGAAGGGAGTTTCAAGGAGGTGGCAGCTGTACAAAGCACAGGTCTGTCAAGCCACAGACCTGAGATCAGTTCCTGAGTCCTGTGTCTGGTTCAGTTCAGGCAAGAAAACCACGGACCTTAAGGTTAAAGAAAGATAGTTGAGCCACTCAGGGTTTCCTCTGTGTTTTGTTGATGTTGTGTATTGTAAGGTTGGATTAGGAGGTATACGTTTAGAGATACTGATGATGTCATTGGTGACGTCATATGGCTTTGATAGTTGCCTTTAAAGTTTGCCTTTGTATTTTCCCTTTAAGGATTGTTATCCGGTTGTCAAGGAAACAATGCATAGCAATGGTTTCTGACAAGAGAGTTCAGTTCAGCTGCAACAAGGTAGAAGCAAAAGGTTTAGTATGTAGCTGTGGAGGCACACGGTTTCTTACTGAGTTCTGTGGCTTCAGACATACTTTTAAGAAACTTGTTGATGAAACTGTTTGTGAGATTATTGTTTTTAACCGTTCGCTATCGGCTAAGTTGAGAAACAAATACAGTAAATGTTCAATGTGCATCATACAACGATCTCCGGAGTGAAGTACTTGCTGGATCATCAGATACAAGTAAGATGGCCTCCTCAATACTGTGTGTGTTTAAACGTGTGTATTAAAACGTTTCAAAGTTTTTTGTGAAAACATTTTAGATTTTCCTTTATTACACATGCCCCTGATCTTCCTCTGACCCTAACCAGCTGTTTTAACCTAAACACAACCATAAAAAAATACGGTTATCTTGCTGCGAGATCAGATATTTTGGCGGACAAAAATAGGTTTTATTCAGTATCGACGTATTTGCAACTCAACATTTACGTTACTTGTCAACATATTCTCGTTGAAATTAGTTTCAGTCCAGACTCTGGCTGATGGCAGATGCTCAGTAGTTAAAGTTTTAATATATTTACTGTATTTAATTTCTGCATTTCAGCCATAAATGTGTTTTTTATGTTAATGCAAATCCTCAAATTCTGCAAAGCGCCTTTTTTCCCAAATTACTTACTTTGAATTGAGGTGAAAATGCTGACTGTGCATAAACTCTACATTTAACCTCAGGCCTCCACTCACTTTCCCCTGTGACACTCTGCTGGTTGTCGAAATAAATCCATAGTCTGAGTCTGACAAAGCAACATGCTCAAAGGCATTCTTTTATTTTCTACCAACTCTACAACCATTTCCATTAAAAAAAAAGCTTAATCTGTGTCTTTCTGCGGAGTTAACTTGAGCTCTTGGACTTGGATTCTTCCTGTATCAGCAGACACCCAGGGGAGCAGCAGAGCTGGTCCTTTCAATTCCGAGACATCCAGAGGTAGAAACTGTGATCCAGAGGATTATAGCAGCACACTGGGAGAAATATAGATGTAAAATACAGAGGTAGAAGTATGGAAATATACATTGCATTATTGCTACTGGAAAAGCTTCATATTATTACTTTATATTTTTATTTCAATTTATATTAATATCTTTTACAGAGTAGACTGCTGTCCAGCACATAGAAACATACATATTACTAGTTTTATTATCAGCCACGGTCAGAGGGTTATATGTCAGTGTAAATCCATCCATCACGCTAAGGCTGAAGGAGAGAGTAGCTCTGAAAATGTGATGTTTTTAACTCTTTGACTGTCCAGCAGCTGTTACTCATACTGCCACAGTGCAGTGACTGGAGCACTGACGGATGGACAAAGGCCACCTGAAGGGCAGAGACCTGGTTTAGAGAGCATTGCAATAAATACATTGTTTATCATCAATCATCATTTATCAGATCGACTTTGTGTTGGCCTGCTTGTTAGCAAACAAATGTTACAATGACTTAAGTAGCACATTGGTTGCTTGGCTTTTCTTTGTCTTCCAGGGTGTTTAGTGGAAGTCTCTCTTCCCCGAGAATAAGACTTAGACTTTCCGATTCGATTTTCCGATTATATAAAGCTTAAATAAATACTAGTGTATACTTGGTTGGCTAAAGAGCAGACAGCCTGGTCAAATGGCTATAATTATTATCATTAAGTTCAGGACTTCTCTGTGCAGCCCAAACTACCTGAGCCAGCTCTGGGTTCAGTTCAGTTCAGTTCAGTTCACTTTATATAGCCCCAATTCACAACAAAGTTCACAACACACAGCTTCAAAGCCGGGGACACCTGCAGAAAGGGACAGAGAGAGGGGGACAGAGAAGGACAAAGACAACTAAATTAAATACCATTCTAGATTTTATGGGAAGGAAATGGAAAGAAGTTTATGAAGGCAAAATATGTTCTCTCGCTAACAGTCAGCATTCTTGCTGCAACATTTTGGATTAATTATAGACTTGAAGACTGTAAACTTTACTCGTATTAACGTGCTTTGCCTTCCAGAAAATACACACATAATTCTGAACGAACACTAAAACAGCTGCCTTACTGTTTCAAACATCGTTTAGCTTTTTCTTTTTAAACAATCTATTACCAATATGAAGCAAGAGCACCTGCACTGACTCACTTCTCCTCAGAAAGACCACTGGCCGACTGAGGAAAGCAGCGTGAATCTGCAGGAAGTGACGTCACCAACGGGTCAAAGGTCACATCTAGAAAATAAAATGTAAAAATATAAGTTGCTCCCTCAAAAATAATATATATAATGCACAGAGACAGATACATATTAAAATAAAATAACATTGTTCAAAAGAAACAGGTGAATTTCTTGTGACATATAAATCACATTAATGCATTAATCACAGTTACATTAATGCTCATGCTACACTAACACAGCCCTGTGAAACTCCATAACTAGCTTTTGTGCACATGCTGTAGAAGATTCATCATTAACATGAACAAATTGGATCTGATAGATAAGATTTAAACCAACACAGCGCAGCTCCTTTAATCCCAAATCCATGTTCCTGTCTGACTGTCAGAATCAGTATTAAAGGTGAGATCCTGCTCTTTATTGGCTTTTAACACACTCAACAATCACACTCGGATTCTCATCTTTGAAGACTTTTCTCTTGACATATTTTAAGTGTAAAATATTGGGCTTAGAAATAAGCATCTGAACGGGCAAACCGACTGATGCATTTCTCCCTATGGTGAAATGAACTTGTATTATTAGTGCTAAGTTGCAGTGCAGGAACAAAGCTCATTTTTATTACGAGAGTTCATCTCCTGTCATCTTCAGTCCCCCTTTTAAACAAAATCGTTCTGTTCAAGCGATGAACTCACAGAATTAATGTGAACTGAAGTGTAGCTGCCTTCAGCTGATAAAATCAGCTTGCAGAGGGTTTGAAATGAAGAGGGTGATGCGTTGGGACTGAATGAAAAGCTTTTGAGTTTTGTATAAACGTGCAGGTCTGCTGTCCAGAGGTTTTTGCTGCAGCTGCAGCTCAGGTGGAAACGTGAGCAGGATAGGATCCAGATTGAATCCAGGATCGAAAAGCGTGGTCGGGGCCAAAATCAGTCAAGACCAGTCAAATCATCTCTTTGCCTTCTCTTAGAAGAAAAAAAACAGTGCTGTGGTTGTGGTGCTCTGACAATCCACTGATGGAGAGACTGGAACAGGCACAAGAGAATGAAGGCTGGAAGGAGACAATGTGTTTGGTTAATCTGTCCATCAGCCTCTGCAGGGGGAGGGGTTTTTGACATAAAGACGAGATCCGGTCATTTTATTTACATATTAAAACTGGTCAAGATCTTCTTGAAAACTAGAAGCTTTTTGGCTACAAATGTTTCAGCAGCACTGCAGAGACGAAAGACTAAACGCAGGAAGAAACTCACTAAAAGCACATGCATGCAAAAAGAGAGAGTGAGAGGACATCAGAAAGCATGAAAAAAACACGGGACCATCTGTGGGGGGGGCAAGGAAGAAGATGAGAGAGAGAGGTGGGGATGACACACATGTAGTTGATGAGAGTAGCAGCTCGTTGCTTTGGGCTTTGGAGCCATTTGGTGCCTGTTTGGATGACGAGCCACAGAAACACACACACACACAGAGAGAAACACAAAACATTCACACACACACACACTCTGGTGAAACAAAGCCTGGATGAGCTGTGTCTCACTAACACACATTTTTTCAGAGTCCCTGTTGTGTCCTAATGTAGAGCGCTGAGAGCCTACAGGGTGGTGGAAGAGGAAGGTTGCTGGTTCTGATCTCTGGGTCAATCTGGCTTGTGAGTCGTGAGCAGAAAGCCACACCAGTCCCCAGTTACTGAGACGTCCTGGTTCTAGACTTAACTAAGCTAAGCTAATCAGCTGCTTTTCTGCGGAGACGACTGATCTGTACGGAGGCCGTGGAAGGTCACAGTGTGAAGTTTTTTGGGTTTTTTTTTTGCATTTGTGAAACCTTATTTCCTTCTGTTCCACACAGTCAGGTCGATCTGCATTATCACCCAGTATATATTATGTATGTACAGTAGACAGGTTACATTTAAGTACTTTAGACCAACCTTGTTTGTGCACAGGCCAAAAATTGCATAGGCAAAATAAAATGGCTCCTGTGCTTAACACCCAAATTAAAATCATGTGCTTTTTTTAAGTCTTTAGTTTAATGTCAAGTGTTGCTGACCTGAACTAACAGAAGCACAAACATGGTAAATGTTAGGGTTTTTTTTTTCTGGAAATGGTCTGTAGGTGTGTCTTACACCTAAACACAACGGACCCACAGTCAGGAGTGTGGACAAACACACAAGTACAAGTGTAATGAATTTCTGAGTTCCGTATTGGCAAAATTGAAATAGAATGCCCTCTGAAGTCGGATCTCTGACTGGCAAAGTTGAACGAACCTGAACATCAAAATCCAATATGGCGGCTCTGTTCATCAGCAGAGCAAAAGCTGTAGTAATGCACTGTCATTAGTTCTGACTAAATTCGATGTGTGGATATGTTGCTGCGGTCATTTTATGCACAAAATACTGTGTGGTGCATTGTTATAAACTGGTGTTGCTAACCTGGCTACAACTGGTACTGACATGGTAAACTAGCTGGTCACCACTTTCCGTGTACTTTTGTACTTAAAATGCATTTTTGAGCACGTACTTAGTGCTGCAAAGTAAAAGATTTAAAGTGGCACTTCTATTTGTACAGGTACTTAAGTACTTTTACTTGAGTATTGCTCTCTTGAACTTGTGCCACCTCTGATCCAGTCTGCATAACGTGCTGTGATACATGACTTTATACTGCATTTAATGCTGAGTGCACGCACAGATTGAGTGTGGGCAGTGAATTGGTATGGTGTTGTTGGCTAAGCTTTGCACTCAAGTGATTGTATTGATTACAAATTTGATTGATTACTATTGTTTTCTAAAGGGTCAGCATGACATAAAGTTTGTCATTTGCCAAAAATACTCTGCAGATGTATGTGCTTCCTCACGGTATGAAGAGAAGCACAGGTCCATCTGCAGGCAAGCTGAAAACATCAACGTGCCTTTAACACGACATACTTTTTTACTGTAACTAACATTAATATTGGTAGGATGGAGCAGTCGCAGTAAAATCAGCGAAGCCACATTCATGGCAGGTGGAGTCGACCACTGCAGAAGCTGCAGTTAAAGCATCAACAGCCTCACCCTGCAGAGCCGGGCAGAGCAGCTGCACTCACAGCCAGTGGCAGCTGTCAGAGTTGGGCCAGGAATGAGCAAGAAATGCATCATGTAACATGTCACATCATGTATCCTCCGTGGAGTGTGTGCAGGGTACAGTCGTGCAGAACTTATTCCCCCCTCTTATAATTCCACGTTTTTTGGGTAAAAACAAACAAAAAAAAACCTCAGATGAACAACATTAATACTAATCAATACTAAGTACCTGCTGACAGCTTCCATGGGATTTAAGAGGATCATCAGCCCTTTATTAACTGATCATCAGCAGGTCTGCAGACATCTATAAAAGCCGGGAACATTCAAGTGTGTGTTAACACAATGCCAAGAGGGAAAGACATAAGCAACTGCTGCTGCACATTGTTCTCTTATAAAACCACTTCCAAACAATTTGGAGTTCAACATTCTACAGTGAGAAAGATTATTAAAGTGGAAAACCTTCAAGACAGTTGTCAGTCTTCTCAGGATTGGATGTCCCAGCATAGTCACCCCAAGGTCAGACTGAGAAATGCTCAAATTCAAAAAAGCCCAAGAGCTCCATGTCAGAGCCTACAGGCCTCACTGAGCATGTTAAATGTTAAAGTTCATGACAGCACAGTTAGAAGAAGACTGAACGAGTAACGTTTGTTTTCAAGGGTTTCCAGGAGAAAGACTCTTCTCTCTAAAAAGAACATGAAAGAATGACTGAGGTTCACAAAACTGCATCTGAACAAACCACAAGATTTCTGGAACAACGTCCTTTACCAAAGTGGATTTGTTTAGCCTTAATGCACAGAGCCATGTTTAATGAAAACCAGACACAACATTTCAGTGCAAACACCTCATATCCACTGTCAAACATAGATGTTACGGGGTGATGATTTGGGCTTCGGGTAGGTGGTGTCCTGAGGTGTGTATGTAATTACTGAGCTCAACAGTTAATCACAGAACATTATTAACTAGAGACTGACACACTGACCTCCTGTGTGAGTGAGCTGCACGTGTGTGTGTGCATGTTCCCATATGGCTTGATGTGCTGTGGTTTATAAAGCAGTGTTACAAACCAGCACTGTGTTAGTGTTATAGCTGGAGGCTACGGAGGCCCGGGGGGGGACACACGAACAGTGCAGAACGAGCAGCCAAATAAAATGTTCTTCAGAAGCAAAATGCACCTTTACTTAACTCATAATTTACTTTAAGTGGAAAAATACCAGTGTAAATTTAAACCTCTCATTCCTGCTGGTGCCACAAACTGTATTCATTACAACTACAATAAAAACTGTTGGACACAGCAAATACTTATGATTTAGAGTTATACTTACAGCCGAAGTTTGACCTGAGGGTTAAGACATTAAAGTTTAAAGACTTGATTTAATGTTGATTTGAGTTGAAGGGGAGGTTTAATGCCTGACAAATGTTGGAGGAAAAGCTCAAAAGTTCACAAATAACTTGTGTAACACTGTAGGAACAGTTTTTCATTAGATTAGTTCATTAGATTCTGGTCCGGCCCAGATGTCTTTGCTCATTCTCACAGTGACGTTTTACACCAGTACAAAAGCTCAGTACAAAAGCTCAGTGACCACTTTTAGAAAACAGAAAAACAGATGTTTCATTTAGCTGCCAATAAGACAGAAATGCAGTAGGAAAAACACTCAACAATTACTAAGTATCTGAAACAGTTTTTACCGGGTGATCTTAGTCTGGTCGTTTGGATTAACACCTTTCAGACCAGCATACATCAAGTAAACCGCTCACTGGTTTGATGTACAGTGTGTAGTATTTAGACTTGTCCCATTGAACAAGGCTTAAAAAACAAATCCACTCGAGATTTGTGCGCATGTACATTAATGAATCCACTTTTCATTTAATTCTGTGTCTGTCTGAAGCAGGACGAATTGTTGTTGAGTCAGTGAAACAGTCAGGTCAGTGAATCATCCGGTCTTCGTCTTCCTCCTCCTCCGTGTGCTGGTGTCAGACTACGAGACCGGCCTCGTCTCACTGGGAGTCACTCCTGGTTCTGTCATGCTGCAGTGCCCTCACTTCCTGTTTGTCATGGCTCCCGTTGACATCCAGCGTGGAGTCATTGCCTGTCAGGTTCACAGGGTCACTCAGTGCAGCACACGTGCTCAAGGCCAAGCAGGGGACAGTTTGAAAACACACTAACAGAACAGATGTGATAAGAAGACAAACAATGACCAAAGAAAAACCAAAAAAACACACAATCACACAGATACAAAAGCCCCAAACAAAACAACCACAAAAGGACATAAACACAAAGACACTGAAAGTGACCACAAATACTGTGAATCCAAAAGAGGTTTAAGGAAACTGAAAGTAATGTGTTCTGATACCACAGCATCAGGTAATGACGTTTCCCAAGGTGTCAAGTCGTGACACTTTTCAGATGACATTGTGATTTGTAGTGAGAGCAGGGAGCAGGTGGAGTCTAGAGAGGTGGAGGTCTGCTCTGGAAAACAGAGGAATGAAGCTTAGCCGCAGCAAGACAGAATACATGTGTGTCAATGAGAGGGACCCAGGTGGAACAGTGAGGTTACAGGGAGCAGAGGTGAAGAAGGTGCAGGACTTTAAGTACTTAGGGTCAACGGTTCAGAGCAATGGAGAGTGTGGAAAAGAGGTGAAGAGGCGAGTGCAGGCAGGTTGGAACGGGTGGAGAAAAGTGTCAGGTGTGTTGTGTGATAAAAGAGTATCAGCGAGAATGAAAGGAAAGATGTTCAAGACGGTGGTGAGACCAGAGATGTTGTTCGGCTTAGAGACAGTGGCACTGAAGAAAAGACATGAGGCAGAGCTGGAGGTAGCAGAGCTTAAGATTTTGAGGTTCTCTTTGGGAGTGACGAGGATGGACAGGATCAGGAATGAGGACATCAGAGGGACAGCTCATGTTAGATGTTAGGAGATAAAGTCAGAGAGGCCAGACTGAGGTGGTTTGGACATGTTCAGAGGAGAAACTGTGAATATATCAGTAGAAGGATGCTGAGGTTGGAGCTGCCAGGCAGGAGGTCTAGAGGAAGATCAAAGAGGAGATTTATGGATGTAGTGAGGAGGACATGAAGTTAGTTTGAGGCACATGATTCGCTGTGGAGACACCTGAAAGGGAACAGCCCAAAGGAATGCACTGTGTCTCAGTGCATCAACTGACAGGGGAAGCTGCAGAATAAACTGACTAAAACGAAACGTTGGGCAGCTAGAACGAGTCTTCGTGCCTTCAGAATGTGGAGGTGTGCCCCACAGTTGACTCTGGTAGTCAATTGTGACACCTGTTTCCTGTGGGCAGAGGATGGATGAAGTGATGGTGTTTTTATTCTGTGTTTATTGGGCCAGTCGGTGTGTGTTTGTATAGTGTGTGCGGGGGCTAACTGTAACCCACATAAACTCATTTCTAATGTGTTTGCTTGTGTTTGTGTGCATGCGATTGCATATTGTTCAGCAGTAGCCAGAGTAACACAACAGTTTATTCCTAATCAGCTGGTTTGTGTATGTCTTGCAGTGTGTGTGTTTGTAGCTACCGGTGTGTTGTTAGTAACTGCCCCGGGCTGTGAATGCAGAATGACAAATAGAAACAGTGTGTGTGTTCAACTGTGTGTGTTTTCAGTCTGCGAGTGAATATCAGGTTTACATCTGCAAGGAAAAACAATATATGAAAAATTGTAGTGTATCCGATTAGTGTTTGAGTGAGTGTGTGTGTGTGTGTGTCCTCTCCTTTGGACTTATGTGGTGTCGCAGGAAAAACAAACTGCTGAGCAGCTCCAAGGTTTGCATGTGAGTGTGATCATTTTCATATGCAGTGTTTGTGTTACCGTACGCTGTGCTGGACTCCACACTGAATCCTTTTGACAACTTTCCGTTTTTGTGTTGATTGTATTTATGCCTCTTTTGCATGTTTGTAACCAGCTGCTTTGGTGGGTTTTGCATCGGGCCACTGTTTTATTCAGATAATCTAATTTGTTGCTGTAAGTTTATTACACTTTATTATTTGGGTTCATTATTAAGTAAAAGTGTATAAACTTCCAACTGCTGTTTCTTCATCATCTTAAACCCTGAAACTTCTACAGTGTGAGGATTTCCTGCTTTTTTTCTGTTGTACAATTGTGAAATTATTATTTTTGCATTTTGTATTGATGATTAGACAAAACACACCATTAAAAGACGTCACTTTAGGCTTTATTCTGATATCCTGTGCCTGAAATGATTATGATGATGAGGAAAACATGTTGATAGAATAATCTGCCCTGAGGTGAAGCATTTGTGTCAAACCAGGAGCCAAAATGGGGTCTTGAGCTGGATGGACTAGATCATGTGGATTGAATTATTGTTGAGTGCAGAATATGTACAATACACAGTACATTAGTTTATTGCCCAGATAATCATCAGGGTTGTTTTTCCATGTTTAATATTAATGTTTTACAAATAGGAATATTCACCTGTACTGAACAGGATCTATTTCCTGTGTTTACTTTCATGTTCCTGCCCAACATCCATTTTGTCTGTGCCACAGACGTCTATCTTTGTCCAAAAAATATTTGAAACACATCATTGGGCCACATTGTTAAATTGCTGACATGTTTCTTCATTGAAAAAAATAAACAGCTCTGGTTGTGAACCAAGACAAAGCAATACAGACACAGACAGAGGTTTCAGAAAGTTGATTTTGGCACAGATGTAGTGGATTTCTAAGGCCTGGGTCACCTGAAGTTTACTTTGTGACCTCTGCCTGGTTTAGCGTGCCAGAGGAGTCTGCCAGCGTGGTGCTCAGTGCACGGCTGGGGTATAAATCAAACACACCTCACCTCGGTTCAACTCTGCAGCTGGCTCAGCCTCAGCTCGCTGAGAGAGACGAGGAGGACAGATGGACAGAAAGGTGGGGAAAGAAAAAGAGTAGAGATAAGACAAAGGGGGAATGGACGGGATACGAGAAAAGGAAGAAAAGGGATATAGAAGGGGTAAGGGAATAAACCGAGGAGAAGAAAGGGAATAAGGAAAAGATAAGAGGTTGAAAAAGCAGCGGAAATGGTACGGAGATGATGGAAACGATAGAAGAGAGGTGGTGAAGGACAGCCAGAATGATGGAGATCCAGGGAAACTGGGGGAAGCAAAGAAAGATGATGATAGAAGAAAGATGATGAGGAGGAGGAAACAGTTGGAAAGAGACAGCAATTATCTAGAGTACCTTCCTCTCCACTTTTACTGCAGAGCCTCACTGGGATTTATGAGTGCAGTGAGTGTGTGTGCGAATTTAATATGGAAACACCGCATCACGCCACACTAATTTCTCTCTCTCTCTGTGTCTCTCGCACACACACTTGTATGTCTATAATTGTGAGAGCCCTCATCAACATAATGCCATCCCGAGCCCCTTACTGTAAACCTAACCATTGCGACCACTCCAATAAGCCAAGACATTATGAGCACTCACTGATGTTTGTAGCTGTCTACTTGATTGTAGGAAATATTGGCAGCCGTAAAGACCTGAGAGACTTTAACAAGCTCCGTGCTTGCTGGTATGATGATTCAGTTGGGGCATCTCCAAAATGGCAGGACCTTTTTGGTCGATCCCAGTCAGCAGTCTGAGTACGTGTGAACAGTGGTCCAAAGAAAGATGACCAGGAAACAGGCAGCAGGGTGTTGGCAGATGTGCTGGAAAACCTCTAATCTGTGGTGGCTTCACATATGTCGTGTAGAGTCCATGCTCAGGCATCTCAAAGCTGAAATAGTGCTTAAAGTCATTTCCTGGAAACTTATATTAATCCTAACCCTTACTTGTCTGCTTTGTAACATTTAATGTGTTAGATTATACATACGGCTAAAAAACTCTGGTCCAGCTATGGCTGCTCGGTCGCTGTCAGGGGATGGCAAGTTTTGCTGCTGATTACCACCCTCTTTAGTGCTTTAGATGCAACAGGAGCTCAGCTGCACAACAGGGGACTGGTAAAGAAAACTGAACTTTATGCAGATACACTCTGAAGGTGAACTGCAGCCAGGCAAAACTCAATTGGGAGAATTTTGACTGACTTTTTACTTCCCAATCTGGGACAATTGCCGTTGTTTCCTAGGACCCCATACCACGTAAACCTCTGCAGGTAGGCAGAGGGGGAAAAATGTCTTGTGTTTTTTTAATAGCTGTTTTACAATAATTGATAATGACAAGAGTAGAGCTGAATGCAAAATCTACTGAGCTAAAGTCTTAAGATCTAGTTACCAAGAGTCATACTCATGTTTCTCAAGAATTCAATATTTGTGCCTGACATCTGCAACAACAACAGTTACAGAGTAACTAGAACGTTACACCTGTCTCTGCCGTATTTGTTTTGGGAGAAGAACAAGCAAACAGTTGCATTCTTGCGCAATTTGCTTAACTACAATGGATTGGACTGTCCAGCAATTCATACTAGAAGCAAACCAGTTTAGTACTTGTATCAGTACAGTTTTAGCAAGTACTCAAATGGAATTACTTGTACTAAGCCTGGGAAAAAGTGGTAGCGGGACATCCCCGCCTAAAACCAAACCTTAATCCTCAAACAGCACCGTGAAAGTGTGTCCCAAGGACGGGAACGTCCAAAATGTCCTCCCTTCTGCTGTGAGGTCAAAAACCTGAGTCGGTGCTCACAAAGACAGACCTGCAAGTACATTCACACACCATCTCACACACACTGTCACCCACACACTCATGCTGTGTCTCTCACAAACACAACACACTCACCCCCACACTTGCATGCACTGTACACACCCCCCCACACACACACTGCTGTTAGCCATGACTCACCCTTGTGTGTGTGTGAGCTTGGCAGTGCCCACGTTAGCTTCTCTTCCAGCTTCACGGGTGTCTTAGATTAAAACTGAAGAGCCCTTTTGATGATGAAACACACGCACACACTCGCTCTAAAGATGGCTGACACACAGATTCCTCCTCTTTTCTCTTGTCTCCTCCTTGGTTCATCAGTTATATTGATGATCTATCAGCTGTGATGTTTTCTGCTGGCAGTAATGTGTCTGCATGAGCCCAGCCGTTACCAATGACACATCTCAATAGATGTTTAGACAATGGCAGCTCAATTATCTCTTGTCAAACTATTGCCTGGTGAGGGTACAGCCCAGCTGGTCCAGTTTAATCTGGCTTGTTCCAGTTTAGTTTGCTTTGGACTATTTGGTCCAGTTTGTTCCACTAGCTGGAAAAACATAAACCCAAATAATAATAATAATATCATCTTTGTTTTACTTGGACTTAGTTTCATCCAGTTCAGTCTTGCTGGTTCTGGTTTTACCCAGGTTGACCAAAGCAGCTCAGTTTAAATCAGTTACTATTCCAATTCAGTCAGGTTTCAAGCAGTTTAGTCTGGTTTGGTGCAGTTTTTACATTCACCCACTTTCATCAGATTTTTCCACTTTGATCATTGTAGTCCTTGTGGATCAGCGGTAGAGCATTTGGTTGGGATGCCAAAGGCTGCAGGTTTGAATCCCACCCCACCAGGTGTGTCCCAGCCCAGCCACCAGGTTTTGGGTGCTAAGCCGAGATAAAAACAGGAGGGTTGTGGCAGGACATGTGTCTACAGTAAAAACTCATGCCAAAGCAATCACCAGGAACATATTCCGCTACAGCGACCACTGAAGGGACAAGCTGAAAGCTGTTAATCTTTGACTGTTGTGGTCTCATTTGGTCCAGTTATGTTTGTTCGAGGTTTTTGGTGTAGCTTGTAGGTTTTGGAGTGTTCCACATTGGTGTACTTGAGTCCAGTTTAATCTAGTTTAGGCTGTTTCTTTCATTTTATTACAGTTTTCTGTGTATTCATGTCCAGTCTGGTTTATTTTTGTTGAATCATGTTTAGTCTAGTTCAGTCATTTACCTACATGCAGTCCAGAATACAAGGATAATCTAGTTTGGTGCAGTTGGTCTTGCTTGTTTTAGTTTAGTTTGGGTTGTTGGAATTAAGTGAGTTTTATTTGATTGAATCTGGTATTTTGGTGTGTTCCAGATGGTCTGGACTGTCCAAGGCTTGTGTAGTTTGATTCTGTTTTATTGGTTTAGTTCAGTTTAGTCTTTTCAAGGTGGTTTCCAGACTGTTTCATTTGTGAATGTACTTCTGGTCCACTTTGTTCCTGGGGAAAATGTGGCACAGGAGGTACAGTGGTCGTTCACCAATCCTCCACTTGCTGGTTCGATCCCCGGCTCCTCCAATCATATGTCAAAGTGAGCCACTGAACCCCAACTTAGTTGCTCCTGGTGAGTGTTGGCCAGCTGCATAGCAGCTCCCACATCAATGTGTGTGTGATTGTGAGTGTGAATGGGTGAATAAGAAGCAGTGTAAAGCGCTTTGTGTGTCAATAGGTAGAAAAGTGCTATGTAAGTGCAGAACATTTACCATTTTGTCCTGGACCAGGCTTAGTTTAGTTTGGTTTTGTTTACCTTGATTAGCTCCTTTGTATTCTTATTTCAAACTAGCATTGACACATATGTCTGGTCTGATCGGGCTTAGTGTCCCAGTTGTCTGTTGATATTCAGTCTAGTTTGTTATAGTTTAATCTGACCTGGTCCAGTGTAGGTATATTTGTTCAATTCTGACTGGATTGGTCCAGTTTCTGAAATAATCTAATTAATCCTAGTTTGACTCTTATGGTTTAGTTTTTTTCTTGGTCTATTTTGATCCTGATAAGTCAAGTTGCTTTGCTTGGTCAAATGTGTCTTAGTTTATTGGTTTGTTCCGTGTTTTTCTTTGGACTAGTTCATTATGTGTTATTTTAGTTTGGTCAGTTTCTTTCTGGCATGTGTTACCTTAGTCCAGTTTTGTCTGCTTTGTTCCCCCTTTGGCTGCACTTGTGTCCAAGTTTGTGCAGTTTGGCCCAGTTTAGCCTGGTTCAGTTTGGTTTGGTTTGATCGGTGCAGTCAGTTGAAAGCTGACTTTACTATGTATTCCTGTTTTCTTCTTTCCCTCAATTTCTTTTTTTTTTTATTGGTTACTGTACATCATGCTCTTCCTCCTGTGGGTTCTCTTCCTCTTTTTTATTCATTTTTCTCCATCTTTTATTTTAGCTTTTTTTGGACAATCGTTCTCCTTCTCTTCCTCGTCTTCATCCTAATTTTGTTTGCCATTGTTCTGCTCACTGTTCCATTCCTTCTTCCATAGATCCTAATTTTCCCCAGCTTGTTGGTCAAACATTCAGTTTGACCTGATATGATCAACATTAGCAGAAAGATAACCCTCTGTCTCCCTGTGTTTTCCTTCTGTCTCTCAGCGTGGAGGGTGACTCTCAATGTCCGGAGGCACTAACTTTTACTGATTCGTCCTTTGGCCATCAGCCTCCCTTCCATCGCTATAGCAACAGCCCTCTGTCCAGTCCCTGTGACCCCTACAGCTCTCCTTCCACCAGCGGATCCCTGGGAGCCTCCCACACACATACACAGGTACTGACACGCCCCCCCACATGCACCCACACACAGGTCTGTAGCTATTAAAGGTCTGTTTGTAATGCATAAAATATATCACAGAAAGTATCACCTTATTGAATTTTAGTAAAACATAAATCACATGTGAGCTGGATGTTTTAAAGGTCCAGTACATGCATCTATTTCACACTGACCTTTCTTGACCTTGGAAATGCATTATTGCGATAATAATCTTCAACACTGGGGAAAAGGCTGAGGTCTCTCTGCTTTAACATTTTTCAGTGCGTTTCTTCTATTACCTGTTACCTGTTTTTAAATCTGAAGCTGTTTAAATTAGACATTTAAACCTGAGTTGTCCTACTGCTTGATATGTGATAAAAGGAACAATGGGGTCAAACATGACTGTTCCAGTGTGAGAGTAAGACTGCAGACAGTGGATTTATTATGTATCTACTTAGAACTAACTGCAGAAATGCATCCATCCACAGCTTGCAGGCTGCACACAGTCATGTTCCAGAGTTTAGTAGTACATACCGTTTATTGCAAACAAGAGACTTGGTTGCTGACTTTAGTCTTTATGGCAGTGCCTCCCCACAGGCTGCAAATGTGCCCTGTAAATCTGCACCAAACCTGGTGAGAAACGGTGCCTGAGGACTGACCTGACGAACAAAACACAACTGAGATTGATTACACCGAAGATGAAGGTGGTTGGGGGCCTCTCGTAAAGTAAACGAAGAACTGAACATAATGTTAAATAAGGAATTTATACCGCGGCACCATGTTTGATGATAACTTCTGAAGGAAGTATTTAACACTGAAATATTAAAAATACAAGTGAAACCCCTCTGATCTTCCCCAGACGGAGACGATGAAAGTAAGGAGTGTGTTTTTCAGTGGGAAAGTATTAGGCTCCTATAGGCTGCCGTACAGCAGGGTAAAAATACTTAATCAGTGTTAGCAAAGTGCCCCATGTGACTGTGATTGTCACTTGTACTTGGTAAATTAAAACTTTTTAATACTGTTACTGTTTTAAAACTCACAGCTAGCAGACAGCTGACTCCAGAGGACAAGGAAAACAAGGAAACTCATTCAGTCTGCTAATTAAACACAAATTAGGAAGTTCTAAATCAATACCGATTCCCCGTCTACCAGGGTAGTTCTCCCATCTTTCCCCCGAGCCCGGCGAGCCTTACCTGGGCTCAGCGCAGCCGACACCAGCCTGCCAGCCTGGCGCTCCGAAAGCAAGAGGAGGAGGAGAGCAAACGCTGCAAGGCTTTATCTGACAGCTATGAGCTCTCTACAGACCTCCAGGACAAGAAGGTACAACACTACTCATATGCCACGTGTCCAAAAACATTGACAGTCCTAGTACAGTTTTAAATTCTCTGTAGTCTGCATGTCCTTTTTACCAGCATCAGTGCACATGAGCACATTTGACAATTAATATTCACAAATGACCACAATTTTCCACATTCCAAGTTCTGTTGTTTGATCCCTGATTGGTTGCCTTTGTACATCGTGCTGCCTGATAGGTGGAGATGCTGGAAAGGAAGTACGGAGGCCCTTTTGTGTCCCGGCGGGCAGCAAGGACGATCCAGATGGCCTTCAGGCAGTACCGCATGAACAAGAACTTTGAGAGGCTTCGCAGCTCTGCCTCTGAAAGCAGGATGACCCGTCGCATCATCCTGTCCAATATGAGGATGCAGGTACATATGTCATAAGATTTATTGTGCAGAGCACAGGTACAGAGCCGGGGAAATGCAGGCAGACATGCAGGCAGACCTGCCACGAAAAGGCACCGCACTTTAAACAGAAGGAGCCGGTTATCGAACTGCTGACCCTTTATACGTACATATTAAAATCATAACATCAATACATATCTCAAGGATCTGGATCTCTGTTATTTCACCACAAAATCTAATTTTGAATGTCTCCATTTACTGAATTGGAAACACCAGACTGTGTTTGTTCGCTGATTTCTTTCATAAATTTCTATTAGCAGCAGTTAATAAGGGGCTTGTTAGTGATTTCAGTACTGATAACATCCTCAAATGAGAGCGAGCTCTCTAATTCTAACTAAGTACAAATAAAGTTGACTGAGAGAAAGAAGAGAGGGACAGAGCGATCAGGCAATCAGACAGAGCACATATGCAAACATGCTGCTGCTCGACCTTGGTGGAAATTTGCTTTGGCTACACCCTGTTCAGACAAACCTCACGCTCAGGTCCAGTGTGTGCACACTCTGATCTTGCATTGTCTTTGTGTGTGCGTTTTTGGTGCATTCAGTACTCGTTTGATGAGCGGCAGCCACAGGGTCAGGGGACAGCGGGTCAGCAGGGGTCAGAGGACGCAGGGGACATAGACGACTCATTCTCTAAACAGGTAAACACATTTTTCTTTCTGTCTCAACTTTTAATGGTCTTCAACCAAACTTAAGACGAAGCTGTTACTGGTCAAATAAGGGCTGTGGGAATGTTGAGGAGCTTCGATGATCAGAACTCATGTTTATAGCATGATCCTGAACAATGTCAAGCACTTTGCAACTTTGTGTAGAAAAGTGCTGTTTAAATAAAGTTATTCTTATTTTAACAAAATGCAAAAAAGTCATAATAATAAAAAACAAATGAAATTAGTGAAGGAAAAATGACCATATAATATTAAATGTGAAAGAACTAACAACAGATACTAAACAGTAACAGTAACTAAATATGTATTTAACTATAAGGAAGCATGTGTTGTAAATCTTACGGTAAGTAGTACGTCAATACGAAATACATTTCTCTGCACATTAAGTATTTTTAAATACTATTGAATTTGTTGTTGTTTACAACATGGCACAGAAGGTTGTGACCCTGGGGTCATGTTTAATTCTCTATGTTGTGTTTCTGTGTGGACTGCAGGTAAAGTCCCTGGCTGACTCCATGGACGACTCGCTCACCTGCCAGTCAGGCCGCGAGGACTCACAGGAAGCAGGAGGAGAGGGAGAGGAGGACGACGAGGATGAGGAGGAGGAGGGAGACGAAGAAGAGGAAGAGGAGGAGGAGGAGGAGGAAGACGATGAGGAAGATTACAGACAGTGTACATGGCGCAACGCCAATGCAGCCTCCCGACGTGCCGCAGGCCGGCCAGGAAGCGTGGGTGGCGGAGGGCGAGGAGGCATGGGAGGAGGTGCCGCCATGCACGAGGATAGCACTGCCACCTCCTTCAGCGACGTCACGCTGTACATGGACGAAGGGTGCCTCCCCTCCTCACCACTCTCTCGCCCGCCATCATCACCGCTCTCCCGCCCCGCCTCCAGCTCTGACACAGAGTACTGGGGAGCGGGAGGGGGAGGAGGAGTAGGAAGTGCAGGGGGGAGACAAGACAGCAGAGAGACGGAAGGCGGCAGCAATGCCAGCCGGAGGAGCAGCACCCCCTGTACGGAGTGTCGAGGGGAGTACAGGGGGAGGGCAGGAGGAGGAGGAGGAGGAGGAGGAGGAGGAGGGGGCCACCTCCCCGTTCTGACGATTGAACCACCCAGTGACAGCTCAGTGGACATGAGTGACAGGTCAGAACAGCCAATCAGGGAGCTTCTCAAGAATTCTGTAGGTCATTACCACAAAAACATGTTTCTGTAGCCCCAAATCAAAATATGTGCAGACTGTAAAACATAAAACACCTTCTGTTCTCGGACAGACAGACCAGAGTCACAAATTACAGATCAGAAATATTTCTATGAAGAATATGATCAGGGAAAAAAATACTGTCTTTACAGTATCTCTGCTTTGTCTCATCACTCATCCATTACACTCTTGGAATATAAAGTTGAAGATTATCCTACGTGTAATCATATTACAAATATAACTGGTCAACCAATAACTAGGGTAAAATCTCACGTTTGTGTTTTAAGTGTCATGAAATCTTGTTGCGGATTCATGCTGAGGACCAACACATTTTGCAGATTGGTAAAATGTCAAATTGGTAAAATGAATCTGCTGCACAGAGCTCATGGCACTGCAAGTCAAAGAAAACTGTCCCCCAGTTTCCGAAGTCAATACTTTCTCAGTGGGCTGGGAAATGAGCTAGGAATCTAGTTTTCACTTTTTGTATACTATATTGCGGATGACTACTGGTAACCTAATGTTAGCATTGTGCTAATTATTATATTAAACAAAGTAAATACAGAAAGTGTCGATTTTCATGTCTTTTTTCATATCTTCAGGTCAGAGCGAGGCTCAATCGGACGCCTGGTTTACGAACAAGAGCCGCCGGGAGCCGAGCGAGAAGGAGACAGGGAGAGAAGGGGAGGCGGAGCAGAAGGAGAGAGCGGAGAGGATGAGCGAGGAGGAGGAGGGGGAGGAAGCAGCGAAGCCGAGTCGCCACAGGGAACCATCAAACACAAACCAAACGGTCGCTCAGTGGCCACGGCACAGGGACAAACTCGCAGCCCTGTCAACGTCCCGTTACCGATGCCTACAGCCCGGACTCTGCCCTCACACCCACTCCCTCACCCACTGCAACACCCTCACCCTCACCCTCATCCTCACCCCCACCCTCACCCCCACCCTCACCCATCTCCCATCCCCCATCTCCCCACCATCCTTCACCACCACCCACAGTACGGCCAGCCACACATGATGGACATGCACCACGGCGGCAGCCCCTACATCCAACACGCACACCACTTTGCCCAGCACCACTACCACCACCTGCACCACCAGCACCACCACCACCCTCACACTTACCCAGAACCCCCCTCTTCTCCACTGCCCTCCCCTATACCACCCTTCACACCTCTCTCACCCCTGCCACCGCCGCTTACACCCTCACCGCTCTCTTCCTCCTCGTCCTCTGCACTACAGAACATGGAGGCACAGCAGCAGCACCACATACACCACCCCCACCTCCACCACCACCACCTGCTCTGCTCGGACGGTGACAACGAGAGCGTGAACTCCACCACCACCAACTCCAATGACGACACAACGGTCAACAACTGCAGCTCCGGCTCCTCGTCACGTGACAGCCTGCGCGAGCCAATAGGTGGGGCCACACTGGGAAAACAGACCTATCAGAGAGAGAGCCGCCACAGCTGGGACTCACCCGCCTTCAACAATGATGTGGTGCAGCGGCGACAGTACCGCATTGGACTCAACCTGTTTAACAAGTATGTGGTCATCTCTGTAAACAACAGTATCATATATCATAAAACAAATTTACTTAGGGTCAAAATTTGTGCCATTTTCCTAGGGAACCAGACACAGGTACAAAGGACCAAGCTTTTGAATTAAAGTTTTAAAAATTTGCACAGTTTTCATTTAGATCAGGTTTTATATATTATCCAATTATCCAATCCATATCCAATTTCACAGTTTGCTCTCTAATCTTTAAAATGTTTCTCATGCAATCAGGAGAAGAAAAACACCAATTTGAAGTGAAAATACATTTGTCTGCACAATTTGCAGTCACATTTTTTAATTCACAAAATCTTATATAATGTACATTTTGCATTATTTTACTTCCATAGATTTTTCTTTCTAACACTACAGTGACAGACCTTTAAGGCAAAAAGCACAGTACGAGACTTTCAGGTCACAGATCAACACCTTTCAGTCAACCGAAAAGTGCTAAGGTGGTATCAGAAAGCTTCATTCAGAAGCTTTGTGAGTAGCACTGCTGGTGGAGATGTGCATAAAGCACAATCATCCTCTGGTTAATTAGGGGGTCTGGTGGTAGAGCATTGGGTTTGGCTGCAGAAGGCTGCGGGTTCAAATCCCACCCCACCAAGTTGTGGCCGCACAAAGCCACCAAGGGCCGCTCTGGTGCCAATACCAAGCCCGGACGAGAAGAAGGGCATCCGGCCTAAAAACACATGCCAAATCATTGTGTGGAACATGTTCTGCTGTGGCGACCCCTGAAGGAGCAAGGCGAAAGCCCCTGATCTATAATCCTCTGGTAAAATAACTAAGTAGTCAGTACCTTGAACAGAAAAGCATGTTTGATGAATTTAGAAAGGAAAAGATGTCGGGCAGTGCGCCAGTTACGTGTTGTGCGGTGCCACCGATTTAAAAGCCACATGAATGTAAAGTTATTAGATAACAAGAAACAAAGTAAAAAATGCATCTTTCTTTCTTTCTGTCTTTCTCTCGACTTCAGGAAGCCAGAGAAGGGGATCCAGTACCTGATTGAGAGAGGCTTTGTGTCGGACACACCTGTGGGCATCGCCCGGTTCATCCTGGAGAGGAAAGGCCTGAGCAGACAGATGATCGGAGAGTTCCTGGGCAGCCGGCAGCAGTTCAACAAGGACGTGCTGGAGTGAGTAAAGGACATTCGCATGACTTCATCAGTCAAAGGCTTCCATCTATGTCCTCGCAGAGACTTTACAACAACAGGACAGTTTTCCTTATATTTGCGAAATCCAGATGTTGTGTAATTTTCATCTAAAGACACCATAAATATGCAATAGTTTGGTTTCAAAAAGTTATGGAGTTTTTGAGGAGGGGGTTTAAGTAGTTTGATGTAGATGATGATTTTGTGGCTCTGTAGCTGTGTCCTGGACGAAATGGATTTTTCCGGGATGGACCTGGACGATGCTCTGAGGAAGTTCCAGGCTCAGATCAAAGTTCAGGGTGAAGCTCAGCGGGTGGAGCGCCTGGTGGAGGCCTTCAGGTACTGAACCACACCACAACTTTGAATCCCAGAGAAGACACAGTGAGTCAGTGGAGTTGTCCTCATTTCCCGTGTTTCTCTCTGCAGTCAGCGATACTGCGTTTGTAATCCGGTGCTGATCCGGCAGTTCCAGAACCCAGACACCATTTTTATCCTGGCTTTCGCCATCATCCTCCTCAACACAGACATGTACAGCCCCAACGTCAAGCCGGAGAGGAAGATGAAGCTCGAGGACTTCATCAAGAACCTGCGGGGTCAGTCAGTTAATCATCTCAGTGCAGTCAGGAAACATGTTTTGGCTGGAAAAGAGTGAAAATGCTGCAGGCTGTTGTCATCACTCATATTTTACTCACAGCAGATTTTCAGCCATAGGAACTTGGCAAAAAGGATGCAGTGGTAAAAATAACTTGTGTAGTTTGTACTAATGTTTTTATTTTATTTATCAAAGCAGTGTTGATGTTGATTTGAGTCGGTGAAAAGGGATTGGAGCTGTAGTAAAGGTAACGGGGAAACTTGGGCCGACACCTCTCAGGTCTTTTCATTAAAGTTCTTCCACTATTAACTGAAAGATTCTCACTTTAAAACACATAGAGTCAAGATCCTCATGGTCCAAAAGACAAATCTTACTTGCCATTCCCAAGGAGGTTGTGTCTGTGTATAAGTGTCGTGAACCTGTGTGTCTCCATCAGGTGTCGATAACGGTCAGGACATCCCCAGGGACCTGCTGGTGGCAATCTATGGAAGGATCCAGAAATGGGAACTGAGGACCAACGACGACCACGTGTCCCAGGTCCAGGCAGTGGAGAGGATGGTGGTCGGCAAGAAGCCTGTAAGAGCTTTGGACATCTCAAACATACATCTTTGTATCCGTTCATGCCTCTGCATCTTGTTACCTCTCTGCAATCCAGTTCAATTTCATCAACATTTATGCAAAATGTATAAAAGGAAAAATATATATTTAGGGGAGGAGGCTAGAAGTTTCCTTGGTTCAAATCCTTGTAGGTGTGAATGTGTCCCCCACGACACTGAATAAGGAAAAGTGTTTACAGATAACGGATGGATGATTAATTAGTGGAAAATTTAGAGGCGACGTTTAATAATTCATTAATCATTCTCTGGATCCAGACTTATGTGATACAAAAAATAACTAACCATAATATTATAAACAGAATGAGAACAAAAGTAGAACACAAAGTACAATTCACCCACTGACTATAAAGTTGTAAAATCTGTAAAGTAAACTCTGAAGATTAAAACCCTTTTTTGCTTCATTATTAGCTTGTGAAACCAACAGAACTTGTGTAATGTGATGTAGGACAATGTAAAATAAAATACGGATGAAAATATGTTGCAGATTACTTTAATACTTTTCTGCTTTCAGGTGCTGTCGTTGCCTCATCGCAGACTCGTGTGCTGCTGTCAACTGTTTGAGGTTCCCGACCCAAATCGAGCTCAGAGGAGCGGCGTCCACCAGAGAGAAGTCTTCCTGTTCAATGACCTGCTGATGGTAATCAATACACTGAGTGTGTGTGTGTGTGTGTGTGTGTGTGTTTTATCTACTTTTAAAGGTGCCTGAGTTAAATTTCTGTCAGATTGTTGCATAGGAGAAATAAAGGAATTGTGCACCTTTCAAAACATCAAACTAAACATGATGAAGGTGAAACCGGTGCTTATTTGAATATTTTATAAAGGTCATATTGAGGTCAGAAAAACAACAACGCACACTGGGCTTCGTGTTTGAAAATGTGCAGGTTCATGAATTTTGAAAGCAAGCAGCTCTGCTAAAGCTCACTTGCCTCCACATGCACTTGATGTCACGAAATGTCTTGTGTTTGTGGCGACATAATGAAGCGCAGAACATTTTAACAGCAAAGACGAGCAGTGGGAAATGTCTGCGCTTTGTGGAAATAGATTTCAATAAGGAGGCATAAAGATTAATGTAAACACTGCTTCTTCTTCTTTCTGTCACCTCTTGGCCCTTTTTCTTCTCCTCAGGTGACGAAGATCTTCCAGAAGAAGAAGACTTCAGTGACGTACAGCTTCAGACAATCGTTTCCTCTGGTGGACATGCAGGTCCACACCTTCCAAAACACCTGTAAGTGCTTCTCTCCCATTCTCTCTCTTCTTGCTCCCTTCATCTCATCATCTGTGTCTCTTCCCGTCCATCTGGTCTCTCCATCTGTCTCAGCCTCTCTGCATTTTATTTTCTATATTGCAATTTTTCCTTTTTCGCGCTTGCTCAACTGTCTATTTTTACCCGACAGTCAGCAGGACCCTCTGAAAATATACCACACGCACACACAGAAACACTTAAGCTAATACTGTGCTGAAGAGACTCGACGCTGCCCAGGGCCTTTGTATGTGTGATTCTCTGCATATGCACTGTGGTAATCGTCTCAGCATTTTCAAATTTGCTGTGTTTGGCGACAAAACAGCAGCAGGTTTTTGAGTGAGTTGTCTGTCACACTTCACACTGGTTAAAAATGATCTACAAGGTAAGTATAGAACATACAGTTGGATGTGATATGGACAATGTTTTGTGTTGACATTGTGGCCCCATGAGTTTGTTGAGATTTTCTAAGTCAGTTTATTCAAATTGTCCGCTCAAGGCCTTTATCATGTGAGAGCATGTGTCTGGAATGAAGTTACAAAAGTTATAATGCACTGACTGGCTAAGCAAAACAGCCAATCAGAGTGGTCTCTCTCACCAACCCTCAGCCGACCCGTCTGCTTGGTGTGTCAGGACCCTGGAGCATTGAAGCACATAGATGCACTGCAAAAACGGAAAACATGCTGTACTTTGACTGCCTTCATCCAACTGCATGGACATTGTTGTGGTCCTTTGCACGTTTCACTTGTCTGGATTTCACCCCATTAATATACTTAGTTTTCTTAGTATTATAGATCTTGTAATCTGAGGTTCCAGGGTTCAAGTGCCTGATCAGGTGATTTACCTTTATCCTTTTGGGTGTTTGCGTTATCAGCCTCAAACATGTTATGTTAAAAAAAAAATCCAGTAAAGTGCAACATCAGCTGTTTTATGCTGAATCTAAATGAGTGAACTCTCTGAAAGTTTGCAAAGAGTCTACTCAAGGCTTGTTGCACAATTAATTAATTGTAAATTTGAATGTGCTTTGCCATCACAGCTTTCCTGGCAATGTGTTTACCAAGTCTACAAGCGTAGGGAAGCCAGGACACTTCAACCAGTAAGGTCCAATTCCAGCACGTGCCTCCAGAACAGCTCGGATCCTTCTTTCCAACGTCATTCCCTTGTTTGTTGTCTCGATGTTAGTTGCGTTACAGCAATCGATGTATATTTAAGTTGTAAAACAGTGAACATCAGCCGCATTTTGTAGATGTTTTAGTGCAGGAGTTGTGAAATCTCAACTTGTACACCTTATGTAGTGCAGCTAGGCTGGAGCATGGCACTAGATGCTTTTAAACATGCACATAAAATGCATGTGGGACAGAAATTGTAGACGCTGTCCCAGTTGGAAATGTTCTCAACAATCTGTTAATAGTCACTTGGCAAAACATAATGTTGCATCCGTCTCCAATTACAGAAATAAAACTGCCAGCCTTTCCTTTAAATGCAAGGCATCTTTACTTTAGAAAAGTGTAGTCGGTAAACCACTGACAACAGCAGCAACCTGTTTGAAGGAAACACAGTAGGAGCACATCACAGGATTTCCTAAATATATGCCTGTCAATCTGAAAACAAGGCCGCTTAGCTGCATTCCTCAAAACATGACTCACTCAACCGACACATTTTTCAATAACCATGTTAACACAATCATATACAGAGTGTGTGTGTGGGGGGGGTTTATGTGGCTTCCAAGCCTCTATTTCAGCGGAGATGAATTGGCTCTCAGTTCCATGCAGCAGATTGGAGTTGGTGGCGTTTCAAATCTGCCTCAGCACCTGTTAACAGGATGCCTCAGTCTGAAGAGTTCAGCTCCACCATTTTCATAAATATATATATATATATATAATGCATAGCAGCAACTCGCTATGTAGAAATGGTCAAGATAATCTGCAGCTCTGGTTGCTTTTCTCTCAGAAAAGAGAAAATGTCCAGTGAGCAGCAGTTCTCTGGGTGAAAATGCCTCGTTGGTGCCAAAGGTCAAAACACAATGGTCAGACTGGTTTGAGCTGACAGAAAGGCAACAGCAAAAGGAAAAACCACTGGTTACAGTGTGTGCAGAAGGCACAACACATCGAAGCAGGACGCAGATGGGCTACAGCAGCAGAGGACCACACTGGGTGCTAAGAACAGGAACTGAGGCTGCAGTTCACCAAAATTGGACAATAGAAGATTAAAAAACGTTGCCTGAGCTGATGAGTCTCAATTTCTGCAACAACGTTCAGATGGTCAAAATTTAGCAGTGAACAACATGAAAGCGTGGATTTATCTTGCCATGTACAAACAGTTCAGGCTGCCAGGGGGACATGCTTTTTACTCACTTTGGGCCCTTTTTATCTACTGAGGATCATTTAAATGCCACAGCCTGTTGTGTTGTTGCTGACCAGGTCCATCCCTTTATGACCACAGTGGACCCATCTTCTAACTCTTACTTCGGGCAGGATAACACACCATCTCACAAAGCTAAAATGATCTCAAACTCTTTTCTTGAAATTGATAATAACTTCACTGTACTCACATGGCCTCCGCAGTCACCAGATCTCAGTCTAGTAGAGCACCTTTGGTATGTTGTGGACCAGGACATCATGGATGTACAGCTGACAAATCTACAGCAAAATCTTTAAAGGAATGTTTCCACAACCTTGGTAAATCTATTCCATAAAGAATCGAGGAACTTCTGGTTGCTGACAAGAAAAGTCCTTGTATTTAATTGTTTAGCAATTAAAACCAGGTTTTGGCTGGTTCCACTAGTTGGAAAAACTATCAACCACCTACAATCAAGTCAACAAACTGCAAAAACCCAACAGCCAATGGAATGTTTCCATTGGCTGTTGGGTTTTTGTCTATAGCCAGTGGTAAAAAGAGATGCGCATTTAGAATATTAACAATTGATGATTTAGTGCAGAAAAAAACAATTAAACAAAAATATCGATAATGATTTTAGTCACATTTTAAAATCTACCACAAAGTTCAGTTCTAGCTTTGATCCCAGCTAAAATTCAACACGAGCTTCAACTGAGCTTTTTTTTGTTGGTCCCCAGACCACAGCGCTGACAGCATCACTAGCTGATGCTGCACCGGTGTTGTGCCATTATTTAGTTGGTTGCTCGTTGTTGTTTAGTTGTCGTTGACAGTTCTGGTTCTTGAGTTGGAGATAGATGGGACTTGGCAGACTGTGGTGATGACTGCGACCAGGACAGATTGTCCCATATGATTCATCAGCACAATCATACATCGACTGCTGGTGTGTGTGTGTGTGTGTGTGTGGGTGTATGTCTTCTTATATAGGTGTATGGGTCAGTGAGTACAGTGTGTGTATTGTCTGTGGGTGGATGCACCTCCATTTTGCTCTGTTGCATGTACTGTATGTTTTGTGTGGGAAGAAGGTAGGAAGTGTGTCGGAGTCTTTTAGACTTTCAACCCTCCTGTTACAGGTTATGTTCTGTGAAATCCTCTACATGAATCTTTAGCAGTTTACGTTACTTTAGATCAAATTCCACTTCCTTTCCACGGCAGAAAAATGCAGACTAAACACTAAACCAACGAGGCAGTAAGACAAGATGTATGTGCACTGTAACAGACGACAGAACAGAGATAAACACAGTCACTTAATATTGTTTCATTTTAAGGCTTTAAAGAGCTCACATTTATTTTATGACCCATCCAAAAGTCCTGATGAATAGATTGGATAAAATCATCATCATGTTCCCTACTTAACACCCCACAACATAAATTTTAGGGGTTGGGAGTAGATTTACTGTATAGTTTATACTGCAAGAGCAAAAAAAAGCATGCAGTATTACTGTTTTATACAATATTCATTTTTTTCTTTGTAATTTAGTTTATTTGAAAAACCTGCACAGCTAATGAAATCCCCATTAACCTCTACTGCATTTTGTGCCTTTTGGATGCTAACATGCAAGACTAACTGCAGCATTTTACCTGCTGACCGCATGATAGCATTGTCCTTGTGAGCATGTGAGCATACAGCTTTCTGTTCAAGCCTCAAAAAGCATCCAAATATAACAGTAGAAATACTTTATATTTCTCTCATTGCATTTTCCAAATGTAACTATTTGAGAAACAAAGTGGTTAAATTACACAAAACGGAAAAGAAAAGACATCAGAACTTTGTTTTCTCACTAACCATTTCCCAACCCCCTCAGATTCAATAAAGCTCGGCCTCAAACATGATGTAAATGATGCAAATGTCATAACAACCAAAATCAAATATAATGCTGATATGCTGCCCAATAACACTTTCATTTTTGATATTTTCCTGAGAATACTGAAGTACATTAGTAGGACTTTGACTGCTAGATTGTTTTGCTTTTAATGGGATGTTTTACTCTGATATTGTAAATGAAGTATCTGAGTACTTCTTCCATCACTGCCTGTAGAGACACTGGGTGGAGCTTTATCCATAAGCCTGTTTTAGAATAACTGCTTTGTGTGTATATGATCATCACTTGTATTCCACACTGTGATACATGTAGTAGTTTTTTGTTTGGCCATAATAGTGTAGTTTTTTGCAAATTGAAATATTCATATAAACATGTTGATTTCAGCATCCTGTTCTGATATATTTCACAAGATGTGACTGATGTTAATGTTTTAGATAATTGGGTTCTTTTCCTCTTGGCAGATTGTCTGAATATGACACTGTGTCATCTCGTCTGTTTTTTTTTTAAATCCAAAGTAACAGCAGATTAATTTTAGCTCTGATTTTCACATTTTTACATCACAGGATTTTGGACAGAGGTCACAGTCAGTAGTGCCAGAAATACAGAGAGAACAAATTAAATGTTTTTTTTTTCTTTCTATGATGTTGATAATTCTTGAATAATGGTTTTTGAAGTTGTTTTGTACATTAATTAAACTTAACAAAACCTGAACATTTTAGATTTCTGCAGAAACACATGTGAAACTTGTACTTTAATTTCACGTTAGCACCGTTAAATTTTATAATAGTTAGTTTTTTTATAGAAACTCAGTTGCACTAATGCCCAGAGACATCACTTTCATATTGCAGTGTTGCTACTTGAAGTACATTTTAGAGTGTGCACATAGTACTTCAACTTGACTCAAGAATGAAAATTCCTGTTCCCCATATTGTGGAGAGTTTTTTAGTTGAATGGATATACTTGAGTATGGAGTTTGTGTACATTGTGCACTTGTGCCACCTCTGAAGTGTAGAGTGTGTGTGTGTGTGTGTGTGTGTGTCATGCAGACTACCCTCATGGTATTAGACTGACATCAGCGAATCCTGGAGGAGAGAGGAAGGTGTTGATCGTCTTCACGGCTCCGAGCCAGCAGGACCGTGCACGCTTCACCTCCGACCTCCGAGAGAGCATCGCAGAGGTCCAGGAAATGGAGAAGTACAGGGTGGAGTGTAAGTGTACTCCTCACTGCAGTACCAATACAAGAGCAGTATTGACAGCTGATACACTTTGTGTTCTAGTAATTAGGGTGTAACCTAGTAAGGTTACACCCTAATTACTAAGAAATAATAATGTAGCAATGGTATTAGTAGTTTAAAGCCAAGGACTACTGGTAGTTGAAGTGGTAGCAGTAGTATTGGTAGTGGTAAATTAAACCTTACTATCAGTAGCAGTACTAGTAGCAGCTGCAGTTTTGGTCATATGAGAACAGCAGCTGTAGAAATCGTACAAATAGCAGATGCATAAGTAGTTTTAGTAAAAGCAACAGTACTATCAGTTCAACTAATGTCACTGTCAGATAATGGAGTGGGAGAAAATAGTCATTGTAGTAGCACCACCAATATCAAAATAAGTAGTAGCAGTAATGATACCAGAGGCTGTGGTAGTAGTAGTAGTAGCAGAAGTATTACTAGTGTATTGTTGAAGCTCATCACGATCATTGTGATCGTGGGCGACAGCTTTCAGTGTTACCTCCTCTCCCTCCATCCCTGCCTGCAGCTGAGCTGGAGAAGCAGAAAGGCGTGATGCGTCCCGGAGTGTTGACAGGAGGAGGAGCTGGAGGTGGGGGGACGTCGGGCGGTGGGTCCGGCACCAGTGGAACCGTACAGAGCGAGGTGGTGAACGGCACCCTGGGCAGGCCGAGCCTGGACGACACTTACGCCTCGGTGGACGGACTGAAGCGCACGGCGCTCAGCTCCTCACTGAGAGACCTCTCAGAAACAGGTGAGGGTGTCACACAGACAGGTTGGTTTTCTTCTGACCAATCACAGTGTGCTGACGTGAGAGAGAGCAAATGGGATATTTTCCCGTTTCTGTTTATGGTTACAGTTTTTCTTATGACTCACCCACTCTGAGCAAACCTACATCTGTGCTCTTATGCAACTGATGAAACAGTGATGCAACCTAAAATGGCCATTTGATACTGTACAGGCAGATGGATGTGGTGCTGTGATAACCTGCCTCCATCTAGTGCACAGCCACAGGAACTACTGCATTTAATGAAAACAGTGATTTCACTGCTGACGCTATAAATTACTACCACCTAGTTTTGGAGTTTTTTATTAAAGATGTAACCTATCAGCGAAATGATATGTACGACTCAGTATGAGGATCAGTCCCACACTGTGTTATTGTGTTATCCGACTTATCCGAGGTTTGTGCAGCTTAAACAAGACAAAGCTTAAATGACGGTAAAATTTATACATTCAAGGTCCCACGTTTGCTTGTTTAAGTGTCGGCTTCACGTTGTAAGTATTAAAAATGCTGCAGAATTGCCCACAATACTGCTGCTTTCTCAGGACTGACGCATAAATATTTAAGCAGCATTTTAATGTTGTAGCAGGTTGAGGTGAAACATTGCTGCACTAAACTGCCTTTTATTAATACGAGCAGTTTAATCTGCACAGTAGCTACATGTATGAAAAATGATCATTATTTCCCAGCTCTATACATAATAATTACCTCAGATTCAATAGTCCTGCACACACGTTGACGCATAAATAATAATAATCTAATTTTTCTGCATTGAGTACATTTCCTTTAGTGCTTTAATACGTTTTCTTGATCACGGCCCATTATGTCGTTTTTCTGCAGTGGTGCTGGTATTAGTACTTTCATATCCTCAAAGGACCTGAATACTTCCTCCAACACTGAATCTGTGTTCTGGCACCACATTTTACAAGCTGGTCACCTGTTTGAGTGTGAAATCCTAATCTGCAATGTTGTCAAATAAATGCGATGGGGATAGAAAGTACAAGTACTAATGTTTAGTGCAATATTAGTATAAAGTGGCAGAAAACGGAATAAAGTAGAATAAATGTGTTACGGTACAGTACAGAAGGATAAAGACTGGAAGCAGTGGGGAACAACCAACATGGCTCTTTCAGATTCCAGGAACAAAAACAACAACTTTAAGCCGAGGATGCAAGTATTTTCTGGTGAACTACTTTTAACTCTGCCTCATTCTGATTGGGTAACAGGGAAGCGAGGTCGTAGGAACAGTGTGGGGTCTTTGGACAGTACCATTGAAGTAAGTTTGGCGGAGGTGGGACTTGCATGATGGGGCCTCCCAGCACCATGTGGTTGCATGTGACACACGCTGCTGAGTGCATGTTTGCGTAACTGTGACGATGAAATGTGCATGAAAGTGCAAATGCACATATGTCTGCTTTTGTGTTCTTGTACTGCTGTGTGTGTGTGTTTTACCTGTTACAAACTTCCTGTCAGGAGTTGGCTCAACCAATCACTGTGCTTGACACTCAGGTTCTGCACCATTGTAGTTATTGTTAGACATTGTCACTTTAATCTGCATCAGCTTTACTCACGTTTCTTCTGCTGGCCTTGTGTCTGTCTGTCCTTAAATCTGCCTGTTTGTCTTCGACACTGATGTCCTTCATCTCTAGATTTATTTTCCTACCTCAGACAGGATCAAACATGATCTCAGTTAATTTCAGACCCTCTTAGCTGACCTGCTAATGTTCAATGAGTCCGATCAACCCCAACAACATGGTCTGACTAGAGGAAGAAGTCAGGGATCCGGCACTTGAACACACTGCAAAGACTACAGCCAACTGACAACAATCATAAAAAATTGTAGTGTGTCTGAAAGGGAATTTTCATGGTGTAGACATGAGTAAAAGGATCTGGATGGAGTTAAATACATTTACAAACTGCTCTTTAAATATTGGAAGTTTTGGGTTTCATTTTTTTCTTCTTGCACTGTTCTCTTCTCTCTTCTATCAAACTCCTCTTCATCTCTCAGGGTTCGATTATTAGCAGCCCTCGGCCTCACCAGCAGCGCCCCCTGCCCACTGGAGGAATTTCCTACAGCCCCATGATGGTGCCTTCATCTCCGGCAGCCTACAGGCCGCACCGCCCTACTCAGAGCCCCGGTACAGGGGTGGGGGGTGGGCCGGGGCTCTGTCACAACCAGGGAGGGGTCAACACCTCCCCACTCGTGAGCGGGGGAGGGGTTGGGGGCGTAGGAGGGATGTCCGGTGGGGGAGTCCCAACTGGCGGCGGGGTGCTGGGGAATTTCTTTGGCAGCCGCAGAGGCAAAGTTCCTGGTCCCCTGACGATGACGTCACCGACTCCACAGGGTCCTCCGAGTCCCCTAATTATATCATCACCCCCCCACTACCCCGCCCCCGCACCTCCCATCCCCCACCCATCCTCCCCTTCCCCATGCCCCTCCCCATCGGCCAACCTCGGTCAGTCGGACTCCGGAGGACTTGGAGGGGGAGGAGGTATGGGAGGGGGTCCGTCCAAGCTCCAAGCTTTGCACGCCCAGTATTGCCATGGCAGCAGTGGAGGAGGCGAAGTCAGTGTAATTGGGCACCAGCAGCAGCAGACCCCACCCCCACCCTACCACCACCATCACCGCTACCACATACAGAGCCTCCCTCAGCACCCAGGCCTCTCGCACAGGTTTTCCGCACCCCGACGGCAAGGCCCATCCGGCTGCGTTCTCTCTCACAGCCAGCAGCATCAGAGGATGCAACATGCCGCCGCCCAGCACCCACGCTACAACATGGCCTCAGGCTTCATCACACCCCCGCCGCTGTCCCCCCACTCTCCCGTTACCCCAACTACCCCACACGCACTCTACCACTCGCATCCTGCAGCGGGGAGGCCAGGAGGCACCAAGCTCCCACTAACCATATCACACTCTCAGCCCCACCCCCACGCTCACACACACACTCACAACCACGTCATGCACACACACTCCCCGCTCAGCCCCTCCCCCTCCGCCTCCACCCACTTCATCTTTTCCACGCCGCCTCCTCAGACGCCCTCGGCACGCCTCGTCTCCCAGACGCCTCCACAACCCTACGGCCCTCAGTATCCGCCCCTCTCCTCCATCCCACCTCCCCCTCCTCACTCCCCTTTACCTCCCCCATTGACCGCCCCGCTCTCACCGCACCCAGGGGTGGGGGGAAGCCAAGGGGGCGGCCCCAAATCGAAACCTGTCAGCCGGATCAGCACGGTCGTGTGAGGAATCTGAGGACATTGGTCCGCCACCAGGGGGCGGTAGTAAGAGGGAGCAGAAGAGGGAGGAGGAGAGGGGGAGGGCAAATGCAGGTGTATCAAAATGGCCGCCTGGTGAGGAGGAGAGCACTGAGAGCGGGGAGGAGGAAATTACTCAGCCTGTGTTATTTTCACATCCACTTCCCTGGCAGGTAGAAAGACTCTCACACTTTGTTTGATGGGCGACTTGTGCCCTGCAGGGGGTAATTCCTCCAGGAAAACCTGCCCGCTCCCAAAACTAATGCATTTTCAGTCACATGAAGCTGAAATAAACTCCCACAAGTAGTCCTGCAGTGTTGATGAAAATGTCTTCTTCTTTTCATAGTGCTCTTCAGACGTGGCCTGAGCCTGAGAGGACATGTCTGTAGTACTTCATTCACATTGGAAGTGTTTGTGTCATTTTGTGAATAAGAATTTGTGAAATGCTGTAGTGAACAAATGGTTCAGGGACCAGATGTGAGAGAGCAGTGCCTGAGAATTAAACTATTACAAGGTTAGCGCCTGATACTCACACTAGGTGTTGGTAGAAGGGACAGTTCGGGTCTTTGGGAAGCCTAGAATGGGACGAGTCCTTTTAATATATCCAAAAAAAAAAAGACAAATATCACACTAGATTTGTGCCACTTCATTTTTCACACAAAAAGCACTTGGGCGTTGACATATTTAGAAGCCATGGAGAAGCAGAAGCATCAGTGGTGAGCAATTACTACGGTGCAGTTTGTGTGTTATAGACAGGTGTGCATGACCTGTGCAATAGCTAACGAGTGTCAGTGTGTCTGTGGTTCAAACTGTTAACATCCCAGTCCAGCGTTCATTTGGTCATAAAAAGTGCTTTAGCAAAGACCTTCGTTTTTTGTGGACAAAACACTTTTTTAAAACTTAAAATAAGCCATCATAACAGAAACTACAGGTGTCTTTTTACCTTTGTGTTTTGCAAATCTTACTAAAAGCCTTCAGTGTTTGTGGATTACAGGGTTTCAGCAGATGTGCTGTAATATACTGCTGTTTCGGATTGTGACTTAAAAGTGGGGATGGTTCACATTTGACATTGCAATTTTGCCAGTAATTGTAACAGGGGGATTCATTTGACCATTTGTAGTAAAGCAGTGAGTGCCCCCCTCCCCCACTATCAAGTATCTCAGTATACATGAAACTACTAGCTTAAATGTGTTGGATTTTATTTCTAACATCAACTTTATTTCATGCTCCATACGTGTATGACTCTCTGTGTCCGCTGAAAGGTGTCCAACGGGCTGCAGTCTCGGAAAACAAATAATTTGCATCACTTCAATGTCTTCAATAGGTAATAGTGGCCGATTGGGTTAGAAAATGCAAATTAAATAGGTTACATTAAATTTACAACTGTGCACTATCCAAAAAGATTTGATGACCGATAGACTGAATTCTGAAATTCCACTTTGTAACTGCAAATTAATGAACATATGCAGGTGACGTGGACTTTTTCACTGGACATCAAGTAACATTTACGTACACGCACAGTAAGTAACACACAGCAACAACAAAGCAACAAAGAACATTTTGAATAGATTCCAAGAGTTGCTGTGATTGCTGTTTTTACTTATTATCTAGTTAAGTCTCAAAACCAGAACTGAATAATCAATTATCAAACCCCTTTGATGTTCGTAGTTATTATTCTAAGATAGTGCAACATATTGATTTTTTATCAACATTAACTGGGACTATAACCTAACATTTACTAGTGTTTGGCTGAAGATGAAGAATGGCTCATTTCCCACCCAAATTCCATTTCTTACTTGTGAAATTTACAATCAAACTGAAACATGTTAGCCCATATTGATTCCTTGCTGTGCTGCAAACTGAAGAAAAGGTGCCTTTCAGAGGGGGGGGTGGTACAATTGGAGGTGATCATGTGAAATGATTTAAAGCGAGGGGATATAGTGATCATCACTGCTCGAATCCTTTCACAACATCAAATATTAAACCGATTACATGTTTTTAGTCTGGCTGGAGGACTGAGCTGTTCATTTCCCTCATCATCCAACAAATGCAGAAAGGAACTTTGAAGACTGGACCTACTTTTATTCTGAAGGACTTGCTAACGTCTCACAGGACTAGAGTGCAGAATGTTTTACATTACACGGCACTAAGTGAAACATTCTTGAACAAACTCATTTTACACATTATTTTTGCACTAAGAGTTAAAGCTACCATGCCAGTATTGAAGTGTGATTTCACTTTCTCTCCATTTTATCGAGATCATCGGATGTCAGGGCAAGAACCCCATGAGGCTGGTTGAAAGTTCTCTTAATATTTGAACTGTTCTGCCGGCCATTCAGACGTCCTGACTAGAAATAAACATTTTAGTGCTGGTTGCTTTCCTGTCCAAACAGACTGGTGTAGTCATTCATTTGAATATTTACCAGCATTTAACTGGTGGCTGATGGGAAATTCCTCTGATGTTCTGGATGCAAATATTGATGACACATTTTACTTTTCCCATATTTACATGAATGCACCAAGTGTAGATATTAACTGTACAGTGTGTTCTATTTTCAGTGGGGCCAACAGCATCGATCTAAGGTTCGAATTGCTTAAATTAACAAATTGTATGCTCTAAAAACCAAACGTTTGTCAGGGTTCTTCAGTCCATCTGAGCATCTTAGGGCTCCTAACTAGGAAAATTAAATAATACACTTCCTAAAAATTTTCTTGCAGAAGTCCTTTGTGTTTAAGGGTTGTTGAAAAACTATAATAGATTATAACTATGGAGTTCCTCAGGGAACCACCTTGGGTCCCTTATTGTTTTCAATTTGAAGAACCCCTTTGACTTTTTAGAGTGTGCTACTGATTATACTATCAATATTGTTGTGTGACAAGCTTCTACTAACATAACGTACTCCTTGGGCTGTTTTGTATTTTTAGCATTTTTTATTTTGTTATGTGCTTACAAGCGTGAGATGATTCTTTTTCTTTTCTGATTTGGGCATTTTAATGAAGTACTAAAACCTTTTTCATTTTTAAGATGTTTACAGCAAAACTGAGAATTTTCTGTGTCTAACATACAACTTGTTCTAATATTTTTCTTACAGACTGTGATGGTTACTTTCACTCACCCCCTGCATGCTCATACAAACACACACCTGCACACCTCTGAATCATTGCAAAGCCTCCGCAAAGCCTACCAAGCTTTTAATGGAAACAAGCAACACTTCTGCTACCAAACAACCTTTTAAAAACCATTGAAATACACAAAAAAAAAGGTAGAGCTGCTAGGAATTCTGGACCATTTGGTTCTTATCATGTATCTACAATCACCTACGGTAACACTATGTCTAATCCAGACTAAAACATTTAACCAAACTTGAAATAACAAAAGGTTCTTGAAGAACACTAGATCAAACCTACCTCGTAAGGAATTACACAACATTTTATTCTGTTGTACTGCATGCCCAAACAAAATCAAGCACATCCTCGCTAAAGCTCCCACTTTAAAGCTCCATACCTATGGTTTTGCATATTTGTAGTTTATTTAATGTGCTGTACATTACTACAGTTCTGAGATAAATTTCCTTCCTTTATTTTTCCTTTGTAGTGGAAGACTAAGTTACTGTACGTCTGGGTTATCTGAGGCTACTCAAGTGTACAAAGGAGCATATATTCAGGCATGATGTCAGCCCCAATCAGATTTGTTTTTTGGTCTTTTGGCCCTTTATACATTCTTGGAAGTCTAGTTTACGGTCAAACATTTAGACAAAAATCTATGGATGGCCAAACTTTCTACGATGTCCATGTTGGCCTCTTTAGTTAAGTCTGGGGTTCATTTGGATTGACAGCAAAACTCATTGATGAAATACTTGCAGCAAACAAATATTAGTTTTCACATGAAATGGATTAACTCTCTGCAGCAGGAAGGCAGTCTCTGCAAATAAAATTGAAATACACTAAAATTATTGGCTGAATGAAGGGTGATTATCGTTCTAAGTTGTCTTGTTTGCATAAGTAATGTACAGCATATGCAGTTTAAGAACATGCAAGAACCCAGGTATGGTCCTTTAAATGCTCAATTTCAATGTTTTTTTCTGCCCGGGTTTGCTCTCCTCTATCAGTTTGCATGTGGTATTTATTACAGTATCTGCACTGAATGAAACTGTATTATAAACATGAATGTACATAACCATCGTTAAATGAAAATTAACAATGCGAGTACTCACTTTGCTCCATAGCGGGCAGATTGTCTCTGGCTGTGTTTACATCAGGAATGGAAGGTCTGATTTTTAATGCATATAAAAACTGATCTGGTCTGACAGGAAAAACTGAACATTTTTGAAAAGTTGAAGCACATCAGATCGGGTGGAGATATGTGTGGGAGCTTCTATTCCTGTGTAAAGACAGTCCGTGTTGTGTGTATCTATACAAGGGCAATAGAGCGGGGGTCTAAGTCAGACCGCTTTATGGAGAAAAAACAATTCTTGTTTATAATGTAGAACAAAGAGAGACTGGAATAGTCCTTGTAAAATTGTACGAGTACAGTGTCAAATATGTGTCAACAGAGACGACATTATTTTAAAAACTATGTATGGAAAATTTTAGCTGTGTATATAAATATATATTACTTGTACTTTGTTTTTGAAATTGCAGAGATATGGAAAAAGTGGAAATATTTATTGCTCTAAAGATATAAAAAAATCTGTTCATGTTGATGGAAAGATGTGTCCTATTTTGTTTGGTTGATTGTATACACACACACATACCACATTAAAGAGCGATTATGGCTTCAAATTATCAGTTTAGTTTGAATTTCACAACACATTTTAACAATAACAATAAATTATAACAATAAAAACGGTTTTGAACATATCAACATTTTAGGAAATACACTAAAGAGCCGAAGTTAAATGGCATCTATATTTGTTCCACGTGTGCCTCATAAATAAGGTTTCTGCAGAAATCTACAATATTCAGGTCTTGTTAAGTTTAGTTGATGCAGATATTCAAAAAGAATTGTGAGCATTTTGTTTTTGACCCTTAAGTTTGTAGCAATAAAAACCAAATGTTGGTATATTCACAGAATGTGCAGCAACTATACAAAAAGTATTTGTTGATGGCAATAACTGATGTGATCATGTGTTGCAGCTGGTAAAGGTGGAGCTGACTTTACCTACATTGTTTATTATGTGATTATGTTTTGCATTTCATAAGTAGCTAAAGCTGTCAGATAAATGTAATGGAGTGAAGAGTATAATATCAACTTGTGAACTGTAGATGAGGTATTCTTAAAACTACTTTTTACTGTACAGTATGTAGTACAGTAAATGTATTTAGCAACATTCCACTGTAATTTATTCAGTTGTGTTTTATTAAGGAATATTGTAATTCAATAATCATTTGCTCATGTAGGGGCTTTTCATGTCCGTCCTATAGTCAGGACGTTTACATTTAGTCATTTGGCAGATGCTTTTATCCAAAGCAACTTTCAAGTGAGGTACAAGGCAGCAAAAATCTAAGTCAAGGAGAAAACATCAAAGCAAAGTGTTCTGAGAAGTAATGTTTCCTTTTCACGAGAAATCAGAAAAAAAGATTTGTTTGTTTATTTTGTGCAACAAGTAGAAGGATAAAGCCCTTAACATGACATAATCAATGCTGAACAAAAGTCTTAAACTCCTAAAAAAAAAAAAAACTCCTTGGATGGAACTTTTTGGCGACTAAATATATTAGTAGTTCTGAAACTCCATACAGATGTGGACTGAACAAGGCATTGATTCCTTACTATATCTTCTAACAGGTAGCCATAATTCCCTGTAAGACATTATTTCATATACAATGTGTGGTGTTACCTGCATGCTTTTAAAAATCCCTCTCCGGCAGTCAGTTTAGCATTTTTGTCATGTGACCGGCAGGTGTCGTTGTACTACACCTTTGCCGTTCACCCACCAACAGTGACATTTGACTCCAACTTTTATTATTTTATCTTCGTCTCGTCTTTTATAATTGTTTCATGTGTATACGTGCAAAAAAATTTGCCCCAAAAGGTTTTTATGTTGTTTTTATTTATTTTACCACTATCACGTGTTCAGTCTTTCCGCTTACGCAGGAAGTGCTTCTTCTTCGTCTTTGTTTTCACCTGCGGAACGTGTTTGCCGTGTTGCTAATTCATAAAGTTCCTAGATGTGGTAAGTTACGCTGATTTAAAACATGGCCTTTCACTTAGTCTCACCAATTGGTACTATATCAAATTGTACACATTTTAAACAGGCTGTCATTGAGATAAACAAGTGCTAGCAAACGTTCTTTGAAGGTTATGAGAACATTTGGGCTAAGTAGCTAGGTTAGCCGGCTAGCGTTTCTAGCTAGCTTCCCATTCAGTGGAACAGAAGCTAAAGCTAAGTAACATTATCAATGTGGTAAATGAAGAACTGCAGGTTTTAGTTGTAGCCCGTTCAACTGCTCTGCTGGAGCTTCACTCGTGCGGGTGTTGCTCCTCGGGCCTGCTGCTGTTTTAACAATATCACTTCAAGAAGTTAATGTGTCACGGAGTCGAGGCTGGACGGAACGCACGCTAAATATGTCTTTCGTGTGGGAACTAACTGTCTCTTTAAACACTTTTAGGCACGAGAATATTTGGCCAAAGCTCTTATCCGCAACAGATTGTTCTAAATGTCTTCAGATTTGGTTCCCTTGCACAAGGTTGCGCTGATCTGTCCGCTGTCCAGGGTAACACGGTGTTTCAGAGCAGGCTGAAATGATCCCATCGCTCCTACATTTCACGTGTGTCTTCAAACGTGGTGCACATAATAGAACTGAAGCAGCTTTTGCTTGCTATGACTATTTGTCATGTTCATATAAAAGATAGTAGGGGGAGGGTTTGTGAACGTAGTATGAGGCGCCAGTGTTAATCAGGTTAAGTAACTGTCTCCCAACTTACGAAACGTCCTATTTGTATTAATAGCAGATCTTTTAAAGAAAAAAACTCTCTTAGCCATTAGTTTCTTAGTTTTCCTTAGTGAGCAGGTAAGTTTGCCTAAAATATCAATTTCTTATGTGTGGATTCAGTTTTGGCACCTAAATAATGTGTCACACATTATTTGTGACAAGTAAATGTATCAAAAAACAATCTAATCTGAATTGTCGTCCTCTGTCTTTCTGTCTGTGTTGCGGTTGGCTGGTTGAGCAGAGAGTGATGGCCAGTCCAGAGCTCCTACTGGACTCCAGTATTCGGCTGTGGGTGGTCCTGCCCATCGTCTTCATCACGTTCTTCGTTGGGATCATCCGTCACTATGTCACTCAGCTGCTCCACAGTGACAAGAAGGTTGAACTGGAGCAGGTTTCTGACAGGTGGGAGCAAGTTTGTGGTGTCTTGTTACTATTTATTTTTAAAATGTATTTATTTTTTTATTTTCTGCATCAAACTAAAAGTGATCGACACGTGATGAAGTGTAGTCTGTTGATCTTTTTGTGATGTTTTATACATTTAATGTTCAATGGTGTGTTACAGTTTGGGAGCATCTGAGATGGTTGCACAAATATACTCAATAATAAACTAAAATCTAAACTAAATCAAGTTTTGTAGAAGAGAATGTGCCTGCATTCCAGATGCACACGTACGTTTGTGTAATGTAATCTGTTACGAAGCAGAGAAAGTGTCTGAAGGGTTCCCAAAGTTGGAAAACCTGGATTTTTTTTTTTCTTTTTTTTTCCCCAGGCCAATTTTCCACTTATGGAAAATGAGACAAATGGTTAAATGTCCTGGAAAAAAAAAATTTTGACTAGTGCTGTCAATCAATTATAATTTTGTGATTGCAATTAATTGTAGACTGTTCATAATCGATCCCCATTAATCACAAATCAATTGCACCTGTTTTATTTACCTAGTTTGCTGTAAAGGGACATTTTTCAAGTTTGAATAGTGTTATTGGCTTTAGGGTGGAACAGTAGATCAGGGTTTCACATATCTAATGCTGCGTTTTAAAGATTCTTTAATCTAGTCCTGATTTGACAAGTTTTAGTGTCATGGGTTTTTGTCTTTATCTAGATGTGGCCCAGTGTGACCTGATATACTTTTATGAGAGTTCAGTTCATCTGGGTTTGGCATGTGTTGTCTTTTTTTAACATACACTTGTTCTGAACGCTTTATGCAAAATGTTTGGGTTGAGTGGGTTCTACACCGGGTTTAACCTCAATGTCTACCACTGTCTACTACCTACATTAAATGAAGAATCTGTTGTTCCATCATTTTTCTGTTAACATACATACATGTTATTCTGTTCAGCCAGGTGCTCCTGCGCAGCCGCATCCTCAGAGAAAATGGAAAATACATTCCCCGACAGGTAAGCTGAGGTGAAAAAGTAGTACTCGGTTTACTCAAGCCCTGAATACAATTTTGAGGTAGTTTACTTGAATCTGTCTGTATTGTATCATTGTATGTTGCTTAGGCTTGAATCTAAAAAAAACCGTTCAAAGTTCTGTAGAAGTCTTGCACTGAGAGTCTCTGTTGGTGTCCAGAGAAAAAGATTTAGCTGCTGTGTGTAAACGAGTTTTCACTCTTTTAGTCTTTTGCAATGAGGAAACAATACTTCAACAACGCAGAGACCGGCTTCTTCAAGAAGGTCAAGAGGAAGGTCGTTCCCAAGAACCCCATGACAGGTAGGGGTGTGTCTTGGTATGAACAAACTAATGCTGACATGTGTTTTGCTTATCATGAAGATCATGCGTGTACAGGGATTTTGCTTTTTGATTGTTTTTAAATGTACAGCAGTCTTAAGACCAGGGCTGGCTGATACTTGCCATCATAGAGTTGCCACAAAGAGCTGTGTGCAGGCATCACATTAAAGGAACGTGACAACATGTATCCATAGAAGCTGTAGTGTCAGCCACCAGTTAGCCACTGCTACTGTGTGGTGATGCGTTCAGGGACATTAGAGTGTAGGTCACCTGTGTTTTGGAAATGTTCCGAGCACAATAAGCAGTTACTATGGATACATCACAATGTTTACAGTATGACCCATACTGTGGAACAGCGTATGCTTTTGATAAACGCATGTTTTGTTTTGATGTCATGTAATTGTCTAGAACACTGGGGTGAAAAAACAAAGACAGCTTTAACTTTAGGCCGTATTGCTGAGCCCTGGTTTTGACAGATAAGTAACAGGCAGGGAGTGAGATGATGGAAGTGCTGGCTTATGTGATGTGCTGCTTAACAACAAAAGAAAAATTCTGTTTGTGACAGACACGAGCATGTTGACGGACATGATGAAGGGAAACCTGACCAACGTCCTACCCATGATCCTGATTGGTGGATGGATCAACTGGGCTTTCTCGGGATTCGTCATAAGTGAGTTCTTCAGCTGGGAATGGACTTAGTCACACGCATTTGATTCTCTCATTAAATGAAATCTGATTTGGGGGCAGCAATGCATCAGATGTTTATTTCCTTTTCACAGTTGCTAATTCTGTTAGTGTTTCAGGTCTGACGTCCAACAAACTTTAAGGATTTACAGACACAGGAAGTTGTGACTTGTTAAATGACTGAATGTAGGCTGCAGGGTTTGTGTAGCTTGGCTCATACTAAAATCCATTTTTAAATTGTAGGATCATAAATACACGCTGTTCACGTCAGGTCTCTTCATCTCATCCAAACACAGTCTTCTTATAAAGGAGCCATAAGCTGCTTGTACTGAACATTTCTTACCTCTTCACTCTCGTTGCAGCCAAGGTGCCGTTCCCCCTGACGCTGAGGTTCAAGCCGATGTTACAGCGAGGGGTAGACCTGCTGTCCCTGGACGCTTCCTGGTACAAATCAGTCTAAACTTAAACCCCACGCACAGCAAATATGTCAAAACTCAGGTTTGATTCCAAACTCTAATGTAAACGGTTGTTTTGCAGGGTGAGCTCAGCGTCCTGGTATTTCCTGAATGTGTTTGGGCTTAGGAGTATGTACAGCCTCATCCTGGGACAGGACAACGGTCAGTTTGTCTTCGGACTGTGTTTCGCACCCACAGCTTTTGATCTTTGACTTCTGACTACTGTTTTGTTGGATGTTGCGAAAAACGACTGAACCGAGCAACTGAAATTCATCACTCTAGTTTCTGAAGAGGTTGTTTGGACTTTTCAAAGCACAAAGTGCCTTACAGTTAAACATATTAGAAGAAGAATGACAAAGGGATTAAAATATCAAATTTTAGAGTCACAGCACTCACCTGCTCAAGTGTTTGGAGCTCTGACATCAGTTGTCAGTGTTGTGCATGGATGTGCTACAAAAGTGCTTCTTATTGAACATAATGGAGACAATTGAACGTCTCTATTTGCATTTAAGGAAAATGAATGCGAGTGGTTAATACTTAGTTTACTCTGTGCGTCTCTTTACTGCTCTTTATCCTACTTCTTTCGTGAGGTGTTCAAGGACCTTGTAGAGCATAGGTCAACTGTGTTTAAACTACAAAAACAACTCCCCGGTCATTTAAGATCAATCATTTCTTTCCAAATTGAGTTAATCAAGTTGTCCGGTTAAAATTCAATGTTGTAATATTATTACAACATTATTATGAAGTATATTGTAATGTGTATCACAGAAGAAAAAATAGCTCAGTGGTATTTGTTTCCAAGTATGCAGCCCCACCAACGTCTCTTACTAATACATTTACTAATATTAGAATTCCATCATTCCATTTTTAAAATACTAACTTTCAGCTGCTGACCAGTCACGGATCATGCAGGACCAGATGACGGGCGCTGCCATGGCCATGCCCCCTGACCCCAATAAGGCTTTTAAGGTGAGATGTTGAATCTTATTGAATGGTGAAAGTTGTGTTATCAGTTTGGTCACAGATGTTTCTGTATTTGTGGTTTTAAAGAGTCATTTTGACATTAAAGGTATTTTCAACAGTCACCACATAGACAGTAAAAGCAACAACATATTGCCTCCTAAAGACCAAAGCAATTTTTATTTTTGCACATGATGGTTAGAAAACGGTCTCTGTGTGTGCGTTTGCTGCTGTCATTTAACATGTGCACATGCTCACTCGTTTCAGAGTGAGTGGGAGGCGCTGGAGATCGTGGAACACAAATGGGCGCTGGAGGGTGTGGAGGAGGAGCTGATGTCCAAGGACCTCAACTTTGGCAACTTCTTCAGCCAGGACATGAAGCGCACCATGTTCTAGATCAAGTATCTGACAGCTCTGGAACATCTGAGAAAGGTTGTGAAGACTAGAACACAGGGCTTAGAGGCTCTGTGACAGTTGTGACTGTTTAGGAACAGTTTACACAGATTTTAGAAGGAAACAAAGGTCAACAATTCATTTTCACATTAAATAATGTTTTAAATCCTCCGTGTTTTCCAGTGTGGATTACTGAAACTCCAGAAGACTTCCCAGATGTTCTAGGACACCAGGTCATTTCATTAATCCAGCAGATTCTGCACCAGTCGAGCTGTAGCAGTTGAATTGCCTCAGTAAGAAGTTTGTCCTGAGCGATGCAGGAAATCGAAGGAGCGTTTGTACACGACTGCGAGGTTTGAAGGCCAAAACTGCCAGGAGCTTTACATCCGAGCAGCTGTTGGTCTTTTCATCCCACAGGACATTTTGCATGTACTTTTCTATACTGGTCATCCAGCTGATGCTGTTACCCCGAGCAAAAGTGAGTGTAACAGTTAAATAAAAGGTGCCATCACAACGAACTGGATTTCTCTCTCGTCTGTGTTGTACAGCTCCAAGGTTCCCTGTCCTGTCTTCATCCACGGAGGCTGGTAAGCAGACCAATGCTTCAGGATCAATCCATCCTGTTTTAGTGGTGATGGGTATTTTAAGCCAGCACATGGGTGGGTGCACAGTAGCTGTTAAGTATAATTGACAACTCTTTGTCTTACGCTGCTTATTGCCGTTAAAGAAAACATTTCTGCACTGAGAATTTCGAGGCTTGTTCACTTCGACGTCTTGAGAATTTGTTGGTTTATTTCCAACCTTCTCCTTGGTTCTTCTGTTGGGCTTTTACCTTTAGTTGCTCGTGGCCCTACATTTCAAATCGTTGCAGTAACTTGAGTGAGTACAGTGTTAAATGGAACCTGTGACTGGATGCAGTAAATGAAAACTGGTGCTGTTTACACAGTAGCTTTTACAGAATGGTACGTAAAGGCAGCGCTTATACTAAAGTGCCCAGAACAACTTAAGACCAAGTCACAAGTCACAGTTTGAGGAACTTACTGTGCTACCATGTAGTTTAACCAACATTTTAAACCCATGACCCAAGTCATAAGTACAGAACGTTGCTGCTGAATTTTAAAACTTAATTCTACACAACTTTGTACCATGAACTCTTCCTACTGTTGACATTGCCATCATAACTTTCTAGGACAGTAAAATCCAGTTTCATCTTTTAAACCTCTGTCGTCCTTGGGGGTTTTTAACACTTCAAGTTTTCATTGCAGCAGTGTAACTCGAACTGTCTCTTATCCCGTCATAGTTTGTGGCTTTTACACAGAGAAGCTGAAACGTACATATAACGTCAGATGTGACAGTTGATAATAATTTGTCATTTATTCATATAAAAAGATTGAAAGTACAATAAAATATTTTCATCTGATATTTGACAGGGAAGACTAAAGATGGAAATTAAACCCCAAGCATCCTGCCTGACCCCAGAATTATGATATTAACACTTATTACAATACAAAAATACTGTACACAGAGCAGACGTCAAACGACGGAGAGGAAACTTTGCCTTCTTCCATCCTCTGAACAGACTGGAATCTAAACTTAACAGCTCCCCTGTTGAGTAATTTTACACCTGAATACAAATTTGATCTATAAATATGAAAAATAAACATCTCAATGTCCTGCACTAGTCAACCAATAAAACCAATGTAAGCAACAAAAACCTATAAGCATTTGAAATTATTCAATTAAAAAATAAATACCGGAAGAAAACAACCAAAATATACAAAAGATAAAGTTCTCATCCCTGGCAGTTAAATATTAAATCATCTGTTTATGTGAAGCACAAGGTTGTTTTCTGGTCAATCGTAACATTTTTCAGTTGAATGCTGCTGGATAAAAAAATCTGCAGAAATTTAAAGTTTATTTCTATATCTAACAATAACATTTTTGAAAAGTGTTTACATTTGCAAAATTGAGTTATTGCTTTACTATGATGAAATAATACCATTAATAGAAACCAACCATGTTAAATTGCAGTCCTTTTAGCTTTGAGGATGAAATAAATTCTTGTTAAGTACTAAGTTTGAAGTGTGCCACAGGAATAGTTATAGACTTAAACATTTTAAGGGTTTAAGTAAAATGCAATTTATTTTTCTTATCCCGTAAGTTCAGCGGATCATTGTCCACATGTTGATTTGGCAGTTTTTACGCTGGATGCCCTTCCTGACGCGACCCTCCCCAATTTCTACCGGGCTTGGACCAGCACTGAACAGCTGGGGAGGGGGATGGGCTGTTAGGGGTTCAGTGTCTCTCCCAGCGACACTTCGACAATTAATTGTTTACATTTTCTAACCCTAAACCTTAATGTCAAATTGAAAGATAAAGCTTATAAATTGTATGAATTGTTCCATTTGCTCAGTTTCACCTAAATATTAGATAGTAATCTGATGAAAATGTCTTTAATTCCTTTAAAGTGTTTTCTTGAGCAGCAGACAAACTAAATCCTAAACACTTAGAGAGATGGTCACTTGTCTAATGTTTTTCTAAATTAGTTTATAATTATTCCAGCAGCACACTGAGTTCATTAAGTTTTGATCCTACAGATTACAGAGGATTAAGGCTCCGCCTTTTCTTAGAATGTCAGAACTTTTTTTTTTTTTTTAATAGTGGCCATAATCCTCTCTCATTATTTCAATCCAAACTCAAATATACAGAGTAAAACTTAACTCCTGATTCCTCATTAGATTACCTGAGTTTTATGTTTCCATCCCAAAACTTGACAGACACCAATGTAACTAAAGAGCTGAGAATATGTGGTTGTTGCTGATTTTAGTATCTGGGAAGAAAACTGAAAATTCAAGTGTTGTTAGAAAATAAAAACCTAAATTACCGTAAAGTGAACTAAATTTGAGGGGTCATTTAGTCCGTTTCCATGGTGACAGAGGTGGCCGTGCCCAGCTCTGCATCGTCATCTTTGCAGGAAGTGGTGTCGTTGGCAGGCTGTGTGGAAGAAGCGTTCCTTTTGATGGGGGCAGGCAGAGTGGGTTTTCTGATCATGTCTTGTCGGTGGTAGAAGAGGACGTAGGCAGCGTTGGTCTGCAGGGAACAAGAGACCGAGTAATCAGTTTCAGAGTAATCAGATTGGGACTGGACTCCAGTCTGACTACCATGTCCCCACATGCGACTGGTTTCTTTTTGGGGCCAACGGCTGCTCTCCATGAGGACACAGCTGAGTTTTACTGTGATGACTTGGTTTAAGATTAGTGTAGGTTGCTTTTGTGTTCCGGGAAATGAATGGAAGTCAATGCAATGTCCTCTGAAGTTAAGGAAACATTTGTGTGTGAGAGCGATACTAACCACGATCTGGTCCTCGCTGGTGTAGGTCACCTTGCTATCGTCAAAGTAATACCACTGACCATTGTCCTTGTTTATCGCATAGCTGGTGTCTGGAGAAACACACATAATTGTAGAGAATCTTTTAAAAGGGTCACGTGACTAAAAAAAACAAGCATGATGATCTCAGCTGAGATAAAAACTCAAAAGTGATGCCTAAAAACAAAAAGGCCTTACAGTGCCCATCCCTAAGGCCTCCGTAGTGATTGGATACAGCGATGAGGTCATAGCGGCTCGGAGGCTCCCCAACAGACAGATTTTTCCTCAGGAGGTAGCTGGAGAAGTCGAGGTCTCTGCAACAGCAACATCACATGAATTAGCTGTCAATGCAGACACAGAACCTCTGGTCCATTTGTTACCAACTGTCATCTCATCATTCACTGTAATAAGACTATTAAACAAGTTTAACTCTTAATTCTAGTGCTGCATTTAAAAAAAATAATAGAGGACACATGTTACAACACTTAACTATTTGTAGAAATCAACTGAGGTGTAAAATCTGTTGTCATACTAACAGCACAAAAGGCCTTAAACCTCGTCTGCACAGGTTGGAATTGGCAGCCAGTGTTAGTGTGTTTGTACCTGAGGGGAAACTCCACAACGCTGTCGAGCTTCTCTCTCGTGAACTTGGTGTAGGAGAACCTCTTGAGGTGGATGATGAGAACTTCCGGCAAAGACCAGAGATCCAACTTCTTGGTGGCCAGCTGGTGCTTTTTGCAAACTGGGCAGTACCTTAAAATACACACTCATCATCGTAAACCTCTCTACTGTGCATCACTAAGAGAAAGTGTGTGTGTGTGTGTGTTACCATGGGTTCTCCTCCTCCAGCGTTTCCACAGTGGTAAAGAGCTCGATACATTCCTGCAGCTGAACTGTCACCTGCTGCTGAGGAACATCCATGCTGCTGTGTTTCATGTACTTCTGCACAGAAAGATGGGAAAGAGGAAATGAAGGAAAACGTTTGCTGCATCATAAAACATCCTGCAACAAAGGCCCAGGAAGGTTGAGCAGCTAGAATCCTGCATCAGACAAGAATGGGACAAACTTCCTCTTCGAAACTCCGCCATTTTTCCATGTAATGATCTGATATGTTGTTTATGTTCGATTGCGAATAAAATATGGGTTGATGAGATGTGAAAATCATTGCATTCGGTATTAATTTGTCTTTGAAACATCGTCCTAACTTTTCTGGAATTGAGGTTGTAAACATTTTGCTTTTTAGCTCACAGTTTAATGTTAATGGATGTAAACAGTCCATCACACAGAATCTTTCTAACCTATGTTTATGGTTTAAAGTTCATGCTCTGGTTTGGAACACACGGAATCTCTTCAGGTTGCTACGTGGCACATTATTCTGACAGGAGAACACATTACACTCACATTACATTACAGAAGTTATCTGGGGAATATTAATCAGCAGGTAGCTGCTGGTCCCTGGTTTTTGTTTAAGATCATTATTTGAACAAAATGTCCTGATTTCTTTGCTTTTTTGTAATGTAAAATTAGATTTGAACAAATAAATGATCAATTGAAACATAGAGTGTCTGTAATCAGTTAAGATTATTTAAATATCTACAGCTTTTGAATTGTTTTTGTAAAAGCTGGTTTTATTTGTGATAAAAAAAAAAAGTGTTAACTGCCCAATTATTGTTGCTTTAGAATGTAAAATACTGATACTGTGTCTGCAGAATAAACATCTAAACATATGCAACAGGTACCTAACGAAAGTTCAAATAATTCACACTGACCTCGGCCTCGTTTTCATTGTAGAATCTCTTCTTCATTTCAGGGTCCCAGTCAATGGCCACGTAAGGCTGAGCTGCAGAGAGAAACAGTACAGTTACACAGAACTGACACTTATCCATTAATCTGTGGGACGAGAAAGCTGATTCTTTTATTAGGTCCTCTTTGAAAAAAATAGTAATACATGAATAAATAATGGTTTTTATCCATTAATGAACCTTCACAAGGAAAATACAACGTTCAGCACAGCAGTCCTCACTTCACAGGTTACACACAAACACTTGGCCACTAATGTTTTTATGTGTTTCAGTTCTGCACATCTGTGTTGCCTGAGTTTACTGAACGTTTTTAGACCCTTTGTCACAGATACGAAGGAGCCGCTTCAAAGGGACAAAGGGTCATGTGACCCTTGTTCTGATGGGTTTGGGAGGACCGGATTCAGTCAGTAGATAGTGAAGGTGAAAGAAAATGTTTAGAACTTTGCTGCACTTGGCCTGTTCTGTTCATTTTAGCCATATTTTACTCACATCTCCTTTTGTCTGGCTACTATGTTCACACCACTCACGCTGCCCGTTGACTGTTTATAGCTACTTGTAACCACTGATGGGACAATGACCAATGCTGACACTGTGTCACAAAGCCTCTTAGACAATTTTGTAATTTTCAGATTAATTAAAAGATGTGATTTTCACACTTACAGCTAAAGGACACTGCGCTCCCCTCCTCTCCCACCCCTCTCTCGGTCGTCCCGTTGGAGTTGACCGCCTGGATGGTAAACAGACTCTTCTTCCTCTTGCGACACGCCCTCCTTTTGGCCGGATGCTCATTGGCTGTTAGGCTGGGAGAACACGCCTCCTCCTGCTTGTTTTCTTCGTTGTCTTCTTCTGTGGTCTCACACGACTGCTGCATTTCCTCTGCTGGCGGTTGTGAGCCGGTGTCAGTAGACCTGTTCAAGGATGGGGGATCCACACTATCCGTGCAGTTAGTGCTGGTGCTGCAGTCAGGCTCAGTCTGGTTCTGGGACCCATTACTGGTCTCCTTGTCGCTCTGATCCAGTGACGGGTGCATGTGGTTGAGGTTGGTGTGAGGCTGCGTGGTAGTGGTGGCATCTGATTGGCTGTTGGGTGGTCCGTCGCTGCAGCAGGGTTCAGTCTGAGAGGGCCCGGCTGTCTCTGCATCCTCCTGGTCCTCATCTGACAAAACATACAACCAATCAGACATGAGTCTGAAACCAGGGATGAGTGATACAGACCTAAAACTATTAAACAATATTTTACAAACTATTTGTGGTAATGATATGAATAATATATGAAAGTTAATATTTGTTAACCACACGTTACATCAACATGCAGCAATTATCACCAAGGAAGCAGTGATAAAAAAATACTGAGCCCAGACATTCAAACACTGCACAAATTAAAGCTATTAAGGAATGAAATGTTTCCTTCACGGTATCTTTGATTCAGAATTTCCTCTTAAACAGTTTGGATCAGCATCATGTCTCATGGCTCAAATGAAGGTTTTATGTATTATGTCACATACATTTTTAAAAATGTTTTGTTGCCTTTTCTGTAATTAAATGTTCTTTATATCTGATGAGTTCTTCTGGATTAATTAAAAACACTTCAGTTTTATGTAGGAAGTTACGCTCTTGTTTCCTAAATGTTTTCACCACTGTAACCGTCATTCGGTGGGTTAAGACCATTAACAATGACAGAATACACAAATGACAAACCGGAGAAAAACGAGACCTTTACATCACAAGGTTGGAACCAGTGACCTTTTAGATATTTACTTTGTAAATCCTCCAAATGATTAATCCCGTTTGTCAGCAACATTTACCGAGTCACCAGTTAACACCAGTTAATTATTTCCACCAAATTCATAATTTAAGAAGCGTAATTTAAATATAAAATACCATCACTGATGCCATTGGTCTGGGTTTTGTACAACTCTTCTTTGTTCTCATCTTCTTCCGCCTCCTCCTCCTCTTCCTCCAATTCCTCAGAGGGGTCAGGAGTTCGTACATAGCGTCTGCACACGCGCGCACGCACACACACACACGTTATTAACGTGCACCACAATCGCAGTGAATAGAATAATGGATTTAAATATGGTAAACACACAAACCCTCTGTGAATCGATCAATATCCATTTTTTAACATTCCTGTTTATTGAGGGTTTATAGCTGTTAGTTTGCTTCCTATTGGTCTTATTTAACCAAAACCAAATGTTTTTGTCCAAACAATTCGATGTACGTTAATAACTCGTCTTGCTCTTGTCAGTGGGATACAATGTGTATCTCATGTACATGTTCATTAGCTAAAAAGCAGAATAAAGTGGGTGTGGTTTTGCTCACGCCAGTCTCTGCAGGAACAGGCTGGAAAGCGCCTCCTGGCTGCAGCTGCTGCGCGGCACGCTGAGCAGCAGCGGGTGTCCGAACAGCGACGCGCCGTACGAGCTGCTGCCCGAGCCGTAGTCTCTGTAGTGAGAGCGCTCTCTCAGGTAGAGCGCCAGCAGCACCTGCTCCTCCTGCTGCTCCTCCTGCGCACTCAGCTCATATCTGAACACACAGATTAATGAACAAGGTAAGTCCAAAAACTGCTTCTGCATGGAAACAAAAACACCATTACTCTCAACAGCTCAAAGACTAAATGAAAAGGAGATGTTTCGCACACAAAGATGTCGTCTCGGTCCAGAATGCAGCTCAGAGATTCATCAGCACTGTAGATCTTATAGAAACGGTGATTGAACACATCAGCGACCACCATCTGAAAACACACACAGTTAAGAGGTTACGTTTCCTCCTCATCAGTTGAGCATTTGCTCCCTGGGTTGACACATCCAGACTTCCTGTGTCATTGAGGCCAGAGTCAGTAAAAAAGCCCAAAAGTCTGAGGCAGGAGGATTTCTGATGATACATCTTTAGTTCTCTGTGTTGTGTTACTCCTCTGTTTTATGTGACAAACTGCAGCCTCACTCATCTCTAACCAGCAGCTAATCTTCAGCCCTAAAAGGTGATTTTGTGCATTTATGGCAGTGCTGCTCTAAATGTCCCATCAGAAAAAATAAATAAATCAGGTGCACTTACGGCTTATGTCCTAAAACATGCAGCAGCAACTGGTGCTGGCTCAAACCTTTTCTACTGAAGCTGAACCTCAGGCTCATGGTCTAAAACCCAAGTTTAGAGCAGCTGCAGCTTCAGGGTTTTTATGTACGTCAACACGTCAGGTCATGTGACATCCTTTGGAAACCGAATGCTTGTAAATGTGTAGGAAGCACTAGTGGTTTCACACATAAAAATAACTGCTATGGCGAGCGACACATGCAAAACAAATACAGTTATTCGCTTACAATTCACACCCAGCTTGCAAAGGCTGATACAAAACCATAAACTTTCAAATGATCTTACTAACCCTTATTTTGGCCCTGATAACTCACTGATGTCAACTCTGAAACAAACTTTCCTTAAACAGAAAACTAACTGCGACTATTCTAATAATCAAAGGACGACTTCACTCATGTTTAACCTGATTTCTGTGGCTTTTGTTAGGGTGTAAATGTACATTAATGCTTTCAAACCTCCCTCTGACTTCCCTGTTTCTACATATTTCTCAGTTTTCAGCTAAAAAAACTCCTCCATCCTCATTAGAACGTCAGATGATGTCATCTGGAGGAGCTGTAGGAAAGCAGGCTGAGATGAAATTGTCTGAACTGAAAGTTCCAAGTGATGTGAAAACAAATCTGAAGCACACACACACACTCTGACCTGTGTGGGAGGTACGTCGGTCATCTCTGACAGAGCACAGCAGAGGTCAGACACTTTTCCAGCTTTAGGAACCACAACACGATGCTGCAGACGCAAACACACAGAGAAAACATTTTAGGTGAACTTCATATTGCTGCTGAGTTTAACTGCAAAAACGTGCACAGAGCCACAGTGCGATACAGACGGCTGCTGCATATGAAGTGTGAAAGGTTACCTGTACAGGTTTGGCGTAAGGATCCAGGGAGACAAAGAACACCTCCATGACTCGCTCTTTGCTCACAGGAAGTGGAACGCTCAGGTAGCAGAAGGGGTCGAAAGTCACGGAGACCTTGTGGCACACGGGACAGACAAGCGTGGACTTGAAGAGGCCGTGAAACGTGTCGACGATCACAGAGTCGTTCCGCCGCCGGTGGTTCCGCCACGCCTCCTCCGCCACTTCCTGTAGAAAAAACAAAAAACAGTTCTTGAACAACCACTTAGAAGATGTCCAAGGAACATGTCTAAGCCACAGAAGAGCCAAATTTACCAGGATGTACAATTTTTAACACATTATGGGCTTAGCTGAGGTTGTTCAGCCGCTCACCTGGTCTGGTCGTCCCTCAGCATCTCGTAGCTCTATGTACTCTTTGTTTTTGACTCTGTTCAGGTCTTCGTGCAGCCCATCAAGCAGGAAGGACAGCAGCTCCTGACTGTCATGCTGCTGGTAACCCAGGAACTGAGATGCAAAGTGACCCACCTTCGTCTGCTTGCGCACACACACACACGCGCGTTAGGAAGCTAAGATGTGTATCTTTTCTTATAGTAAGACTCTGTGATTACAAATGTATGAGAGCAACATCTACATTTACACTGTACTTTAAATAAGACAACCTGTCTCTGTTTTGTCTCTGTTGTCAACAGTTTTTCTCACTTGAAGATTTAAGTTTATATCACATGCAGACATAGTAAAAACACATTCTTTATGACAGTCTGTCTGTGTTTACTCATTGCAAATGTCAGAGCTGCTGCCACAGGCTTTGATTTATGTTGACTCCATCATACACTCTGATCATAAAACTGAATATGATTTACTGTAAACCTGGTTACTGGGTGGCATAAGGATTTATGACCTGCGGTCAGATCACTGTTTTATGGCTTCAGATACAGAGAAGTGTTCATGAGAGGAACTGAAAAATGTAGTGGGTTGTGCTAAAAGAGAGAAGAAGGCAACAATACTGCAAAATGAGCAGACTGCTGACCAAAAAACTATCTGCAGTTTTTGTTGCTGAGACGACATGAAAACACCATGTTAGTATTTTAATGTGGGTAGAAGACTAAGAATGACCAAATCATGTGGGTGTTACCCGGTATTTTTTTCATGGAAGCAGTATTATTTCTGATTTTTCCGGCTCAGCATAGGCTTAGCAGTAGTATTGTGTTGTGTTGCAGCGATGTGTCAGGACCACTGCATTGACTCCACCTTTTTTCAAGTTGCAGTTTACACCTGCTTCCTAGATCGACACATCCAGACTCCTTCAGCCATTGAGGCCACACTTTGGAGTCTCAGTGAAGCCTCAGACGTTGCTGCAAACCTTTCAAAACAGATTCCCTGCACATTGGTTCCATTTAAATGGGCATTTCACGCACAATGCCAACTTTGGTTCTCTCATGCTTTTCTTGCAGATTTATAAAAAAAACAAAAACAAAACATATTTAATTCTTTTTGCTGAACTCTCAGTCTTTGGGGTTTGGAGTTTAGTTCCACTCCTCTGTTCCTGTTCTGAGTTTCATCTGAAAAACTGCAGCTTCACTGATGTCCAATCAGTGACACCACAGCTGTAAATAACAGTTAGCAGTGAGCCTACAAACCACCTGCTGCTTCGGGGTCTTTATGCACCAATAAACAAGTGAGACTGAGACATGTGTGGGTGTGTTTAAGTGTGTAAAATCAGTTAACGGATGAACCGAACATTTTTCTACCTTGAAGACACGTGGCACCACAGAGTAATGTCTCCCAGACCACATCTGTTTGATGACATCAGCATAGGCTTCAGCAATCTCTCCTTTCATCCCCAGAGGGTTGGTGAAGTTCAGCTCCTCCAAGTAGGAGCTCAGCAGAAAGTACTCCGTCAGTGGGGGAGTGTTACTCAAACACTGTTCGGGGAGAGAGAGACCGTGAGAGACGAGGTATCAGGGTTAAAAGTAAAAGTAGAGTGTAGATGTTGTAAATGTGTGAAGCTGTTAAGTAACATGGACAAACAGAGGCACAGAGATCCTTCAGTCCCTCTTTGGAAAATTGAGGAGTGGGTTTATGACGCTGTAACTCTTTTTATGTTTCATTAGAGAACTTTGAAGATGCATGAATGTCAGAGAGGAAAAAAACTTCTGATCCTTTGAATGAGACCAGGTTCTGAACTGGACTAGGATTTTAATTACAAGGAACCAAGACCACGTAAAAACAAAACATTAACTTCAATTGTGATAAATGGACAACAATTACACACATTTAAATAGTTTATAATACGATGAATTAAAGGAAGCACTTTAAAAGATGGTCACCATGGTGATATAATGAAATATGTAGCTAAGAATCACATCTAGACAGGAAGATGGTTCACGGTAGAAGTTGTGATGTCATAATGAGCCCGAACTAGCTGCAGGATAATAAACTGACCATTTCAGTAGTTGTGACACTTGGCATTTAGTCTTGTTTCTGAAATGAAGAAAACGAGCTACAAAAGAGGAAAAAAAAGAATTTGTTCAGACGTCAGACCTGAAGAGCGGAGTTCATGAAGCAAGTGTTGCCCAGGTTGGTGAGGCCGCACACTCCCGGCTGTCCTCTGTACGAGTCCTGCTCCTCCACAGAGTTCCTCCTAAAAAGCCAGAATAAACCTTAGTAGCAGATTCAGGTGAGACTGTTGACATTAGATGTGATTTTTCCCCAGTGTTTTATTTTTTACAATTACAGTTACAGCACTGGGACTGGATGTAAGTGTGAAGAATGTGTAATTCGAAGCAGAAAAATAATCAAATATCAGTAAGAACATTTTGGTCAAGTATATAAATGGGATTGTTCTAAGAAATTGGCCTTTTCAAGTGTTATTTTCATTGAATTTATAGAAAATATGCTCTATTGTGACATATAAACTGATTGCGATGTGAAATTCTCTCGACTCAGGACTGTGTTTGCCAAATCATTGTTAAAGCGGCTGATTTTAACTTTAATTAATTCACTTGATGCTCTTTTAATAGGTGTCACTTTAAAATACTCAAACAGAATTCAGCTGTCAGACTCCAGGCTACAAAGATTTACCTGTTGCTGACCTTTTAGATTGGATATGAGGCTCATTACAAACTTGAGGATTTTCAAGCTTATCAGTTGATACTGCAGTTAATGACACTCAATTAGTCCTTTTCTTTGCTGCAATCCACGGTTTTTAAAATCATTTTGTTATTTTCCAATATTATTATTTTTACTATTGTTACATGAACTGTTGTAACTCTTCTCCAAACAGGATGATGTCAAATAAATACGTGGGAAAAAACTGAGCAACAGAGAAGAGGAAGAGAAAGAAAAAGAATGAAGAATGAATAAGGGAGAAGCTTTCAGAGAAAACAAAACTGAAAGCACTGTGAGGACAATGACACAGGGAATCCAAGAGTTTCCAGACAGGAAGAAAGAGGGGAGGGACAAAGCAGAGGACGGACGAATGAGAAGAAGGGAAATGGAAAAAACAAACAAACAAAAAAAAGAGTTAAAGACCAATCAGAGTGTGTATTCTCACATGATCTGAGGTCTTGAGCTCGGCCAGGTACCGTCAGCATTCCTTGTCTCCATAATCACCGTCTAACACACACACACACACACACACACACACACAAACACAGGCATGTTGCAGCTTATCTCTGAGATGAACAGGCTGTTTAGTCTTATAGAAGACTTGATGCTACGAGGAAGTTAGTGGTTGTAAAGAGACTTTTACTAAGTCGCAGGATTATTCATGTGGAAAATAATCTGCCTGGTTCTAATGTTGCCACTGAAAAAACAAAAAAATCAACAAATCCAGTGATGTTAAAAAGCATCATTGAGGATGAGATGACGTGTTTGTTCTCACCATCCCTGTACTCAAACAGGCATCCAACACGGATATGTGGACGTTCCTGAGACGCTCGCAGCTGCTGTCCGAACTCTTCATCCACAGACGACACTCTGAGCCTGGAGGAACTGAAAAGGCCTGACACATCGCCGTCTGGATCGATTCTGTACACAAACACAAATACACCATGGAAGGCTGGAAAGATATTCAAGCCACCATAGATGGTGGATCTTCCTCTAACAGCACGACTCTATAGGCACCAATGTCCCTCTGTCTTTGGCCACCAGTTTGAGGATTGTGTCTATTAATACTGGATGGAAATAGAGGACATTTTGTGCAGTTATGGTTCTCAGAAAATGAATCCTAATAACCGAGGATCCTCAAAGTTACAGCATTAAAAAAAAAAAAAAAAATAGTTTTCATAACAGTTCAACTGCAAAAGCTGTTCAACAACATGACCACAACTCAACGATAAAACTCACGTATGTTGTCAACGCGGCTGAACTTTGCGGTGATGATGTTCTCCATGTTGCTATGGAGACAGAGGAAGATCTCGATGGGGTAAACCTCCACCTTCAGAGTACTGGGCAGATCCACCACCTGATAAACGTTCACACACACACACACACACACCAAGGTCACTAGCCACTCAAATCTCACACTTCACTCCACTGACTGAAGTGTATGTTGCATGTGCTGGTGTTACCTTGCGTTCTAGCGGCGGCTGACACTCCACCATGCCATACCAGGCCAGCAGCTTGTGCCAGGCCTCAGCTGGGACCAACACAAAGTCTTCATCTTCCACCAGACGCTCCTTCAGGTGATATGAGTCCAGATCTGAAAAAAGGAGTTGTTTATCTGGTTGCTGATGTTTGTGAAAGATGGGAATATTATCACTATTTTGAACCCGAGGCTGCAGAAATCAGACTCTCCTGTTGGTTCATGAGTTTTGGTGGAGGATGGAAAACAATCTTAAATCCAAGAATACAAGATTCTAAGTCTCGAATAAAATTCAGGCAAACTTTTTCATGCTGGCAGCTCCTCATAACAAAGAAGGAAAAGTAATTCAATTAAAGGAAATTACAGGTGTTCATAATTACACAAAATACAAAACTTGTGCTCAGTTATTTGCTGCTGTGGCCGTACTGGAACAGATGTGGACAGGTAGTGTTTGACTCGTTTTTGAGCAGCAGGCTTCTTGGGTTGCTGCAAAGCATTAACTGACCCTCAAATAGCTCGGTGTTGTCGATGTGACCGGGAAAAGACGATGAGTTCTGGTCTCCTATCTCCACAAACTCCTTCCACTGTTGAAACCAGCGATGATCTATCACGTACCTGCAACACAGACACACACACGTTATTTGTACAATATAGCTGTGGCTCACAAAGTGGGTTACCTGACTGCATTAAATGAACTGGTTTGTCCAAATAAAGAAAAACTAAATACTAATTGGGAATTTCCAGCACAGCCCTTTTATTTTGAAGTACTGTTTCTTGCTTCAGAGTGACTAGAGGACAGCTACCTGACTGAGAACGCTAGCTAGCTCCACAACATGAAAGTATGACACAGAAGAGATAAAACTTTATTATTTACATAAAAGTGACACAAAGGAGAAGTGGACTAAACTTGAAGGCACATTAAAGGATAATTTCAAACATTTTTTAAATCAGTCGTCCACAATCACCATAAAGAAACATTGAATCTTCTTTGGTTAGTTGTCAACTCGCAGCCTAGATTCACTTGTTTGTAGGTGCTACAAACCTCTGTTGTTGTCCAAAAACTACTAAAAACACATCAGCCATACTGTTCCATTGGATAAGATATTTTTTCCATTTGATTCATCCGATTTAGCTGTTAAACTGCAAGTGCACTACCTTTATATTGGAATCCAGAGACTCCAAAGAGCATAGACAAAAGATAAATTGTCTTGGTTTTCAAACAGAAGAAATAGGTCATCAAATGGAGTGCTGTGTCTGGCTCATGGGTTTTTATCGTTCTTGGACAACAACAGAGGTCTGTGGCACCAAAAACGATTGAAAGAAGATTCAATGCTGGCTCCAGTATCTGTATAGTGATTGTGGACAGTACAATTAATTTGGAAAATGACTGAAATTGTCCTTTAACTGCTGGACCAATATATCCACCATTTTTCTGAGAAATGCAGGTATTGAACCATGTTTGAACCAAAGTTGGCCAGTATATTACACTTTCACTGTAAGAATGTAAGATTCTTCCAAGTTAGTTTTTGCAAGTTTCCATATTCTCAGATATCTTCTATTTTTTGTGCAAGTCAAACTTTGACTCAAATAATTAACTGTCAGGTTACTGTGTGTTTCACTCCTTTTCATTGATTTCATACAGGAAAGGTAATAGATTAGGAACTAACTGAACTCTCATCAAACCACAGCACAACAAGCACAGAAAATATTCCAACCCCAGGAACAAATAAATGTGAAAGAGCAGCACCCATAATAAGAATAATGACAAAAATATACAGTACTTGAGCTCCACTTACACCCAGAACACAAACAATGGATTCAGTTCTGATTACAGCTCGACGGTCTATTATAACGTAACCACGAAAATCATAAGCTTTTCTAAACAACAGCAAAATTGCAAAGTGAAGCTTGGATGGTCTGGAACTTTCGACTCTAAATGCCGCACTAACGCCCAGTTCAGAACTTGCTGTCTCACAGGTATGGTTTTAATGTCACACACACTGTTTGCGTTAGTGAGTCAGTTTCCTTCACTTGATCACTTCTGTTTTCGTTCTTTGCAGCCCGGCAGACAACTATTAGCCTCCATCTAAAATCTAAGCTTGTTGTGACTTTCATCTTTTTCTTATAGCACATTATGTATCTGCCTAAAGCCAATAACACCAAAGAACATTTGGTGGCAACTATGGCACAAGGAGTAAAACAAACCCCGGTTCAAGTTCTTTGTTATTCTATTACACTGTGAAAATAAATGTGTATTTACTGACATTCCTCTGGAGTTATGGGAGTGTTGGCAGCAAACAGAAACTAAACCAAGCAAAGTATCCAGGACAGTAGAAACTTGTCCAGTCGGGGCTGCAGAACGAAGCGGGTCGCGCTTCCAGGTGGAAACACAGATAGGTGTTTAAATTAAACATGGTAAAATAGCTTTCAGCCATTGTACTTTTATTTAACTCGTCTGCACTATTAATATTCTTCATTCTACTTTTATTTAAAGTTTTGGTTCTTTTAAATTTTTTTAATGCAATTAGTTTCTTTTTGTAAAGTACTTTAACTTGCTTGTGAACATTAAATGTGCTTTATAAATAAACTTGTCTTTGGTAGAAACACTGCTGCCTCTATTTCAGCTGATCAGTCATAGCTGCCTTTTCATAAAAAAAGATTTTCAGATGTGTCAGATTTAAACCAAAGCTGCAGCTACAGAATATTATTCTCACCGCCTTAAATCAGTCAAAAACACAAACATATTCAATTTACTACCAGTGTGCATCAATCATAAGCCAGAGGCATAAATCATAAGCATAACCTAATATCAGTGTCGATGAGTCCACCATCAAAAAGACATGGAACCACAACTTCAATATTAGCATTGCTGGACAAACTACAGTTTGCTCGAATTCAAAGTGGATGCGGCAGAAGACTGCTGAACGATGTTTTCAATGTGAAGTGTTCTGTTCCTTCTGTGAAAACCGATGGTAGCAGTATCAGACACTGGGCCTACTTTGCTGCCTCTGGACCAGGAAAGTTTGCAAGCATTCTGAGCTGTACAAGCCCACTTTACAGGAATACGTCAAGATATCTATCTGTGAGCTGGAGCTCAACAGAAAGTGGATCACACAGCAAAACAAGGACAACAGCAGCACAAGTAGTTTGGCCAAATACCTAAAGCATAAGAAATATAATGGTTTGAAATGGCATCATCCATTTAATTGGGTCCCCTTAATCTAGTTTTAGGTTTCTGTAGACTATATGTAGTTTTGCATGAAGTTAACAAGACATTGTTTGTAGGTGAAACCTTACTTGGAAATAGACCTATTTCTTATTAAACTATCCAATAATGGGCAATTGAAAGAACAAATTTTATGTCTTTTAAGACTATGCTGCTACAGGTCTGACGGGGTCGATTGAAACTCAACAAAAGAAGGACTGAACAGCCCCCAGCACACTGTCACAACAATACTAGTTTATGTAGTCGAATGCCTCCTGACAGCCTGAAACATTTTATAACAGCAATGTTTATGACTTATTTCAGCCTTTTCTAGTAATTTCTAACTAATGTTTTGTTAAGTCAACTAAAATCCCAGCTTTGGAAATCTTTTCAACACCTGTAAAGACCAAAACAATGACTCAATAACCGCAAATCAAAACAGTTATCCACAAATAACACAAAGTCAATTCAAGGCAACCAAAATGCATTGTTTACTTAGTGGTATCAGTATGTTTTAAGCTTCAGTAACGTAACTACGTTTGTGTACTTCTACCACTTCTGTGTACCTAAAAGCAGTCCTCTTAAAATCGTAACTGGAAGAATTTAACGAGGCGAAAGTGAACGTCTCAGTACAGCTGGTTGACAGGCTTAGCATTAGCCGCTGCGGCTAACGCTCAGTTTACCGTGGATGTGGTTAGCACGAGCTAACGCAGCAACAGCGGCTAACACCCGACACTCAGGCGGTAAAACTGCCCCAACAAACTCACACCGACACACAAACGGACTGACTCTGCCGTTAAGCCACTTAATAACGGTTAGGTAACATTAGCAGTGTGGTGCTAACAGTCAGGATGTCACAGAGTGTGTGCGTGTCTGTGTTTTCGGGCGGACTCTCACCAACTGTCCCCAGCTCGGAGCTCACACTCCCGCAGTAGAGACTCGATCTCCCGCCGCTGGGTCTCCAGGCCCGGAGGCTCCGCGGCGGAACAGCGGCTGTTGGCCGTCATGACGCTAATCAATCACTCATAAATGTGGAAACTGTTGAAGATATTAAATGAGGCAAGGAAACAAGAGACAGAAGCCAACCGCCGCATTGATCAACCGATAAACGGGGAAGCTACACAGAGCTGTGTTTGCGGAAATAGGAAGTGGTTCAGACTCAGAGGAGGACGACTTCCGGTTTCAATCTATTTTGTTTGTTTTTTTACTGTTTGCAAATTACAAAATACATAATTGGCCAAAATATGCTTACTGGCCTGCACGTGTTTTAACAAAATATACGGTGTTTTAAATGCTTCCTTGTTTGTAAGAGACACAAAGAGAGTTAATTAGTTCACTTTTATTTTGAAGTTAATACAAATCAAAAATTCCCATTATTGTGACCAGTTGTATGAAGAAAATAAGATATCGGTCCATCTTGTTGTCTTCATCACACCAAACAGAGTGTCTTTTTCTTGTATATTGCTAAGTCTTTCTCTTAATATAACATCCAGTGTTCATCCAGAATATGACCAAATTATGACCAGAATATGACTCAAAAACCTTAAAATGTACATGAAACAAATGCGAGAAAAGCAACACAACAGTTTTAATCACTCCATATGCAGAAAATTGCTCCAAACAGACAGCAGAAAAGGGATTTTGAATGAAACTGCAGCTGAACTTTCCAATGCATTATATCGTTTCACAGAACAAATTAGCCAGAGCTTCATTTGAGTTGTAAGCAAAGGGCTGGGCAGTTTCAGCAGATGGGTGGTTATCAACAAAGAGCAGAAAACCCACAGCACAGCAAAACATTTGAAAAAGGGGCCGTCAACCAGCTCCAAGACCATCAAGTTGATATCCATTAGACTGGAGGTGGTGTTGGTGATCTGCAGAGGTGGCCCTCAACAAAAATTAAAGTAACGAAACAACCAGGTGAAATAACTCTATTACTCCTAAAACCCATGCAAGACACTGAAGACTTTTCCATCCCTAACTGTGCAGTACCGGTCCAAGCCAGGTAGAAAGTGGGGAGGGTTGCGTCAGGAAGGACATCCGCTGTAAAAAAAAAAAAAAAAAAACTGTGCCAAATTATGTTCCGCTGTGCCAACCCAGAACTCACGGGATAACTGGATAATGTTTGAACTGTTACTGGAAATAAAACCATGCAAAATGGTTAGAGGGGACTGATCACAACTTAGAAACATATAAACCACAACCAGAAGACACAACTCTACTCAGATTTCTGTGAGCTGCATGGTCAGAAGATAAAAAGGTGGCTATCCCTTGTTTAGTCATTTGGAGGCTGCAGTGATTAAATAAATTGAAAGCAGTAAAACTAGAATATCATCCTTTGGTATGTAGTTGAAATCAAATCGATCAAAACGGCACACAGGAAACACAGTGTTGAGACTATTAATTAAACTTAAACAGATACTGAGGTGCTGCTGGAGTAATAATTAATTTGCTTGCATGCTGTTCAAAAGAGCTTCATGTTGTTACTGGTTGGTTTATCTCACAGTCAAATGCTGCTGACTGTTCTCAGATCTTCATACCTGCACATGCAGCCAAAACCTGGGCACAGAGAGGAGCAAAGTATTAACTGTACGACCACAAACCACCTGGCACCATCCTCCAGCCTCCTTAAATTCATTTTCCATTACCTGCATACAATGACGCCCCATGTTTTCGATGAATATTTCACAGATATATTGTTGCGTTTTGTTCTTGTTTGTGTAAAATAAATATATAAACCCAGTCTGCACATCAACAAGTAGTTTCTGTGTAGATTCCTCATTGTGCTGTAATCAACGAGTTTGGATCAGTTTGGAACAGTTTTTTTTGTGTTGTGTGTTTCTGTTTGTGTGATAAAGTGAGTTGAGTTGCATTTGTGTTTTTTAGGGAGAAGAGTAGAAGTGTAAGAATTCACGCCTCTTTTTTATTAAATGCAAACTGTTTCAATTTGTTTGTATTAATATTTTGATATTTATGAGTATTATTTATATATTTTGTATCTTTATACCTATAAATGTTACAATTGGTGCTGACTGTTCCTTTAAATGTATTTATTTTTCCTTCATTAATTTTTTGAGGACAGTCAGGACAATACTAAGAACTAAATACATGATAGAACCATGAGTTTTATTTGTCTGATCAGCAATTTGTGCCTTTTGTTTCAGTTCACCTTGTTTTAAATCAACTTTCACTTCCTCTTTTCTGTGTGTTGTTTAAGATTTTTTATTGCATGTATTTTATTGCATGTCACAGTGGATACAAACCTTCCTCCAAAGATGCAGGCGCTCGCTCTACCAGTCCAGAAGTTCTTCAGCACGTTTAACGACAATGCCAACACCTTATTCTTTTGCATTGTGGTTCTTTATTATCATGCATTTGAGAACAAATTTCCATGCTCCTGTGAGCCACAAAATGACTTCTGCACCGTGTACATGTTAATCTTTGTACGCGTAATAAATGTTTGCTGTCAAAATCCAAACACCAACGAAGTGGCAGTTTTCCAGTGCAAAAATGGGAAGGCCCTACATCAAGGAACCCCCATCGCAAGCATCGCTGAAATGAAAAAGAACTCAAGGGTAAGTGTGTGTGTTTCTGTATTTTTACTTTAATGTGAACAGTTGATAAGGTGCAATTGAATTCTTTACTCCACCATGTTTAGCTGCTGTAGTTACTAGTTACTTGCCAATTAATATTTAATCAAATAAACAATGTTGGGTTAAGCTTCACCAACCAACCAGCAGTAAAGATTCAAATAAGTTCCACCTACCCAGCTGCAACATTAATCTCAATTTGAAAAGTGTGGGTTTAGCGTGTTACTGCACAGATTTACAGTTTATTGAGCAAAAAACATGAGGATCTTCAGCAAATGAAGTGGCTCAACACATTCTTTACAACAGATACATAAACACAATTTAAGACAAAGGATTCAATCTCTACTATGAGAACCTTTAACCCTTTGGTTGGAAATTGAAGGATTTGAGATGGACTTTAATTTATTTTGTGCTTTTTGTCCCTAACACAGGACCGATGTGGGGACAGTGATCAGGAGAATGTCCACATACAAGAAGAACGAGTCTGACCGGACTCCGTCCATCGCCACATTCATCGACCAACGCTGTGGACGTAGGATGTAATGTCTGTTCACCTGAATGCATCCAAACCAGCTGTTTCTTTGCTTACAAATTAATAAAAATGATGATAGTGATTCTATTTCCTCTGTGCAGCTCACAGAAATAACACTTAACACATACACTACTGTGCATCAGTCATCTGTAAAATATAAGCAACAGGTCAGTTATGAGAAATTCTGTAAATTACTCACAGTCATCATCAAGAAAACTGTTTGTACTTTTACTGTGATGCAGATACAGTGATTAAGTTTTGGATCTTTTGGACCTTAAAAAGTTGGTAAAGGCAACTTTATGCAATTTGAGTTATGCTGTTTGAGGACAAAACTGCTTTTATTTTGAGGGAAATGTAGTATTTCCTTAACCCCACAATTAGTGAAATACGGTAGGAACTGAAGTAAAAAAACCAAATATTAATCTCAAAATTAGTGTGTTTCTAAATGTGTTTCCATGGTAATGAGCCACAACACCTGCTGACAACAACAGGAAAACAACTCAATTTGTGGTTGGTTAATAAAGTTGTGGAGGGAGGGAAATACTTTTAGAGATTGTTGTATCCCCTTTAACTGTTGCTTTTCTGCAATTGCTTCACTCATGAGTGAATTTTCCAGAACGGCCTCAAACGAGTAACCCCATCAGGATGTCACATGGACCAGAACGTCCCAGGACTGAAAGCAGGCAGTTCATCCCTATTGAAGCTGTCCTTTTAAAGTACTAAGGTACCCTGACTAAATAGAAGATGGCATCATCAGCATAAAAATGTACATTACACCGAGGAGTTAGAAAGCAAACATTATTCACGTCCAAAGAATATATTTTATAATAAAGAACGACGTCACCCAGAGCAGCGTCGTGACTCACTGATATGTTTTTTAATTATTTTAGAGCAAAGTATAACAAAAACAAACAAACAAACAAACAACCAAAAACCTAGAATAAAAATATGTACCGGCCTTTTCCTTTTAGAAACACATTTCATCTGATACATGATCACGCTCACGCTACTTTTGTTTTTGTCTCATTTTGTTTTTAGTGATGCAGCAAATTTTGAAATTGAAAACGCAGATAAAACCTGGTGGACAGAAACTCACCTAATGTGTCATCTTGTCTCGCTTTCTTAACATGCAGTTCTTTCCTGTTGTCTCATTCCTTTCGATCTCCCCTAATGCAGCATTTCAGCCCTTGTTGTGACTGAAACCATTTGATTTCCCCCCTCATGTGCTGTATCATATCAGGACTGTATGTACAGGATTTGGAACTCAGCAAATTATCATATGTAGAAAAACAACGGCAGTTACCGTATAAGGCTTGAATGCTAAGAGCAGATTTTAATCAGCTACACAACTGGCACCTCGCAGCCTTGAACAATAAACTAAAGCTCCCCTACGGTGTGATTATCTCATCGGGTACAGACGAAGAGAAGCTGGTGTTTATTCTATTAATTTTATTTCTATGGTGACTGCTAATAACGTTAGCAGGTTAGTCTGACTGGCTGCTGCTGTTCATCTGACAGCTGGAGAGAAAAAAGTGTGGAAAATCAGTTTATACAGCCCCACTGTGAGACACACACACACACAGATACACAATGTGGAAGCCCGTGGCGTGCAGTCTAAAGGGGACCCATAACCTTGGATGAGGGAAATAGAAAGTGTCTGTGTGTGGAGATTAGTTTCAGTAGTAATATGTGGTATTAATAAAAAATGAATCATCTAAAAAATGATACAAAGGATTCAGTGCCTGTAAAATACAAATATATAATAAAAATATAATATTTACATTTGAATTTCAGTGATGTAGAAGCCTAAAATTGCAAAGTACAAGTAGTTTAAAACTGTCCTTTGGTAAATGGACTCACCACCAGTGATGATACAGCTACTACCTACAGTTGTACTGATGTAGGTTTTTTATGTAGCAAAGGTTTATAATAATTATATTTGGTAATTGAACTTGTTGAAGGAAAAACCATAAATGTGTGTGATGTGTTTTTTCGCTCAACCAGTTCCAATCCTTTGTCATATTTTTCACTTCATAATGCTCCAAATGCTTTCAGTGAGTGACAGGTTTGAACTGCACACAGGTCAGTTTAGCACCTCTTACTTCTGAGCCGTGCTGCTGTGATATGTGCAAAATGTGCTGTAATGATAACACAGGCTTTTTATTTCTAGAAGAAGCAATTACAGTGTGCTCTTCTTGATGAGGCCCATTCTATCTAACCATAATAGGGTGGAACCAAAGCATCCATTCACATCATACCAGATTGTTCTGACAAGTCCAAAATCTAATTCGTATAGATTGTTCAAGCTCGCAGATGAAGTTTGAATAGACCACTTTCAGGAGAATTAGTTGGCCTCTTACTGTAAAGCTCCTGGAGGTGCTTTTGATATGATGACATCGATTTTGCGTTCAGACATGTCGGAAAATGAACCAAAACACGACAGTATTGCTGGGACTGAAGACTTGAGAAGGTGCCTGTGACTTAAAGCTTAACATCTTCAGCCGGTGCGAATAAAAGCAAAGGTAAGAGGCAGCAGTGATTTATACCTTTGTGCAGACAGGTCATAATACTGGCATACCAGTGAGATTCAGCTGGTGTTGCCATGGAGAACCAGTGTTGGCTTTGAATCCAAAACACTTTGATGATGCAAACTTAAATAATAAGTCTTCACTGATGGCATTAAAAAAATATCTAATTCCAAGCAGTTGGTAAATGGTAAAATTTCACTAAAATACCAAATACATATTAAGGTGTAACGGCACACAGGAAACACAGTGTTGAGACTATTAATTAAACTTAAACAGATACTGAGGTGCTGCTGGAGTAATAATTAATTTGCTTGCATGCTGTTCAAAAGAGCTTCATGTTGTTACTGGTTGGTTTATCTCACAGTCAAATGCTGCTGACTGTTGTCAGATCTTCATACCTGTCCATTATAAAGCACTAGTGCACATGCAGCCAAAAACCTGGGGACAGAGAGGAGCAAAGTATTAACAGTATGTACGACCACAAACCACCTGGCACCATCCTCCAGCCTCCTTAAATTCATTTTCCATTACCTGCATACAATGACGCCCCATAGTGGTCAGAGGAGTAATACTACAAACACAAAAAGGCTCCTACACATACAAATTACTTCAGTCTAAGCAGGATCCATTTATCCATCATCCGTAACAGCTTATCCCAGCTGTCACGGGGTGAGAGGAGGGGTCCACCCTGGACAGGTCTCCAGTCTGTCTCAGGGCCAACACAGAGAGACAAACACAGACAGACAATCACTCACATTTACATTCATTTAGATTCACCAGTTAACATGCGTGTGTTTAAACTGTGGGAAGAAACCGGAGGAAACCCACAACAGCACGGGGGGAACATGTAAACTCCTCACAGATAGGCTGCAGCTGGCTGGGGATTCAAACCACTGACCTTCTAGCTGTAAGGCAGCAGTCTAAGTAACCAAAAGCCACAAGCTCCAACCATGGGTGATAACAGACGGGATTTGGGCGACGCGGGCAGCTGCCCAGGGCGGCTACAGTGGGACGATGTTTTCGATGAATATTTCACAGATATATTGTTGCGTTTTGTTCTTGTTTGTGTAAAATAAATATATAAACCCAGTCTGCACATCAACAAGCAGTTTCTGTGTCGATTCCTCATTGTGCTGTAATCAACGAGTTTGGAACAGTTTTTTGTGTGTTGTGTGTTTCTGTTTGTGTGATAAGGAGAGTTGAGTTGCATTTGTGTTTTTTAGAGAGAAGAGTAGAAGTGTAAGAATTCGAGTCTCTTTTTTATTAAATGCAAACTGTTTCAATTTGTTTGTATTAATGTTTTGATATTTATCAGTATTATTTATATGTTACAATTTGTACTGGACGCCATGCAAGCTAGAAATTACAGTATTTGTACTACAGATACAGTTTTCAGACCATGGGCTTGTAATTTCCCATGAAAAACACAAACGCTTCTGTTGACTCAGGACAATCAGGACAATACTAAGAACTGAATATATGATAAAACCGTGGGTTTTATTTGTCTGATCAGCAATTTGTGCCTCTTGCTTCAGTTCAATTTGTACTGCATTATTTCAGTAACACAGATTGAGCTCCACATCAAATTTCACTTCCTATTCTCTGTGTGTTGTTTAAGCTTTCTTTTTGCATTTTTTGGAATTTTATTTGTGGTTTCCTCCGTCACCATTTACCCCAGTTTCACATGTAAAATTCTGGTGTAAATCGTAGCTGCTTGTGAATATTTCTCAGCATCTTTTGTAATAAAAAGGAGGAAAAAAGTGGTTTGTCTGGGTATATATTTCTCTGGGTGTCACAGTGGATACAAACCTTCCTCCAAAGATGCAGGCCCTCGCTCTACCAGTCCAGAAGTTCTTCAGCACGTTTAAGGACAATGCCAACACCTTATTCTTTTGCGTTGTGGTTCTTTATTATCATACATTTGAGAACAAATTTCCATGCTCCTGTGAGCCACAAAAAGACTTCTGCACCGTGTACGTGTTAATACCATTTTTCATCCTGACCGCACTGATGCTGTCGACAGACTCGCAGTTTCTGAGAGCGTTCAGATTCACCATAAGGCAGACCTCGTTTCGTTTTGGCTGTGTTTTGTTCCTTCGCATTTTAAAGGCCCTTTGCATGGGCCTGCTGTGGGTTGCGTCAGTGTTAATCGATGCAGAGTGGTACGTTTGCTGTCAAAATCCAAACACCAACGAAGTGGCACTTTTCCAGTGCAAAAATGGGAAGGACCTACATCAAGGAACCCCCATCGCAACCATCGCTGAAATGAAAAAGAACTCAAGGGTAAGTGTGTGTGTGTTTCTTTATTTTTCCTTTAATGTGAACAGTTGATAAGGTACAATTGAATTCTTTCTAGCATCTCGTTACATTAACAAAGTACTAGAACTGCACAGAAGCCAATGTCTACTTCAGAAAATTGTTTAACTATTTACTCCACCATGTTTAGCTGCTGTAGTTACTAGTTACTTGCCAATTAATATTTAATCAAATAAACGATGTTGGGTTAAGCTTCACCAACCAACCAGCAGTAAAGATTCAAATAAGTTCCACCTACCCAGCTGCAACATTAATCTCAATTTGAAAAGCTGTGGGGGCACAGATTCATTAACACAGTACTGGCAGCTGTGTAGAGACATTCACATCTAAAGCCTTTTGATTGAGGTTTGCTCTACACTCTAAAAAGTAATATAGGACCAGTTTGTGTGTCCAAGATAAAAATACAAATTTACTGATATAAACACAATTTTAATTTGAAAACTTACTTTGTGTTGAAGTAATAATGTTTATAATTAGAGTAACTTATTTTTGATTCCACCTTGAGTGAAGGATTTTAAAGCCCCTCCTCCGTCCACTTAACACAAACCAAGCAGAGACTACGTGTTAAAGGAGCTGATGTTAATGACACAGAGATATAAAAGACATTTTCAAGGTGACAATAATTTGCTTTACAATGAAGTTCTATAACTGAATGTCTATGGTTCTAGTGGACTGATGGATAAAGGACAACGCCGACTAATACAATTTATACAATCTGTTTGTCCTACTACTAATATTTCTGGTTGTACTTAGTCATGTAAACTGACCGTCTTGAGAAGGATTTGTATCAGTTTTTTCTATGAAACAACTAATAGGAGCACTTTAATATTTGTGAATGTGTTTTGTTGACCAATGAAGTTCAAGGAAGTTGGATGGGAACATATGTGATGACAAAGCAGATATCTGTAAATGTGATCTGACCTTTCTTTGTCCAGCTTTACGGTATATCTCTGCTCCTCGGCCTCACGGTGGGCGTCTGTTTGTTGTCCATCTGGACATGTTACGCTGATGGCTGCTGTCTGGAATGTTGCCATTCAAAAGTTCAAGTGCACGAGATGATCCTGGAAGTGGGAGAAGACATCGTGCCGATTAGCACTAAAGCAAAATTAAAAACAATGTTGGAAGAAAAAGTAAATGAGTACATCACTGAAAGGAAGTGGGACATGTGCTCGAATGCCATTGAAGACGTCATTAACAAAATAGAGAAAAGCGAGGTAACACTAAGACTCATCATGTCACTGTTGTCTTATTAAGATTAGACCAGTGTTTTCCTTCTCTACGTTAAATTTGAAATACTTTCCTATAGTCTGGACGGACTGTTTTAAAGATCAAATGTATTTGTACAGCGAGAATTCAAAATCTTAATGCACTTTACAGGGTGAATGTGTCACATTGCAGAAGTCCGTCAAAGCCTCCACTATACTCTTATCTGTAAGTACCGATTTTACTATTAAGCTGAAAATGTGAAGGTGCCTGTTTAAGCAGGAGGAAGGTCTGTCAGAAATGGCACTAATTCGCTGAACTGGACAGTGACATGGTGTGAAGTGAAGGTCCACCGAGAGCTTGGTGGAAACGTAATCTACACTAGAGGCCGCTGTGACATCAGTTTTCACTGTGAATATTCCCTGCAGCTTATACCGTGCAGCAGGAAACATCACAGGGTTTAGCGTGTTACTGCACAGATTTACAGTTTATTGAGCAAAAAACATGAGGATCTTCAGCAAATGAAGTGGCTCAACACATTCTTTACAACAGATACATAAACACAATTTAAGACAAAGGATTCAATCTCTACTATAAGAACCTTTAACTGTCAGTACTTTGGTTGGAAATTGAAGGATTTGAGATGGACTTTAATTTATTTTGTGCTTTTTGTCCCTAACACAGGACCGACGTGGGGACAGTGATCAGGAGAATGTCCACATACAAGAAGAACAAGTCTGACCGGACTCCGTCCACATTCATCGACCAACGCTGTGGACGTAGGATGTAATGTCTGTTCACCTGAATGCATCCAAACCAGCTGTTTCTTTGCTTACAAATTAATAAAAATGATGATAGTGATTCTATTTCCTCTGTGCAGCTCACAGAAATAACACTTAACTTTTTATATTCTCTACTGTGGATCAGTCATCTGTAAAATATAATCAACAGGTCAGTTATGTGAAATTCTGCAAATTAATCACAGTCATCATCAAGAAAACTGTTTGTGATTTTACTGTGATGCAGATACAGTGATTAAGTTTTGGATCTTTTGGACCTTAAAAAGTTGGTAAAGGCAACTTTATGCTATGTGAGTTATGCTGTTTGAGGACAAAACTGTTTTTATTTTGAAGGAAATGCTGTCCTTTAAACAGTCATTGATTAAAATCCCTTTGAGCTGAAGTACGGGGGAATATTTTGTGAAGTTATTGCTGCAAAAGTGGGTTCACACCAGTTACTGAAGGTTCACATACTTTCTCATTTTACACAGTAAATAAATGAAAACATATTTTTGTCTCATTTGTTTTACAGTTTCAGGACTTGTGTGAGAATCAGATCCTGTTTTAGGTCGAACAGCATTTATGCAGAAATAGAGAAAATGACAGGTTCACAAAGTTTCATGCACAATATATATTTCCTTTTTTTTTTAAGTCTTTTCTGCCTCAAGATCGAAGCTGTTTGACCGTCTCCCACATTTACAATGTCCAGAACAAGCCTATAAGTAGACGTTAAAATGAGATACAGAAACATAAACTATGAAGCACTTCAACCCGGGAACTCGCAACTAACAAATATAAGTCTATATATAGTTATATAACTATATAACTCAGAATTTGAATATACATGAAATTATTAGAGGCGAGAAAACCTATATTGCCAACAATATTAATTTGTATGAACGTCTCCCAAACTCTACTGAGATATTACAGCAACGTTACTAGTAAAAAAAATGTCTTTCATCATTTCATCCCCACACTCTGTTATTTCTTTTCATTTTCTCTATTTCTTCACTTCCTGTCTGCTCACAGCCATCAACTGCTCTGCCTCTTTCCTGCCCCCTTCCTCTCATTTCTCCTCCCTCAGTGCCCTTTTATCTCACAGATGACAGCATAAATGCTCCTTGTGTCATTAGCGAATAAATAAAAGTATTTCAGCAGTGAGTCTACACTGAATTGTTTTCCATCCCTGCTCTGGATTGCCATAGAAACTAATGAAGCAACATCACAGGGAGCCACTGAAGTCAACAGCCCAGCATCTGCTGCAGTTCATTCAGACTCCCCAGTGGAATTCATTCAGTCATTCTGCTTTTATTGTTCGTAAGGGAAATCTGGCTGGTAGTTTATAGTTTAACCACGGGGTGACAACACGCAGCAGTTATTCGTACGGCATCAAATACAGGATGTAAAACGGGTCAATGGCGGTAGATGAGAGCAGAGCAATAAAGAGTCCTTCATAAATGCAAAATAAAAGGTAGATACCAAGACACGAGAGGCTGCATCATTTCATGTGGAAGTAAATCAGACATAGAATCCCGGTTTCTTTTGCTCTATAGCCTGCATGTTTTCATATAATTCTATTTAATCTCTGGCTGGTATTTTTTTGGGTTGCAGTTATTAATGGAGCGAAAAGGACTGTGGTTAAACTGAGAAATGAACCATACTTTTCCTTAACTTTAGCCAAGTGCTGATAGCGCCCGAACACAAGATGCCCAAACCACCTCAAGTGGCTCCTTTAAACCAGCAGCAGCAGCTCTACTTCGTGCTCCTTTCAGATGTCTGAGCTTCGCACTCTGTGACTAAGGCTGGAGGAAACTCATCCGCTAGTATTCACGATCATATTTCTTTGGTCATTACCCAGAGCCCAAGACCATAGGTGAGGTTTGGAGCATAGCTTGACTGGCCTTGCCTTGTTGCTTAGCCTTCATTTCACCACAGCGGTTAAGTACAATGAAACATCTTCGACTCCCAGTCTTCCTGGCTACAAGTCAATAAAATTTGCTGCGTCACTAAAAACGAAAAGAGACAAAGTGCAACGAAAATAAATGTAGCGTGAATGTGATCATGACTGAATGAATTCCACTGGGGAGTCTGAATGAACTGCAGCAGATGCTGGGCTGTTGACTTCAGTGGCTCTCTGGGGAAAATAAAAAATTTCCATCTCAAATTGAAAATGCAAATAAAACTGGGCAAACAGTGAACCCCCAAGTTGTCCCTAGTGTCTGCTACTTGTGAGTCGCTTTGGACAAAAATATCTGCTAAATTACTAAAGGTAAATACAACAGTACAACAATTTCTGGAGCAACCATGGATTGATCAGTTTACGGAGAGTATAATGTGAAGATCTGAACAGTTACAGGACTTGAACCCTAGACCACCAGAAGTCTGCAGTGGTACTAATGAGCTCAAAAATTTAACGGCTTTCAGCGTGTCTCTTTAGCGGTCCATACAGCCTAATGTGTTCGGGACTTTGATTTGAGTTTTTACACCAAATGTCCTTCCTGCCGCAACCCTCCATTTTGTCCAGGCTGGACGGGGCCACACCTCGTGGGGTAGGATTCAAGCTCATGGCCTTCTGCATCCCAACCCAACGCTTTACCACTGAGCCACCAGGCCCCGTGTGGTACTAACTGAGCTACCCTGACTAAATAGAAGATGGCATCATCAGCATAAAAATGTACATTACACCGAGGAGTTAGAAAGCAAACATTATTCACGTGCAAAGAATATATTTTATAATAAAGAACGATGTCACCCAGAGCAGCGTCGTGATTCGCTGATGTTTTTTAATTGTTTTTGAGCAAAAAATAACCAAAACAAACAAACAAACAAAAAGCTAGAATAAAAATATGTACCGGCCTTTTCCTTTTAGAAACACATTTCATCTGATACATGATCACGCTCACGCTACTTTTGTTTTCGTTGCACTTTGTCTCATTTTGTTTTCAGTGACGCAGCAAATTTTCCATCTCAAATTGAAAACGCAGATAAAACCTGGTGGACAGAAACTCACCTAATGTGTCATCTTGTCTCGCTTTCTTAACATGCAGTTCTTTCCTGTTGTCTCATTCCTTTCGATCTCCCCTAATGCAGCATTTCAGCCCTTGTTGTGACTGAAACCATTTGATTTCCCCCCTCATGTGCTGTATCATATCAGGACTGTATGTACAGGATTTGGAGATCAGCAAATTATCATATGTAGAAAAACAACGGCAGTTACCGTATAAGGCTTGAATGCTAAGAGCAGATTTTAATCAGCTACACAACTGGCACCTCGCAGCCTTGAACAATAAACTAAAGCTCCCCTACGGTGTGATTATCTCATCGGGTACAGACGAAGAGAAGCTGGTGTTTATTCTATTAATTTTATTTCTATGGTGACTGCTAATAACGTTAGCAGGTTAGTCTGACTGGCTGCTGCTGTTCATCTGACAGCTGGAGAGAAAAAAGTGTGGAAAATCAGTTTATACAGCCCCACTGTGAGACACACACACACACAGATACACGATGTGGAAGCCCGTGGCGTGCAGTCTAAAGGGGACCCATAACCTTGGATGAGGGAAATAGAAAGTGTCTGTGTGCGAAAAAGACTCACTCGTGTGTGAGTGTGTGTGTGTGTGTGTGTGTGGTAATGAGAGAGTGGGTGGGTGCAGAAAAGGAAGTGGCAGAGAAGGTAGAAGTAAAGACAGAACAACAGAAAGCAACAGCAACAGATGTGAGGAAAGGAAGAAGAGACGAGAGACGAGGAGCAAGAACAAAGAACAGGAGGAGGAGGAGGAAGTAAGGAAAAGACGGGAACACAATCAGGTGGGGGGGTAAGGAGAGGGGGGAGGGTGGGGGCTGAAACTTGGTGATGTGTAAGATAAGTTTGGATAAACCAGTGATGTTTGTCAAAAGTCTGTGATCAACAAAAATCTAACTTACGTTACTTTTACAGAAGTTCTTTAAATATTTGTATTCTTCAGAGTAGCATCATTACCACTTTGAAGTGTACATAACAGTACAATCTGTTACTTAATGCCTTATGCTTCAATTTCCAAATAACCTGAATGTAAAACCAGTTGCCCAGTGTAGCTAAGTACATCTATTCAAGCTACGTTATTATTCTGCAGTACTGCTTACTTTGTATACTGTAAATATTCTATTTATACTGAAAGTTGTAACTACACAAAACGTTAGATACAGTAAAGGAGATAAAATTATAGTAGCTTCACCTGATCGTGTGCAACATTCAAACACTGTATTGCATCAGAAACATCTAATCCAGCACATCCACAGGGTTTATTCTGCAGCATCCCGAGTACTAATACTGGTAAATAAATATTTTATTGATAGACGTTACACCGCACATACTCAGTAGATTAAATAAATAGTTTTAATTTAAATTCTGCAGCCTAATCCGGGTACAATTTATTTGCTGATTTAATTTTATTAAATACACAACATAAATACTGTTTAAAAATAGGAAAAAGTGATAAATATCAGACCAACATTTATTTTAAAAAAAATGGTGTTTACACATTTGTGCATCTGGAAAAAAATGCTAAACTAACACACGTCACACAGTTATTGCTATAACACGTTAAACCGTACATCCTGTAAATAAACACGTAATAAGTAGTTTATATTTTACGGAGGCTGGGAAGGGACATGGTTGAAAAAAAAAACCAAATAAACTTTTCTCGGGATCTCGCAAATATTTTCCTTAGAAACATACTTGTGGGTTAGTTGGTCACCATGGAAATGACAGTGCTACATGTCACATTTACAGATTTTTATTTTGAGTTTGAGCTTAAACATAATGCATTAAAGTGCTGAACAATGAACGTGGTTTTCATTTCAATGAAGGACACCTGAAGAAGGTGGCCAATGGCCAATGGCCAAGGGTTTCGCTAGCACTAACTATTAATCCACGTTCTCCGCATTTAGCTTGCATCCATCAGTTCTCGTGAAGTCGTCGGCACTTGGTTGCTAACAAAGTGACCAACATTGTGTTTACAAAACGTTTGTGACATCTCGCAAAAGTTCATCCGTTTTTTTTTTTTTAGCCATGTGTGGAAAATCACTTTATACAGCCCCACTGTGAGACACACACACACACACAGATACACGATGTGGAAGCCCGTGGCGTGCAGTCTAAAGGGGACCCGTAACCTTGGATGAGGGGAATAGAAAATGTGTGAAAATGTGTGTGTGTGGAGATTAGTTTCAGTGGTATCAATCAGAAATTCATCATCCAAAAAAAATATTAAGCTACAAAGTATTCAGTGCCTGTAAAATGCAAATATAGAATAAAAATATAATTTTTACATTTGAATCTCAGTGGTGTAGAATTAGTTCCAAACTTTCCTTTGGTAAATGGACTCACCACCTCTGATAAGACGGCTACTACCTACAGTTGTACTGATGTCGTTTTTTCAATAGCAAAGGTTTATTTTTGTATCAAATTATAATTTCCGGGTAAAATAACCAGAGCGATGCGACTGAGGCCTTTAAAAACTCTATGGGACCAATCTGGAGCTCGTGACAGATGATGCCTGCTTCACTGTTTTAGTCACTGTAGTGGTCGTGGTGCTGCTTATGATGGGAGCTGTAATAATGAAAGGTTTGGTCACAGATGCTTTGAGTCTTTGATGTTTGACCTTCACTGTGCAGAATAATTTATGTTCAAAAGCCGACACACACACACACACACACACACACACACACAGTGTTTGTAAAATGCTTCTGCTGAAGGGGGAAAGCTTCTCCATGCTCACCTGAAATCTGACTTTGCGGTGTGTTTAAGTGCACGTTTGGTGACATGATGACAGCTGTGGTTCAGGGTGTAACTTACACAAGTGTGATGTGGAAACTTGGAGCCTGCATTGCACAGAAGGCCGACTGTGTCGTTCTGTTGCTAAACCTCAACAATGAAAATTTGCATATTCATACACTGTGTCTGCATTTTGCAGTGAGGGAGGCGGCAAACGTGGTAATTGAACATCAGACACATTCAATTATTTGATGGTCAGGGTTTTTGTAACTAGTGTCAACAATGCGTTGAAATGAAGTTGTGTGCTAAGCCACGCTTCCTGTAGGTTGGTTAGCCACAGCTTAACCCTTACGTGTCTGCAGGTGTTTCTGAAAATGTGTGAATTTACCATAATGCACCACATTAAAAGATGTGTACCATTGAACCAATCATGTGATTTGATCACACTGGTGAGATGACAGACTCCTGGAGGGTTAAGATAGAGTAGACATCTACATCCTGTACAACAACATTTATTTTAGTTTTATTTTGCTAACATTTTTGAATTTACATTTATATTTAGTTAGTTCACAGTTATTTTTCAAGTTGCTTTTTAACTGAAGCTAGAAATTCTGTAGGTTATGTAAGAAATGTGCTGCAGCTATTGAAGTTATTGAATTGGCTGGTGGCTGGAAAAGATGGTCAGCAAATCAAGTGAAGTGGCATCGACTCCACGAGTCCCATCGGTGGTTAGAGCTAAACAACTCAAGCACTTTGGTTAAGGTTAATATTGTGGGTTAAAAGAATGATGAACATGTGTTTGAAGTGACTGTTGATTGTCAACGTTTCTATACGACTAAACTGCAAAGATGATTCCATTTGCCCAAGATATGTAATTTCAACCACATCACGAATGAGAAACTGTTGACAAGCAAAGTAAATGATGAGTTGTTAGCATTAGAGTTATGAGGTCTGTTCAATTTTATTTTACGGCTGTGTTTAGATCCCAGCAGCTTGTTGACGTCAGAGGAAGATCGAGTGCTGTTGTAACACAGTCAGATTTAAACATATCCGTGATCTTTCTCTAACCCTAACGTCAGATGTTTTCTTGCCTGAACCAAACCAGCACACAGGACTCAGGAACTGATCTCGAGTCTTTGTCTTGACGGTCCTGTGTTTTGTACAGCCGCCACCTCCTTGAAACTCCCCTTCCCTTCATAAAAGCTTTTTTCATGCTCGTTCCAAAAAGATGTTGCATTGCAACATAACGATTAAGTCATAAACTGGTGTAGATGTTCATTTGAGCACCTCCTCAGCCCATGAGGACTAGGGTGGATTTTCCAGATTTCTTTTTCAGATGTCTGCTGTTGATATCCAGCTCGTGGACATTAGTTTGTGTTGTAGTAAAAAACAACGGGCGGCTGTAGCTCAGCTGGTGAGGAGGTTGTCCACGGACCACAGGGTCAGTGGTTCCATTTCTGGTGTTAAAGTGTCCTTGACAGTGACATCTGGCTTCCGGTGGGTCAGGTGAGCCCCTTGCATGGCGGCCACCACCATCGCTGTGTGAATGTGTGAATGAAGCAACATTGTAAAGCTCTTTGGATTAAAGTGTCCATTTAGCAGTAATAACTTTGGACTCTTTCTCCACCGAGTAGTTGTGTCACTACATCTGTAGACCTCATTCTAACCCACTGTTGCTTGGCCCCTAAATGTTTGGACATTTGCTGTCCGGGACCTTCACAAATGACCAGCATCTCAACCTTTAGGGGGGCTACAAGCCACGTTTAACTTGTGTGTAAGAAGTTTGGGGTTCAGTGTTTACATGGTCACAGTTTTCCGTTGTGGAACGTTAAGTGAAAAACAGTGTGGAGGTGTGAGGTTGAGTCAACGTTTGCTCATTAAAAAAAAGCTTGATTTGTTTTTTTTCCATATTAGCTAGAACTGTCTGGGGCGGAAGCTATAGCCTATAGCAGCATTTGTTATGTGTTACATGTTTTTGTACTGCTGGTGTTAACGGTGCATTGTATGATTTGACATGAATGATTCATGAGCAGCTGCTGCTGGTGTGTTAATAATCAACGCCTGGAGCATCTCTCTTCCTTTCTTTCATTATCTCTCTATCTGTTCGTTCGTTCTCTGACTCATTGCCTCTCTCTCTTTCTCCACCTTCCCTCAGGTCTTTCTATCACTCGCTCTACCTGAACACCTCAGATCAGGGTAAGAACGGCCAGAAAAACAGGACATGTCTGTTCCTGCTGCCTCTTCCTTCACTTCGTGTTCTGTCATTCTCTGCTTCACTATCACTTTCTCTCTATCTCCCCTCATTCTCTCTGTTCACTTGTTTCTTCTTGCCCCTGGTTTGTCAGTATGTTATCAATTTCACTTGAAGAGGGCGAGAAAGAAGAAGCAGAGGAAACTGTAAACTCTGTTCTTTTGGACTTCCCTATAAGTTAATTAGTTAGCTTTGGGTTCAGTGAGGTCGTTCATGTTGTTGTAGGAGAAAGACAGGAGAGAGCAGCAGGAAACTCTAGTATCAGGGAAGGATTCACACCTTGCAGCCCTGAAACAACAGAAACAGAAGATCATGGCTGTGAAATAACTGGTAAGCCTGACACACTTACTGAAAAGCAGTATCACTGCTCAGTGTTTCATTTTGAGCTACTGAAAACCTTCGGTTGCTGGTCTTTGTTAATTTTGCGTGTGTGTGTGTGTGTGAGAAAACATGCTGCTTCAAACATAATTGTGTGCAACCCAGGGAAACAAGCCAAACAAACAGATTTGCATGTATTTAGAAGGTGTTACTAAGTAAAATGAAAGGTTTCCTGCTCCCCTAGTGGCTGTAAACTTCATAAAAGCCACATGGGTTCCTCCTCTGAGGAGCAGGAATGAGATACACGTTAAAATATTATCCAAATCTGTCATATGTGACTAAATCTCCATTTCGTTTATTGAGCTTTACACCTACGTGATGTGCACAGAACCACTCTCTCTTCTGTAAAGTAGACTGTTTGCACTGCTTAAGGGCCTAAAGGAAATGTCACCACTACTACTATTGTGCCGACACACTGAACTAATAAACGATGCAAAATAGAAAAGGGTAAAAGGTGAGAGATGTTATACTTGGTACATAACCTCAACATTTGGTGTAGGAAGCTGCAGGTTGCTCATATACACAATGTCTGCTAATAAAAGAAAAGCTGGTAAAGAGCTCGTGAGTGTTAACACACCAACAGCAATAAGTGAGGGGCAGTAAAGGCACGTCATGCAATTTGTTCCCTTCCAATGTTGTGATTCATTCTCCGGGGAGTGTGACCTCTTGTTGACACCGCAGAGAATCAGTAAAAGCACAGGACCATGGTGGTGCAGTAAAATGGAGACGCTCGCGTTGTTTAAACTGGAGCTTATTGCGCCACAACTGCAGGCTGACCACAATAAACCTGTTTTGTCATTGCTATTTTAAATAGTTATTGTTGCAAGTAGCAATTCTGCCTTCGCTGTTAATAACTGCACTGGAATCCATGTTGCCAGATTATTAGGTACATCAGGCTGTGGTGCCGTTGAATTGTGTTGCATTAATGTTTTTTTTCACCATCTCTCTATAAAACAGCATCATAAAATGGTCATGAAACATTATTAGGACTGTTGGATTTGACTGTACCCAATAAACTGACAGTTGGTTGTTATTCATTATGCCTGCGTGCTGAGGACAGTGTTTCCAGGTTGTATGTGCGTCCGTGTCATTCAATGGCCACAAATGTCCACTTGGACCCATGAATGAACTGATTACATTCATGTCAACTGGTTGATTGAGGAATTAGACCACGGGACAATATTTCTAGTTTTTATGGTAGTGTGGTAACAACTGTACAAGGAACCAAAGTCCTCAGAAGCAGCTGTGTTGGACGACATAAACCTGTCCAGCTCAACGTTACCATCAGACAAACCAAGGTCTCTGCAAATTAGCTAAAAACGCCAGGGCAAATTTCACAGCACATACTGTACTTTTCAATAAATTAAGAATGTTTGACTTGTCCACTTTGGACTGTCCTAATGTGGACACTGTTTCACCAAAACAACAACATAGTCTGTCACTTTTGGTTCTAGTTCTTGCAGACAGACACAGACCTTCTCCGGCTCATTTATTTTGGTTTTAAATGCGCGGCACCATTCATTCAATATGAATTATGAAATAATAGAAGTGTCAGTGTGGAGCAGTGTTTCTGTGTCAGTCTGCTCAGTGTGTGTGCGTTGTGTTGAGTCAGTGTGGGCGTGCTGACTTCCTGATGTGAGGAAACTCTCTTCCGATGGAGACACACTGAAACATTTCAGAACTGATGTGGAAACACACTGAATTGTACTGTCAGACAGATTTCTTATCTCCATGTCAGAGTTCATGCAGGTTGATTTTTACGGTCCACGTCTGTCCTGATTGTCTCATTGTCTTACTGATGACATATGAGACAAGAGGGGGCTTCACTTTATCATCAACGCAGCAACAATTGCTGTCAGACTTCCTCACTTAAGGCGACAACAAAAACAACAACAGGGATTCGGTTGCGAGAGCTGTCAGAAGTAACACGTGGAGCTGGAGCTGAACATAATAACAGAACTGTCAAGCATGTGCACAATCCACAGAAGATTTTTGAATTAATCTGAAAAGGGAAACTGGAGGAACATGAGACAGAATGGTGAGTTTAAGCAGTGTCTTTATCTTTAGAAACCTGACTGACTGAAGTCTGGTTACTTCTGCTGCTGTGATGGGAAATGTGCTGTAGAGAAAGACCAGCAGCTGAAAGAGTCAAAAACAGTTTGAGAGATGGGACGTTGTTGGTTCAACACTGTGAAAAACTCTTTATTCTTACATGTTATAAATAGTGATGTTAAAAGTGGTGTTAATATCACCACCGAGGCTCAAAGGAGCTAGTGAGATGTCTGATTGTTGGTTTAATGTGTCCATCAGTCACATTTCTGCATTGCTGAATCAAACTTCAACATAACAGAGTTGATTTTTTTTTTAGCATGAGGTCTTTAACTTGTTACCTACTGTGCTTTTAATTCATATGTGGATCATTGCTCAGTCTAATGAATCGATGAACTTGTGTAAAATATGGTGGTTTATAACTTATAACTTATATAATTTTGTGTCCTGTACCTGTAGTTACCTGTAGTAAACACGGTAAATACGTAAGTACAGACTCATGTAGCCGCTTCCTCGGCTGTAGACACACACGGCTAATCTGTTGGGGCCCTAGGAAAACATGTATGCAACATAAAAGCACTATGCTTAAGATATGGTAAACACAATAAAATACACACAACACCACACTGCACATTAACTTACAGTAATACACTGTAGGGATTTATAGAACACTTGTCCAAATTTCTATGCATTTAAATTTCACAGCTGATTATTAGGCTGGACACATGAGGCTGCTCTGCTAACTTAGTTAGCTGAGTTAGCTCATGTTCAATGTCAAAATGTCCAATGTGACACCAGTGGAAGTTCTGTTATTCAACTGTCTCCTCACCACAGTTACAGCTGCACTAGCAGCTTTTAGCTAACATTTAGTTTATTATATTTAATTATTATTATCTCCACTTTTTTCTCCTTTTCCTCTTTTTTCGCTCACATAATCATAACTCCGCTTCATTTTCACCAGCTGGTTTTCCTTGTTTCATTACACCTGTTTGCTTACACTGAAGCCCTCGGGGACCCCCAACCGGCCTGGGGCCCCAAGCATGTGCCTGCCTTGCCTGCTGGCACGGAGCACGTCTGTGCACAGGTAAAGGTTGGATGTGCAGTACCACCCACAAAGCACACAAAGTAATATAAATCTTTTGGCTTCTATTATTTAGATAAAACAAATGTCAGAGGGTTTTGACACTGAACTGTTCAATAAACAGCTGTTCAATTTACAACTCTGCAGACGGCTTTATTAACCTGCTGGATTTGTCGGCTACAAATCAAATTTACAACCTGTACCTTCCTGCTTTGGGCAAGAACATGTGAGTGAGGGACTTTACTCTAACACAAGTCCTCGTTACCGGTGGATGCTGGTTGATTTATGGTTCCTCCTCTCTGTGGATGTGGGTTCACCTCTGTGTGCTGTTTGCTCATCACTGCAGTGAATAAAAGCTAAAGTGATGTGTTGATATTCATGGTTTCTCTGTCTCTCTCCTGCAGCTTGGTATGAAGATGACCAGCTAAGACCAACTCCAGCTCACACAGATACACACAGTACGAAACATGAGCATGTCGGCCGTGCACTCCACCTCTCCTCCTGCTGAGGACCCAATCACACCCCCACCTATGACCACACCTCCTCGCAAAGCCTCAGTCCGCTTGCAAGAGAGGTGGGTCTTCACCCCCCCCGCACTTACACGATTCCAAAATGTCTTTTTTCAAATGTCCTTTAAAAAGTGTGAAACTATTTTTTTTTCTTGAAATATTTTGACTCTCTTAAAATGCCTATGTTCTAAACAATGTCCTCACTTTCCATGTTTGTCTTTGTTTCCACTGTGACGACCCCTGAAGGGACAAGCCAAAAGCTGTCTGAGACAATGGATTGTGGGGGATATTTTGCTCCCACAATTACACTCAATAAGAACTGTAGTAACATGTTATGAAGGCGAGCTGTGGATGTGGAGACTTTTTTAGCATTTTGCTAGCTAACTAGCATCACATACATTTATATTAAGTTAACATTTCTTAGTTGTAGATCAGCAAAGAGTTGGTACCAGTCTGGAACCAGTTTTCCTGGTTGAGATCCAGTTCTTTGACTAATTCCGAACCGTGATAATGCATCTATGAATAAACACTATTTGCTTGGCTTTTTTATAGGCGGGGCTCCAACCTCTCGCTGTTATTGGATGTGAGCACCCTGGGGCTGGAGCCTATGTGCTCAGTCACCACCCCGAAGGAGGTGTGGCTTCAGCTGCTTCACACCTCCACCCGACCGCTCACACACACACTCCTGAAGGAGGCTGCTACAGACCTAAACACACTGAATGTAGAGTACCAGGTAAAGCTGCTTCATATTGCCGCATTTATTAGAAAACATACATTTTTTTTAATGTTTTGGATAAATGACACGAGGTGGCTGTTGGTACTCATCTCCTGATTCACAAAGTCCAAAATCAATTCCAAATTTTCCTCCAAACATATATAATGTTGCATCTCAATCTCTTCTCTGACTTTATCGTGAGAACTTCCATTTCTTCTACTTTCTACAAGAGACAAACGCTGCTGTTTTCTTAAATATAAAACAGTGAAAAGTGAACAATATTGACACATGTTCTAGTGGATAAAAGTATTTTCCTTGTTAGCAGCAAAATCTTTCCCTCAATGCAACATGCACACACACACACACACACACATTTATATATATATACATATACGTATATATACATATATATATACGTATATATACATATATATATACGTATATATATAAATGCTAAATTCCATAGGAGATCTATGTGTTGTGTTGAGGTGTCTTTCTCCCTGTTTTTCCAACAGAAGATCCCTCCAAACTTTGTGAGCTCTGCAGAGCTGGACGTTCCAGGGCACACGATGAAAGACAGATACAAAACCATCCTACCAAGTCAGTAACTTACTTGTCCGTCTCTCGTCAGCAGAAAATCATTGCACACTGTTCCTCATTGTGGTTTGTTGTTGTTTGCTGTTCAGACCCTGCTAGCCGGGTGATCCTGAGGAGCCCAGAGGAAGAGAACGGGCCAGACCGCTACATTAATGCCAACTACATCAGGGTCAGAGTCTGACTTTGTTTCATATTGAGTCCTTCTGTGGTTTTTTGGAGTCCTTAGGGGTGTTTCAGGTGATAAACAACACCCCAGTGTCAGGCAGCCATACTGGAGCTCTGTGGTTCTAAACTCAATCTTAAAACTACAGAATTGCAAAGGGACTTCTGCATTAGTTTTTTTTTTTTTGGTCTGATGTAATAATATTAACATCAACAACTAAGGACAATATTGAGTAGTTACAGGTTATCACAACACTTTTAATGCCCATGTTTGCTAAAAGTATGTGGACACCGTAATATTCTTAGTTAGACAAAAAAGCAGTAGTGAAGAATGTTGTGAGATTTTTTTCTGCAGTGTAAAAGTCCTGCAAAATAATTATTAATAATAAAAATAACAATAAATGTGTTTACCACTTTAATATTGCAGCTATAAAAGTGGAGCTAGTTTTAATTATTTCTTATTCTTCTAAGTAGTTTCTCTTACCTTCAACTATACTACATCTTTATTATATTATGTATAATTTCTCTTAAACCAAAAAGTTACTAGTAACTACAGGTGTTAGAAAAAAAGGTTTAAAATTTCATAAAATGTATTAAAGTACCGTAACACTGTTTTTAGGTACAGTGCTCAGGTAAATATAGTTATTTTCCACAACTGCATATGAACATTTGTTTTTCCAAAAGAACTCAGGTGATGAAAATTCACAATTTAAAATAATTACAATTGTCCTGAATCATGATATAACAGGTATAATATTCATGCACACACGAGAATATACAAGTAAAACATAAGTACTTATAGTTCATTGTGGCAGATAAAGAAAAAAAATGTAACCAACATCTGAACAGACTCCATGACCACTGAAAGTTATCGTGTAGATGATCTGGTCTGATAGCAGAAAGAGCTCAGAGTGAAGGTAAACAGGAACTTTACCAGGCACAGCTTTGAAGATAAACACTTTATTCTTTAGTGAAATCCACCCAGTTACTGCTTAGATTCAAAATAAAAACCAGAGATGAATGATAGAGAGCATCACAGACAGGGTGTCAACATAATCTCTAAAACGCTGAATTAACTAGATTTCTTCTTTCTGTAGTGAAGGTCATTTCCTTAAATTTCTGAAAGTTTCTTTCTCAGTTTATATACAAGAAATATAACCTGTCATCTAATCATATTCCATACCAACCTACAGCCAGAGCTTTTCTAAGTTAATTCTAACTTCTAATAACTAAGAAAACTGATGTCAAACTGAAAAAAAACCTGGTTAGTAAAGTTAATAATAAAGTTCTGCTGCCACTTCACTCTTCACATTCTGAGCTGTTATGGAGCAAAACTCTACTTCACAGTAAGTAAGAAACTTCTTCTGACAGAGTGAAAGCTTAACCGAGGAAAAAACTGGATGAAATGTGACCATACGACATTTTAAGTGTGAGACAGTCGATCAGGAAGCCATCTCATCATCCAATTAATCAGCCTGAATGTGTACAGCGTCAGAAAACCAGATAGAGCTGAAAACCGTGGGAAGACAGTGACATTTAGCAAGAGATGGGCTGGACAGGAGGCCTTTGACGAACACGTTGTCAAAGGCACAGCCTTTAGATTTCAGTAGAAAGTTGTGGAACTGAGCTACATCCTGCAGAGTCCTGCACCTGCTCAGCCTGACACCAGAACTGACCTGTTACCCACATTAATATCTACCGTAAATCCAATTCAGACCTGCACCACAACCAGCATAACAGTCACTCCAGGTCATATAATTAGACACGATTAACGGCTGTTTTGCATTACAGTTGCCGTCCCCTTCACATGTGCTAAACACTGCCAGTTATGGTTGATGTGATGCAAAATGAGGCAAAGACTTTTCATAAGCTCCTGTTCTGCATCGATGAGGAATTGGATGAAATGTTTTATATATGTGCCATAGGCTTTTTTTTCTTAGCACATTATAACCATTATAGCATTTTAACATTATAACCAACACGGTTGCAGGTCTGTGGTTTAAATGGCCTAAAGAAAAAAAATCAGGAGCTGGTTAAAAAACACTACGTCATCGTCTCTCGACCATTTTAGTTTGTGCAAGTTTAGTGAGAAGTGAAGAAAATCTGTTTGCTTTAGCGTTTTATTATAAAGAAAACAAGCTGATGTGCTGAGTGTGTGGCAGCGCTGACGCTGAGCGTAGGCGTCTTCTTGTTTTTGTGTCCGTGTGTGTGTGTGTGTGTGTGTGTGTGTGTGTCTGTGGGACGGCTAAACAAACAGATACTCAGATATGAGCCGTCGGTTTGTCAGTGTAGGAGTCTGACAACCAGGAAAACCACAGGAAGTGAGGAGGAAGTGACACGTCCCTGACTCACCCCCAATTCTCCCACCCCCCCCCCTCGGCCCACGCATCCCTCACAGTCTGCAGCCTGAGAACATGTGTCTGTGTGTGTCTGTTTTATTCTGCTGACTTCTATCAACAGACACCTGCTGCAGCAACTGAGACATTTATTTACACGTATAAATAAACACATGTAAATATATTTATACATCTGAATTCCTGATTGGAAACCTGCAGGCTGTTGGTGATGAGCACAAGAGTCTTAATTCTCTCACTTCCTGTCTCACGAGCTCAAGGATGTAGGTGGTTTCAGAAGTGGGGGAGACGTGACAAAGTTTTGGTTTCTTCATTCACTTAAACAAAAACCAAAGATGGAGGCTTAGTTGTGCTTTTACAGGCATTTTTATCCACTGTGGTAAAGGTGACACTGGTTCACGTGTCATATAACATTTGAACATATTAATAGTCATAACAACATCAACAACAATTTCATTTTAAATGGCTTTTTTTTAAGTCATATTTTATGTTTCTGCATGAATTTCTTCCGGATTTATGCTGTTTGATAAATTAGCAACGAGGCGAGATTCAGTATTTGCTGGCATCTCTGCAAAAAGTCAGGATTCTCATCACTCAGTCCTGGTTTCTTGTTGTCCCTCAGCACTCTGGGAACACGTGCAGTAAGGAAACATCTGTGGACACTATCGTCATGTACCGTGCTCCTCGTAATGTTTGGTACAAAGACCCGTTATTTGTGGTCAACTTACAGCTTTCCAAGAAGTGAGATCAACCAGGGTCGAAAATGCTATGAACTTATATTAGAGTAATGACAGTGGGGATGTGTGTACAAGAGAAGGATCTGCCCGAGGTTTAAACCTCATTTGTGGTAGCACATGTACATAAACTTGCTCACTTAGGTTGTGTGCGCTGTCAGAAATAAGAACTACACGTGCACACGAGATCCAACCCCAATTATGACCAGAACATTCATATCTGGTTGGACGTCGCACTTTGACTTAGAATTCCCACACTTTTCAGAGTCACCTAACACGCTCTCATCCCACAGCGTCAGATAATGGCACATCCCAAAGCATCAAATTGAACCGCTTGTTAACATCCTTTAGCGCATCATGTTGACACATAGGTGTAAGAACAACTTTATATCCACACAAAAACTGTGTCAGGGTTAGTGAAAATAAGTTCAGGGTTACAAGATAAATTACATTTAGCTTGTTGTACCATTCACCACCCTGTTCACCTTCGTCTGAGACTTATTCACTGTATATTACACAGCAATTGCTTTAGGTGTCAATTATTAAAGTTTTGGGGTTTCTGCTGTATTACACTGACTCTACATAGGGCCCCATTTCAGCACCTCTTGAATGAGAACGGGCAGTGTCACCGTGTGCTTTGTGCAAAAACATTGTATTTTCAGGCAGCAAAGATGCCAAAACTCTGATGTGCATCCTATGGAAACAATGGATGCAAGGGAATATGCAATGGTGCGAAGTGTATATGCGCGTCCTTAGTGCTCATGTTCAAGTGACTGTGGCCAAACTCAGCCTACAGTTCATTCTGAAGCAAAATATGATCCCAAACATCTTGCTAAAGGAAATAGGAAATGTTCAAAGCTACAACATGGGCAGTTCTTAAGTGGATGTGTCATCAGTTTTTCATATGCTGAAGAGAAAATGTGAGGGGACTATCCACCAAATCAAGCCTAAGCTAAAGATGGCTGACATCATCGTACTTATTACATACATTAATGTAACATTATTAAAAAGCCACTTTTAAATAGTTTTGACTTTCACACCTGCTTCAGGGTTACAGAGGAGCTCCCAGAGCCTACATCGCCACTCAGGGGCCAATGCTGCACACTGTGGGGGACTTCTGGGACATGGTGTGGCAGGAGAAGAGCAGCATCATCGTCATGGTGACCAGACTCAAGGAGAAGAATGAGGTGAGCGGACACGTAGACCCAGTGTTGTACAACTCTACATTATTATATTACACAAATATTGCACATTTTCTTCCAACAAAAGACAAAACAATATGAGTTTGCAAGATACATCACAGTGGTGAATGTGTCTGCTTGACATATTTCAAACAGACCTTCCTCATTTAAACGTCTCAGATTATTTCAGTTAATTGTTTGAGGCCCACAGACTAAATCTATTTAGATATTTTAGAAAAGAAAAAATAACTTTTTTTTAAAAAAGATTTTTCTTATTTGTATGTGGATAACAATCTAAAACATTCCAAATGTAGTTTTTAATAACGTGGTCTTTTTTATATGATATTTAATGTAAAATCAGCATCTGTGAAGCGTCCTGACAGCTGAAAGGTTGGAGCACCGGCAATATCGACTGCAGCATCCCAGGTTAGAACATGGCCTGTGATGCTTAAAGACACTTTGTCCTTTGTTCCAGAAATGTGAGCTGTACTGGCCACAGCCAAGGGACAGGAGGAGGAGGGTGGAGGAAGAGGAGCAGGAAGGGGAGACAAGTCGATTTGGTAGATTCCTGATCCGAGTGAGAGACAGTCAAGAGAAACACGGCTTCACTGTCACGGACATGGAAATCCAGGTACCGTAAACACACAGTGGCTTCAGATTCACCGAACTCTCGTTTCACACTGATGAAAAGCGGCTGTTTGTGGGATTTAGTCATTAGCAAATAAACAACGGGAATAGGCCCCCGTGCACAGACCCTCCACATGTAAAGAGACACAGAACCACTTCACATAAAGCTGTCATGCTGTGGTCCTGGTTCTGGCTCTTTATGATCACTTTGTGTCATTTTATTGACCTGTGTGGCTTTAAACAACTACTACTTGTTAGACACAGAGGCTCTGGCCCAGCCCCCCTTAATATGCAACATGGAAACATTTGTTAAGCCATTCTCTCACAAATGTTGTCTATACTTCAATCCTCATATGCAATATAAAAGTATCACGGTGGTTTTGGTAGCATCATAATGCAAAAGATAGAGATGAAAAACGTGTTCAAACAATGTGAAGAAGGGGGGATTTAGAGAACTTAAAGGCAACGCTAGGAGAAAGTTCAATACAGACTTTCTGCACTGGGGGAATTGCACAGATGTTTGAATGCACATGAAAGAGTAACTTTTTTAACCTTCTATATTTAAAATGTCAAGTGAGTTAATAAACACTTTATCAGACGTGTTTAAACACATCAGATTAAAATATGTGCCACGATGCGACGGAGCAGAAATTGTCCTGACAGCTGTCAGAATTCAGAGGAAGTGATGTTATCAGCGCAGCTAAAAGATAAGGCGACCGCACTGTTCCTTGGCCACTCAAGCCACTAAATCATCAACATGATTTAACGAATGCATCACTTCATCACAAAAGTGCCTCACAGCTAGAAGTTCTGATGAAGGAATTTTAGGTTCACTTGTGACTAAATTGTCCGTAGGTGTAAATGACTGCACTTAAGTGCCCTCGGACAGAACTCTATTCTCTAAAACCTGCTTAATTAAGTGCATGGAAACTCACGCAATGTGAATGTGAATGGTTGTCTGTCTGTGTGTCTTTCTGTTGGTCCTGAGACACACTGGAGAACAGGTCAGGGTGGACCCTGCCTTTCCCTGGAGTCTATTGTCTGTAATTACAATGCCTCTAAACTCTTAACTTTTAATTATTACTTTGTGACCCTTTCAACAGGCTTCAAACTGCACTAACTATGAATAAAGAAGTTAAAAATCCTTCTTGACTTATTGCAGTAAAGGGTTGCACAGTGTACTGTGCAATATTTGACTTTAATAAACTTTCATCAAGCTCATTTTGCCAGTTTGAAGGTTTTTGAGGCCTGACTTTTGTCGCTTTAGTGTTTGGACACTGTGGTACTTTTACCCATATAAAGGATCTCAGCACTTTTTCCACCACCCACCATCTGACTTTACATTTAGTCATTTAGCAGATGCTGTTATCCAAAGCCACTTACAAGTGAGATACAAGACAATTGACTGTGTGCGTGTCTGTGTTTGTGTGTGCGTAGTTGTGTTCCCAGCGTCGTCCCGTCAGACACTACTGGTTCACCTCCTGGCCTGACCATCACATTCCACAATGCACCACTCCTCTGCTGAGACTTGTGGAGGAGGTGGAGACGTACAGCAGAGCCCTCCTGCTGCCCAGCGATCAGCCAATCAGAGCCCCCGACTCCAGTCCAGGTCCGATCATCGTCCACTGCAGGTTGGTTCAGATGCAGTTGTCTGTCCTTGCACAGCAGAGACAGATGAGGCTGAGCATTATGTGGGTAGGATCCAGTGCTGTAATCAGCCTGAGCGAGGGCCTCAAAGCCACGTGGTGTTTACAGCCAAATATTTATTAAAATAAAACAGGGCAAATGTCGGAATAAGTTTTGATTCTTTCTAAATATTTCCGCACTTTGCTTGAGCACCTGTCTTCCTACAATGAAGAATCCCATTGTCCTTGTTTAGTTAAAAATGCATTGTAGTCTGTATTTTAAATAGCACGAGACTGCACGGAATTTGACACGGAAGATGAAAAACACTGAGAAAGCCAAGAATGACCGTATGAAATCTAAAGATGCTGGAGGACCAGAGTCCAAACAAAAGTACAACTTCAGTAACAGACAACGAGCCGTTATGTAGAAATACATAATTACATATATAAAGCAGAAGAACAGAAGTGTCTCTAAATACAAAGAGAGACGCTTGTCTTCTAAAGGACAGAGTTACCTGAGCTAAGCGAGGCTGCTGTCTGGTGCCAGGAGCAGTCAGAACACCAGTCCTCCTGTTGTTGTGGTGGTGGCTGAGGGAGAAGCGGCTAAAATGGAGTGAAAACTAATAAAATAAATAAATTGTAACGCTAAACATTCTTCTAATGCAAATCCCGTAGAAAGGACGCTGAAATCCAACGGTTAGCAAAAACAGAACTTTTCCAGTCTTTTGTTGCCAATGTCGCAATGTTTTCTGAGACATGTTGAGACCGTGAAATATGTCTCTTGGTGTTTGGATTGTGCAGCGTCTGTAAGGAGGCAGGTTGGGGCAGTGGATGACTCAGGTTAAGAGGGGGGGGTCATTTCAGCGTACGGCTGCCTCCCAGTGAGGTGGTGCTATTCCAACAAAGTGTTCGTTGGCTCGTGTGAGAGGGCAGCGACAGATGACCTGTGGGGCTGTTAGAGGGCATCAAATATCTTTTTACTTACAAATTTAGCTTTTATATCATTTCAAAATCAATGCACATGTTTTTTGATTTACATTTTACACAACTTCCCCTCTTTTTCTAATGGAGGTGTACCTGTGTGGTAGACCACCAGTGGTTGTTACTGCATGATGGCTTTGGGAGCTCAGCTGTGACTGCTCAGGCACAGCTCTGTATCATTAGGTGGACAAACTATAACCGGACTGAGACCACACGTGACTGAGCGACTGCTGAATTGAAGCCTCTGAACTTCTGTGCTGCGTTTGTGTCTTATCTAATAAAAGCCGATGTCTTGGCTGATAGTAATACGGCACAATAAAGTCGTCACAGTAGAGTCACTGCACCGTAGATTTAACCACAGCAGCTGCTGCAGTCCGAGCATGAACCATATCCACAGCTACAGCTCCACCCTGCAGCCAGCACAGCTGTGGCTGCTGTCAGGGCCATGTTCACTAGTTATGTAAAAGTATTTTTAGGGTGAAAGGGTGAAAAATGTTTTGAAGTCACAGATTCTTGTAGCAAAGCAGTTTAAAGCACAAATATCTACAACCTTAGTAAAACATTCAGAATGTGACATGTTGCACGCGAGCGCCATCTTGTGATCTTTGTGGTCTCCTTACTTGTGCCTGCCACAGTGGTCAGAACGAGTTACCGAGTTGGTTTGGCTCAAATTGCTGCCCTTAAGTCCACAGTGTCCACTAAGTCCACTAAGAAACAATATGTCACAATAAGATGCAGACGTAGTTAATCATAACTGATTTGTTTCCAGCTTCAGTGATCACACTTTTTTTCCCTCAACCATTAAGCTGTTTCTAAAAGAGCAGCAAAGACTACAGTGTGTTACTGAAGAGTAAAACCAGCGTGTGATGTCTCCTTAACCAGAACGGCGGATGTGTTGAAAGCTCTTTCCTGTTCGATTGTGGACAGTTGCAACTGAGCAGCCAACCACAGCCGGCAGGACAGATGAAAGAGTGTAACTGTGGTGTGGTGTGTGGATCTGGCCTACGGTGTGTTTACTAATGCAGATAACCTGCTGCATGCATGAACACACCTACACAAATGTGTTGCTAGCGAAACGAGAGGTGAATTAAAGGTTCTGCTTTTCCACAGTTTTTAACAGTTGTGCGTCTTTCGTACCTAAAAGTTTCAGGTCTGTCCAAAACTTGGACAGAGACAGGGAACTGTCTGACAGCAAACAATCAGCCTCAGGCACGTCCCCTCTAAACCCCTTCATGTCTTTAGTTCAGTGATGCTTAAGCGTTTCCCAGTATCAGCTTTTGGATCAGCTTGCTGATTAGCCATTTGATTTGAAGCTCAGAGATCAGCAAAATTCATCAAATTCTTTTCCATGTATCATATAATTCGATAACAATTATTCTTGGCAAGTTGCTTTAATGCGTCACTTCACTAAGCCAACAATCATGTGGCCATTCTCATGGAATTCTCCTTCTGCCACAGCATCAAAATCAAAGCTGTGGAGTCTGCAGAGAGTTTGCATTTCACACCACAAAAAGCAGCATAATGGTGATGACTTATTGTAAACAACAGGCTTAAGATCAAAACACACACACACACACACACACACACACATGGCAGAAAGAACAGGAAATTGCCTGGGAGCTGAAAACTAACCTGATATGTTCAGGTACAGTTTGGCAGGAGGTAACGCCACAAGGAAACAGGAAGACATGGACCAATCAGGCAAAGAGCTGGTGGGAACCAACTCATTCTTCCTCTTCTTTATAGCAGCTGGCATCCTTTGCATTACTGCCTCCTATTGGTCACAGATCTTCTCAAGTCCATGCCATCTATATTTGTGTCATTAGTCCAGTTGTCCTAAAAAATACTTTCCTGACATCTACATTGTCTCCATAGTTCATTAAACACTGACTTGGTCTGGTCCTATCCTCTGCAATAACATCTCTCTTTTTTCTTTCACATATGTCTCTACTTACTGTTACTTGCTCTTTTTGTTTCCTCCCCTGCTTCTCAACACACCTACTTTATTCTGGATAGTGTGGAAATGTCCATACTGTGCTTTAGGCAGAGCTGGCTGATGTTTGGAGAGCAGAAGTCAGGGGACCCTGAAGGCATCATTGTGCTTGTATTCAGATCGTCAGATTTGTCACTGATGACTGAAAGGCAATACACAATGCTTCAAACTAGTTTCACCACTGTTGCCTCGTGTCACTTCAGAGCTTCTGAAAGCTTCATTTTCACCACCACTAAGTGTCAGTGCACGTTTGGTCTCACCACTACAAGACTGAAAAGTGAGAAAACTTGAGGCTGGGGATTTAAAAAACTGTTCTGTAGCTGCTCCTCACCTCTGCTGCAGACTCCAGCATCCATTTACTGCTACATGCATTTAAAACATGTTCCCACAGTGTAGTCGCAGCTTGTATGAGGCCATTTTTTTACTATTTTTAAACAAAGCAGTTGCTGGAGAAATTTGAATACATTACACATCCCTAAATTGTACGGCTTTTTAAAATCATGTAGTACTCTTGATAGACACCTGAGAAACTACAGCTATTAGTATGAATAATACTAAAATGGGCTATAAACAAAACTACAACGTAGAGACAAATACAATGATAAAATAACATCAACTGATCATAACAACAAAATGAGTCGTACTGATTGCTGGTGCACTGCTACCGCATTCTAGCTTTGCCATGTCTAAAAATCCTCTAAATATCCTGTGACGTTGTGACGTCTGACACCCGTTTAAAGAGATTCATCTTGAATAATCTGCTCAATCTGTTAACAAGGGCTTTTACAAACGAGAACTACGAATTTCCCAAATACGCTCCCCCACTTAGATACTTGCTTAAATGACTTGTCTGCTCTCTCTGCTCCCAGTGCAGGTATAGGGAGGACGGGTTGTTTCATAGCCAGCAGTATCGGCTGTCAGCAGCTCAGAGAAACCGGTCAAGTTGACATCCTGGAGACGGTTTGTCAGCTTCGACTCGACAGGTGAGTGAAATATAAATCACCTTTTCTCTACGATCATTTTGCATGCAAACAATTTTTTCTCTCTGGTGAAACGTTTGGTTTATTCCCTAAATGCTTCATGTGTAACCTGTAGTCCTCTCCCCATCCTCTGCAGAGGTGGTATGATCCAAACCACAGAGCAGTACCAGTTCCTGTACGCCACACTGGCCGGCTACAGCTCCCAGCTACATGTCCAGGTGCTCAACCCTAAAGAAAGACTTTCATTCATCAAACATCATTTTTAGACAAATGGAAAGTTAAATTCTCTCATTATACCGAACAAATCAGAACTAATCAGAACAGATCCCTCTTTTATTATTAACCATTTCCCTCCTCGTTAACCATATTGTTTCATATGCTTAACTTTAACCAAACCAAACCACAGACATGTAAACACTCAGCTCAGGATGCTCTGGCAAACATCTCTGGGTTAGTACACGATTAAGGAGTAAGAGTCAACAGAGTCGCAGTTATTAAGAAGGTTTCTATCTAAATGGGCTGAAAATTACAACAACATTTTTGGAAAAGTATCCAAAGAAAGCAAACAGTTGGTGGAGAGTCGTTGAACTATTGTAGAAGAAGAAGGTGATACAAGAAGAACTAAAATAGCTCCAGGTAAACCACTGATAATAACAGAATATGTATTCTGGTCTGCCTCATTTTTGCCTCATCACTGAATGTTTAAATTACAATTAAATTAATTTTCAACTGAATTTGCTGAATGTTTCCTCTGCGCCTTGATGCATTTAGTTTTTCCATCACAGCTCAGGCCCGTTCACATTTTCGTGATTTTTTCAAATGTTTTCAAATTTCCTCCTTCCACTGCACAAATGGAAAATGTGCAGTTAAATTAGCACATGGAGGAAACCCAGCTAATGAGAGGCTTTCTTTTCCCCAGGAGCAGAACCAGGACCAGCCTGCCACACAGCAGACCTCAGAGGACCAAGTCAGCAAACAGCTAAAGAACCTCCAACTGGACAAGCCATAAAATAGAAGGAACTAATGATATAGAGAACCTAAAGAAAGCCAGGAGACCTCTGAACCACACAGAGCAACTAACAGAACCAGAGCGGTGTAAACAAGAGGGCAGAAAATCACACCAGCAGCCAAACCCAAAGCAGCAGTGACACATAGAGACTTTGCAGAATGTCATCAAGCAGGAACCCCAGAAGAAGTCAGTCCAACTCAGTGGAGAACCTGGTATAGGTGTGAGCCAAGAGCATGATTCATTCCAGACTGAAAATCGCAGAGACCAGAACTGAACCAAGAGAACGAAGCACACACACAAAAGCAAACAAACAGAAAAATGGAAGATGTCTTTCCCAATATTAATATGAGATGAAATCAAGTCAAATAAAAAGAAATATTCTTTGACATTGTCTCTGTGTTTTTGTAAGATATTTAAATATAAGCAATCAAAATGTAAGAAATTTAAATCCGCAGGCCTTGATGAAAACAAACTGTCACCCATTCTAAAGGGGACTTTTGAAAACATTCAGTGTTAATAATTCACTCTAATTTCTGTTTTAACAGCTTTTAAACCCCCAGTCACCTCTTTCTGTTGTTGTTTTGTCTCTTTCTTTGCATTTCTTTATGGTTTGTTTGCAACACTTTTTGTGCCTCTTTGTCAAAATTGTTTGATTCTTTCTAGTGTCTCTTTAGCTGCTTGTGTCATTTTATAGTTGATTTGCATCTTTTTGTAGGTCTTTTGTGTTTTCTTTAAATCTGTTTATGGCTCCATACTTGTTTGGTTTCTCTTCTTAGTCACTTGGAGATTGTAGATGTTTTACATTACTTTAAATTACTGTGGTATTTATGTCTCTTTTGTGCTAATTGTGTGTCTGCTTGTAGTTGTTTTGTATCTCACAAAAACTGTTCAGGCTCTTCATGCAGAGGTTCAGGCTTACGGGCCTCCTAACTGCCGGCCTGTGACCACTAGACCCCGTCCATCCTCCATGCATTGCTTAAGGTAGGCTATTCAGTCTTTCCAATGACAGATTGGAGCAGATGATCTGTGACAATGATGAACCATAACTGGAACAATGTGAGCCCCAGATATATAACTTTGACCCATTGTAATTGTACAGTTTAGTTTTCTTAACTTTGTGATGTCAATTTGTGTTTATTTTAAACTGTACAGATAATAAAGACATTTGAGATGCACTGTGTCAGAGCAGGCTAACACCCCAAATTTGGTTCCCCATCAGTTACTGTTTCCGCTCCCTTTAACCTGAAGCCAACCTGGGGTGGCTAACTATAACTTTACCTATAAGCCAAACCCTAACTCCAACCTTTTGTGGCAGCACTACAGGAAACTCATCAAAAACACAAAGATCACATTCAGATCAAAAGTTCTCAAATAGATGTTAGCTATAGACTGACTATAGCAAAAGGTGCATCAAATGTGTTTGTTTGATCACTGAACTCAGCGAAAGCTCCACTTCTACCTCTTCCAAATGTTTTTTTCCGCTCTCTAAAGATTGGGAATAGGTCCAAAACTTTAAACCAAGAGAAAACATTCACAGGTACATTTACATAAGCAAATGTACCTTAACTTGTTCTCCCCTAGAAACATTTGCACCACATATCTTTCCATCCATTGCACTACATCTATAATTTACCTTAGGTTCTATTTGAATGCAGAGTAAAAACCTTGACCAGTGTCAGATATCAAATGCAACTATACTGCTGGACAGTATAGACACTCACCAGCCTTATAAAATATATAACATTATCTGTAATCTCCACTAAATCTGAGATCAGGTCTTTATTTTTATGTATTTTTGATGATCACAAAATGTTTTCTGACACTGACATTTATCAACTACAGTAATGATCTAAAACTACATCAGGCATTCATCAAATAATCCATCTATTTTCTCTGTGCCACACATGATGGAACACTTTACAAGTGTCTCACCTTGTCTACATTGCTATCAAAGTGTCCTCTTGTCTGCAGGAATTTGCCCCAGCATCAGTCATGCATTGTTTCTAAAAACTAAACTCTTCAGTTTATCACATAATCAAAATTAAGTGATTTTCTATGCGTTTTGCACAGTTACATTTTCTGATACATATTGTTGTGTCAAGAAATCACAGATAACAGTCAAACTGTAGATTCCATGCAGCAGATTTGCAGCACGCTTCAGTTCCTTGGTTGTGTTTAAATGATTGCTACAGGACCCTGCAGCTGGTTCACACTGGCCGTGAACCAGCTGATTTGTAGGTACCTTGTGTCAACTGCAGAGAGCAGTGTAACAAATTCACACATGCATTTGTCTGCTCTTTTCTGCTCTCTCCTCTACTTCATATATCAACCCCACCCAAACAGGAAGTAGAGATGACAACCTGCTCACAGATCTGACAACATAACCTTTCAAAAGGAAACTTTTGACCAACAATCTATTTAATTTTTTCATTCTGTAAATGAGACATCATCAGTTATATTTATGTTAACGCTAAAGCTTAGTTTGACAAAACCTTTGAAGGAATTGTTTTCTGTCAGAGTTTATTTTGAAGGGCTGTACCGGATGTGTTGTCAGTGGTTATATGCGTCTTGACGGTGCTGGTGGGGAAAGGCGTAGCTAGTAAACAACACAGAAAGCCGAAAGCCCACAACGGACATAACAGCCTGACGACGCGGACTTGTTCATTGTTCTCTTTGCTTCATATAAACCCAGTCGGTGTCGTCCGTTTTCCCGTTACGGACCGTGGTTGTCACAGTGACTGTCAGCGTCCAAAAAAGTCTGTTGGTGCGTTAGCCAGCTAGCTTGCTAGCATTGCCATCTAGCCGCAGCCGCCGCAGCTAGCATTAGCATTACCATTAGCATTAAACGACAACGATGATAGCGCTAATCAACAAACTGTTGGACTGGTTCAAGGCGCTTTTCTGGAAAGAAGAGATGGAGCTGACCCTGGTGGGGCTGCAGTACTCCGGGAAAACCACATTCGTCAATGTGATAGCGGTAAGTTTGGGGCCAATTTAGCCACTCACAGATGTCCTACTGCCAGCTGTCAGTTAGCATCTGGCTGCACCTATTGTTACCCTGCAGTGGTGAGGTCAGCTAACTGTTGGTGTTCGATTGAGCAAGACGGCGAATGAGTCATTGTGCTTCAAATGATCAGTAATTGTAAGTCAGTTACTGTTAGTTCAAACCTGGTTTCGTATTTTACAGAGCATATAACGAAATATGACAGACGCCGTAGCTTCTGATGACCATTACACCACTACGCGGTGAGGTGAACGTTTCATTGAAATGAGCACATCTACACCGGTTTAACCTCCGCTGCAAATTCAAATATTTCATCAGAGTGGAGGGGAGGCTTGGGACTGAATCTCCCACCCCTGGTGCCGTCTTCAGGCCCGGGGGTAGAACATGTAGGTCCAGTGTTAGAGGGTCGACCACCCACCTCCTGTCACAGTGACCTTCCCTCTGGTCACACCCATGTAACGTCACCAGCTGAGTACCCCTCCTGACAGTGTACAAGATGAATTTTATGTGACCCACAAACATATTTTATGTGTTTCTGCATTGCTTTTTACTTTGGTAGAATCTGAAATGCCATAAATATCAGTACTTGAGTCTTATATCAGATATTCAATCACATATTCAATGTCTGAAGATGCAAATTTTTCCTCATATTACACATTTTGTGTGTAGTGATTACAACTCCTGCTGCAAACAGACCATTCAATTTTTTTAGATGTTGATATGCTAATTTCTCCAACGTGAACATAAAACATTGAACTGTAAATATGGGGTGTACAGAAGAAAGTTTGATTGTGTCACTAAGAGAATACCTAGTAACCTCACCCCCCTTACATGTGTGTCAGGTATCACAGCTTGCAAACACGCTTGTAGCAGCTACAACTTTTTTCAGTTCTTGGTTGATGAATCTGCAGCCACTCTTCCTGTGATAAATTCTAAGATATATTAGGCTGCCTTGCACACACACCGCAGGTTTAAGATCTCTTCAATGATTTTCTGGGGCTGTAAGCTGAAGCTGAAGCTTGCATGGTTGTTCTTACACCACTCGTGTCTGTGTGAAAGGGTAAATTAAACACAAATTGTAAAGCGGGTAAAGTTTCTTAAGGTTGAAAAGATCCTCATTTTAGTCAAAGTGTCTTCCATCCTGTTACTCCATCATAAAGGCCCGACTGACAGTTATTTACTCCACTCTGCCCCTGAAACAGTGGCCTCACAAGCTTTAGAGAAGTTCTTATTGCCGTGCCCTGCTCTGTTCCTCACCATGGTTTTATCACAGAGGTTTACAGACAGTTCATGTCAAGTCAAGACATGTCATCAATAATTAAAGGATTGATATGCATCTACAGTATGTGAGAGAGGGACAATATCCAATTACGCACTTGGACTTTTATTTTTGACTTTGTTTTTGGGTCTCGCTTTTGACTTGGCCTTGTCTTTGTTCAGTCTTAGACTATGGTAGCAGTATTTAGTGTTTATGTTTAGTTATGTTATATTACATATTGCTTGATCATTTTACAAATTGCAAAGCTACTAAAATAGATATCTGCAGTTTTGTTTAAGAAGTATAAAGAGTTTCTGTTTCATGTAATGCATAATTACATAAAACAACAGTTGGACCCAGTTTATCGTATTTGTACATTTTATGTGATTTTGCATTCAGTACAGGAAACATAGCAACACTAACCCTGTGACTAAACGATCCAGCTTTTAAAGCACAAATATTGGCTCTGGGAAGGAGTCTTAAAAAGCTTATAAAAGCTCTTAAAAAGTATTTAATTCTTAAAAAGTGGGCATAAACCCTGGGGTTATTGAGTGTTGTTATTTGTTTTTCAGTCAGGACAGTTCAGTGAAGACATGATACCTACAGTTGGATTCAACATGAGGAAGATCACTAAAGGCAATGTTACCATCAAGGTAGGTAGTTTGATTCCCTAATGTCCACTCTGCTGACTCTCTGAACACAATTATGGTTTACAGTGCATTTAAGTGTTGTGGTTTATGTAGATCATTGGATAATTGTTTAACATATTTTTTTATTCAGAAGGGGGCTTGGTCGCTCAGTGGTAGAGCATTGGGTTGGGATGCAGAAGGCTGCGGGTTCTAATCTTGATCTTGGTGCCGGTCCTGAGCCCGGATAAAATGGGAGGAAGGGCAATCGGCATAAAAACTCATGCCAAATCAATGTTCGGAACACGTTCCCCTGTGGCGACCCCTGAAGGGATAAACCGAAAGCCGCTAAGCTTTGATAATTTTTTATTCAGAGAAAAAGTTTAATTATATAATGGTTTATGAATACAGATTTCCAACACTAATTATAATCCATTAAATATATTAGGAAAATGTGCTTTTATACGTGGCACCTACACACTCAACAACAGAGTCCACCTGCAAAGTTTTGGTTTATGTCCTTATGACATACACTGACACCATAATTGTCCCCATTAAGGCCTGATTTTATTTAACTAAAACATTGGAACAAGCCAGTCGCCATTTACTGTATGCCTGCATCTGTAAATCAAAAATACTTTTAACATAAGTTCTTAGAAAGACAGTATTTAGGGTACAGTCACTTTCTTTTTAGATGAAAGTGCCTTTCATTTTGTGCTCTTGATTTTCCTGTAAATAAATGGTAAATGTTCTGCACTTATATAGCGCTTTTCTACCTATTGGCACTCAAAGCGCTTTACTCTGCTTCTTATTCACCCATTCACACTCACAACCGCACACACACTCACACACCGATGTGGGAGCTGCTATGCAACTGGCCAACGCTCACCGGGAGCAACTAAGTTGGCGTTTAGTGTCTTGCTCAAGGACACGATATGACTGGAAGACCGCTCTACCTTCCTGCACCACAGTCGCCCCAATAAGAATAATTCAGCGTATTTTAAACTTAGAAAAGACTGTGCTCTTGCATCACTTTTTAATGTCCTTTTTATACATTCAAATTTTTTCTTGATTAGCCTTGACAGTAGATATTTTTTACACATTATTTTCTCTTTTATCTCCCTGTGCCTGTAGCTGTGGGATATTGGAGGCCAGCCTCGGTTCAGGAGCATGTGGGAGCGTTACTGTCGAGGAGTCAGTGCTATAGTGTAAGTCCTAGTTTCCTAAACTGTGGTTACTGTTACATAAAGAGATCTGTGGACGTGTCTGCTCTGTCCACACTACAGAAACCTGAGACATTAATGGAGTAGAAATTCCTAAATTTGAAAATATTTTGTTTTGGTCTGTTTGAATTCCATTGAATTCAACCTTATTTATATTGCGCCAATTTATCTCAGGGCACTTTACAAAATAAAGTCAAGACTATGATAACATATAGAGAAAACCCAACAATTCCCCCTTGAGCAAGCCCTAGGCAACAGTGGAGAAAAAACTCCCTTTAACGGAAGAAACCTCCAGCAGAACCAGGCTCAGGGTGGACGACCATCTGCCTTGACCGGTTAGTGTGAGTGGAAAGTGAAGAGAGAAACGAACAGAACAACAACAAAACATCTGGCAGATGGGTAAGACCAGTAGCTGCACACTTGAAAACACACAGAAGAGGGGAGTGGGAGAATGAAAAGAGTTCCGTGCATCAGGGAGGTGGGTCCCCCAGCAGTCTAAGCCTATGGCAGCATAACTATAACTAACTATATGCTTTATCAAAGAGGAAGGTTTTGAGCCTAGACTTAAAAGTAGAGAGGGTGTCTGCTTCCCGAATCAGAACTGGGAGCTGGTTCCACAGAAGAGGAGCTTGATAGCTAAAGGCTCTGCCTCCCATTCTACCTTTGGAAATTCTGGGAACCACAAGTAGGCCTGCATTCTGAGAGCGAAGTGGTCTACTGGGATGATATGGTGCTATGAGGTCTTCTATATATGATGGAGCCTGACCATTCAGACCTTTATATGTAAGAAGCAGGGTTTTAAATTCTATTCTAGATTTAATGGGAAGCCAATGGAGAGAAGCTAGTGAAGGTGAAATATGATCTCTCTTGCTGGTTCCAGTCATCACTCTCGCTACAGCGTTTTGGATTAATTGCAGGCTCTTTAGGGAGTTACTGGGGCATCCTGAAAGTAGGGAATTACAGTAGTCCAACCTAGAAGTAACAAATGCATGGACCAGTTTTTCGGCATCACTTTGAGACAGTATGCTCCTAATTTTGGCAATGTTCCGTAGGTGGAAGAAGGCTGTTCTAGAGATTTGTTTTATATGTGACTTAAAGGACAGATCCTGATCAAAAATAACTCCAAGGTTCCTTGCAGTAGTACTGGAGGCCAGACTTATGCCATCTAGAGTAACAATATGGTTTTGGTCAGATCACAGTATCACAATCATCAGAAATCCAGTCCTCAGGTCTTTGGCTATGTCATATTAACCCAGTTGTCTTGATGACAACAGAAAGCCACAGGGAAAATGGTTCACATTTATGTAATAGTGTGTGGTAAAGTTGGGGTGTAGTAAAAGTGATGGGCTGTACCAGATTTTTTATGTTTTTATGGGATTTAGGTGGATTCAACATATACGGATTACAGTTTAAAGATTGTCTAAAGGTCTAAAAAGCAGTGACAATGAAAGCAAGAGCATAATCTGTAATAGTCCTAGAAATTCAATGATCATTCTGTTAATTGAACTGATAGGAAAACAGTTGATGATGGTTTTTAATTACTGTACAGATTTTAACTTTCTTCTTCCTGTTTTAGTTATATGGTGGATGCAGCAGACCCCGAAAAGATTGAAGCCTCCAAGAACGAGCTTCACAACCTACTGGACAAACCACAGCTGCAGGGAATACCTGTAAGAACATAAATAATGATTTATCCAAACAAATCGAACCAGAACTCAGCAAAACCAACTTTGTATGACTGAACCAAAATGACTTGATGAAAGTGACTAAACCTGGAAAAATGTCTGTAATAGCTGAGCTAATTTGATTGTAATCAAATTTACACAAACCAAATATCAACCAAAGCTGACACTAGAGCTGAAACGATGAGCAAGACAAACCAAACCAGAGCAAATTACTTCTCTTCAACGTCTTTGTTGATCATACCTGAAGTTTGCTGTAGGGTAGCACTGATCTCCAGATTCAATTTAATTTCCATTTTCAAAGTCCAGTATAAATAAATTTCTTGTCGATTCAATTTATGATTTACTTACCTCAGATAAATACCAATGTTGCATTCGGCTCTTTTCAGAATCTACAAATTAAATTTTTCCTATTTCGTCAAGTGAGCAACACTGTTGCTTTAACATAAAAAAAACTTCATACTTCACATAGCAGACTAAACTGTATAAACATTTTCTCATTAAACCTGGAGAACAAGGATTTATTTTTCTTAGCAAATGCAAATGACTAAAACAGTACTATGTCTTTGGGCCTACATGTGCAAAACAGTTGAACAAGAATAATGCAAAAATGGATGTAAATAAATGCTCTCAGCAGCAAGTGCTCCAACTAACTACAGCTTATCCACTTTAATAATAAGTGAGCACACGCAGGGCAGAAACAGTCTGTTCACTTTAATTAACTTTAATTCACCCGCAGTGTTTGTGTTGATGAGACCTAGCATTAGCCACCCCATAGGGACAGACTGAATACATTTGAATCCACACACTATTCACTCAATTCTATCACTTTGCATCCTGTAGTCAGAGATATCATCTCTTGGTTAATAAACTTAAAGCTTAGAATGATGTATAGTCTTTTTTTTTTTTTTTCCCCAGTCTATCCCTCCCTCAGATGCTTTCTCTAGATCAGATATTCCCATGGTCCTCAGGTAACACTGCACTACTTACTGGTGATTATCTGTATCAGGTGTGTTCAGTCAGTCACAAGCTGAAAGATGCCATCTTACACAAGGGTGGGTTGGAGAAACACAAACCAAATTGGTATCTTCCAACTTCTGATCGACACACCTGAGCCAGGTAATCAACAGTGGGTAGGTGGAAAACGAGGGCAGTGTTCCTTGAGTACCAGGGATGGAAATCTTGCTCTGCTGTAGCTAAAGTCAACTGACTGACCTGAGTCACAACAGTCCTGTAAATTGCTGAGGATCAGCATAGACAACCATTCACTTCACTGTCATTACTCAAGACGGATAATGTAGTCAGTTGTCATCTAATTTACTCTTAAACTCAAACAATGTTTTGTTAAACCTTGTAATAACTACTTCCCCACAAACAAGGCATTTTACACATCATGCAGCCAAAACTGTACAGCATACAACAAGTAACAACTTTATACTGACTTTAGTTTCTGTTTCTGTTCTGTGTTTTCAGGTTTTGGTTCTAGGCAATAAGAGGGACCTACCAGGAGCTCTGGATGAAAAGGAACTCATAGAGAGGATGTAAGGACACACTGGCTCTCAGTTTTTAAAGGTTCCATGTATATGTCAGTAGGTATTGTTCTAAATCTTACTGTATGACTAAGATGAGTCAAGTTAAAATCAGTCACTGCTCCTCCAATAGAAAACAGCTCTAGATTTGGCTTTGAATGTTGCAATTTTTTTTATATTGGCTTGATGAAGAGGCCTTAAGCTGGTCAACATCAACTATCTGTCACTTAACATTACTTGTGTAACCTATAAAAAGCCAATTCATACTTTCCACTTGATCTTGGACACATACTTACACTTTGTACACACTTGAGCTTCATATTAAAATAGTGGGTGAATACACAGACATGTTCCACATGTGCACTGTAAAACTTGACAGTACAACATTGTAAAGTTAAAAATTAAATGTACTCCTGACTGCTTCACACATGAACTGTGTCAAGGAGGTGGCAATAAATGCTCTGGCACTGTGGAAAGTTTGTGCAGACACTTTGCCTGTAGCTGTTTGCACAGAGTCAGACCCCAAGTCTTAGAGACATAAGAGAGGAGAGAATTTATGCCACAATTGGTCACATAAACAGAAATATGAGTTGCCCTACCTCTCTAAGCTCATGGCCATACAAACCTATTGTCTACAACCTCACTGCCATTTGCTTCTTTCTTAAATGCATATGCAATTAGGAAACCGCAAAAAAAAAAAAAAAAAGCCAAATTGTGACTGTAGCCTGGTGACTCAAATACGGACATTAATATGTAACACATCAACTTTCAAAATACACCTTCTGTTCATTTTACCACTTTTTCCAGACGGGAAGCACCACTCTCAAAATATGCGACATCGGATTATAAATACTATAATTATATGAAATTATTGTTTCTGAACTTCGCTGCGTGAGCCTGTGCAAATGACAGACCTGTATTACCAACCGTTTAGAATGTACTGTTTGTCTGACCTGAATTTTCAAATCAGGAACCTGTCAGCAATCCAGGACAGAGAGATCTGCTGCTACTCCATTTCCTGCAAGGAGAAAGACAACATTGGTATGACACACATGCACTGCCATAATAGCCCTTTTATACTTGTGAGAGCGCTCGTTGCCATAATGCATTTACATTTACAGTTTAGCAAAGAAGTCAAAACAAAATTAGGCTGCAGCTTTATGTCAACCAGCATCCAGTTCACAAATTCACAATGTTTACACATTTTTCGCACATCAATTCAGATGAAGGAAGAAGTTAAAATGGTAGATAATGTTGAGTTTCATGTTTACACTGTCTGAATCTTTGTGGTTTAAAGTCTAGTTTTACTTCTTCCTGTTTTGTAGACCCAGATATCAGCATTTTGCAGTTTACTGATAGCTGTGTGCTGTTTCTGAGCTGTGTTAAATATTGCAAAGGCAATGTGTCGATTACATACATGTCCTTAATGTAGACATCTCACATGAGCCTACAAACAGGAAAAGGGTGGTGGAAAGTCAGTTTTACACCATGATAAAGTTCATTCTGAATAAGGAAAACGGTTCAGTGTTTGAAAACGGTTTAGCAACAAATCAGGTGTGAATCAAACATTTGTGAGTTGCAAACTGTACCAGAAACCTGGATTAGAAACGCGTTAAAATGCTCAACTAACAAAGGTAAAACCCTTATTTGCTAAGTCTGTCAGTGTCTCTAAGTATAAGCTCAGAATGATGTTGTTATATCTGTCAGTATTGATTATGTGTTTATTTTTTCCCCCTATCACTCAGCACTAAACAGGAGGGCTTTTGTTTTGAAGCAGCATGGTGTTAATAGTTGTGTAATTTTATATTAAAAAAACATAGAAATAATATGAGCATATTGCATAGATACATGCTAATTTCCAGCGGTAGTCCCTGGATAGGGTTAATTAAAAGATGACTGGCACTAAAGACGTACTAGTTCTCAACCCCAGTGTACAATTTTTCATCGACCATAATAAAAAAACTAAATGATGCATCGACCCACGGGCCTGAAACTAATGCTGAACGGTACAGTCAGAGTATTTTATTTTGCGTACTCAGAACGGGAGGTGAGTTGATTTCACAAACTGTCAGTAATTTCTGGATAAAGACCAAAATCAATACATACTTATATTACCTACCTAGAACTTTGTCTTCGCTTCAACCCTGCTTTAATGTGCAGCATCACAGTGTCTGACTGCAAGTGTTTAAATTTTTATGGATACAGCGACTGAGTGCTGATATTGGCTTAGTCTGCAATGTACCAATTGAAATGGTCGACCAGAGGGTAGGAGCTCACATTCAGGGTGAAGGATGTTCACTTATAATTTTATGTATCCCTCTGAGTGGCATTCTTTGCTCTCCCATAATCTTCATAGCAGCCCCTACACGATGAGCAAGCTTAGAGTTATGTAGATGTACTGACATGTTACCATTGTGTTCACGTATCCTGCAGTCAGTCAAGAAACTGAAACCTAAAAAAAGAGAGAGAGCTATGAAACAGAACAGTGATCCAAAGCAAACATGAATGAATCAAGAAATGTGGGCTAAAGCTTTTGGATGTCAAAATGTGTGTTAGTAATGTTAATCAGTAGTTATTGAGTTAGTTAGTTGATGAATCGATGATGTAAGTTTAGGATTATGTTATCTGTAATATCCTTTAACCAACATGTAGATTATGATGTGTGTATTTAAGTGACTCTTCTTTTGGAGTTTAGCTTGAGTGGTCATGACCAAAGGTGAAATAACATCAGCCATAATATCTTTCCAGAGTTGTTTTGCTTTCCAAAAGGCTTCAAACACTTACTATAGACGTTTGTATTGGATGATATTTTGCCGTCTAACCAGAACATGAAACACGGCCAGCTGCATGTCTCACAGAGCAGGTGCCTGTCTGAATCCAGCCTGAGGGGCCAAAACCGATTATCTGTCAGCAGCAAACAGGTTTAAAAGGAACTGACACATATAGGCATCAGCACGACCCCTTAAAGCTTCAAAAACAATCAGTAAAATGTTAACAATAATTAATTCTGAAATGTAATGGTAACCAGTAAAGGCCAGAAGTGATGTGATGTGGTTGCGTCTCTTCAAAGGCCTTAATAGTGTGATATTAAAATGGGCAAATAAAAGTGAGGTCAGTTCATTCATCAATTATACTTGCAGAGAAAGTACACGGCCTCTGCATCCCAGCCGTTGCTGACAAATGTAGAGAGTATGTTGTAATAATAGAGTAAACAGCAGGAAGGAAGGACTACGTCAAGGAAGTTTCAAAACAGAAGTACATACCAGAAATGAAACTTTCTCATAGTAGTGGTGTTATGCAAATTCTGTATCTTCAAGACTTGTCGGAGAAAAGGCCAAGTTCCAGGGTTATGTTCAAGATGAAAGCGCAGGCACACAAACTTTATGTTTTCTTTCCCACGGTTTCTCTCCATACACACACTTTCTGTCTCTACACTGCTGATATCACACCTCTCTCTCTGCAGACATCACTCTCCAGTGGTTGATCCAACACTCCAGGACTAAAAGGAGTTCCTGAGAACAGACACGACCCCCACAGAACAGGCCATGCCCAGCCACACATTCTCTTTGATCTCCTAACCTAACTGCTGCACCTTTCACCTACCCTGTCCTGACATGACCTCTAGCTACCCTCACCATTCAACCTGTAGATGCTCTGATACCTCTGAGTTTTTGTTTTATTTTGCAATATTCAGGCGAGTATGAAACTGACACCCGGGAGCAGGTGGAGCATGTCAGAAACCAAAGCAAAACATCAGCAACAACAGTTTTTTCCTAGTTAGCTGTAATCGTTACCACAGATATTGTATTGGCTTTCAATCTGAGCACGAAAATGTGTGAGTAAATTACACACTCATTAACAAATTAAACCGATATCTTTTGACATGAGTTGTTGTTGTTTCCCCAAATCTCTACAATGGAGGTAGTAATTAAAATGGCTCATTAGCACTAGCCCACCTTTAAGGGGAATGAACCAGCAGTGTTGGTATGATGTTCTTCAGGTGATCAGATTAAAAGTCTTTAAATGATACTTTTTAATCATAATTTTTGATGTGGAAAAACGCTCATCACAAAATGTGAAAAACAGACCAAATCTACGTCTTCACCTCCACTGCATGGGAATGGAGGCGCCGTCATCTCAAAACCGTGACTAGTGAAACCAAAACTCTTTCCACACTTCAAATAAAACCACGTGTCAAGTGTTTGATACTAGCAGAAAACAGAAAAGTGGTATCAGTGCATCTTTACAGATCCACACAACAGCTGCCATCATAACATACATCTTATTTGTACACTCGATACTAAAACTGTTAGCATCAATATTAATCTCTTACAAGGGCAGATGACCTTTTTTTCTTTCTAATAGGCGTCGAGATGAAAACTTTGTCAGCTGATTAACTGTAACTTGTTGTGTGGGTCTGTACGCTTTCCTGAACCTTTTCCATAATTCTCCTCCCCTCCCACCCCCAGTCTTCATCACTAACAGGAACTTTTCTTCATTTCCGTTCTCCTTTCCTTCCTCATTCCTGTCCTCTTTCCATTGTCCCCTTTCTACCTCCACATCATCCATCCATCAGTTCACATTTATATAATCCTGAGTCCCCTCTTCCACCTTTGCCTGTTGTAAACTGCTTGTCCTCCTCTTTATTTCTCCTATTCTTCTTCTTTCCTTATTTTTGGATGTTTTCTTTTCTCTTTCCTTGTCGCCAGTCCCCCCCCCCCCTTGCTGTCTCTCCCTTTCTCTCCTGCCAAGCAAGGGATTAAAAATCTTTTTATTGCACTGTTTGATTTTGGTTTTGTAAGATATTAATAATGAGAATAATGTTAATAATCTTCTTATTGTGACATAACCTGGTCTGTCTGGATTTAATGAAGTGGTACTTTAACTTGAGAAGGAAGAAATGTTATTGTTTCTATTTATATCTCTGTAATAAGCTTTTTATTTCTTATGTTTTATATTTTTATTTTTATTGTTGTTTTTTGACATCTACTCTGGATTTTTAGCCAGAGTTCAGTGTTTTGTGCTCTGAGACATCTGCTGATTGGATCAGGAGTGTCACACGTGATCAACATTTACACGAACAAAAGGGTGAAATGTAATTATTAATGTTTCATGCAAGGAAAGTCCCACTTAATTTTTTAAAATTAAATATAGTTTTTCATAGCTTTTCATTCACCTATTTTCCACTTTGAAACATTTTTTATTCATGACGGCGCCCATTACAACAAAATAAATGTCTGAGACAACAAATTTATAAACAGAAAAACTTATTTTAATTCCAAAAGAAATATGTTTTTCAAATTTACATTCACAAAATATTATAAAACATGAAAACTGCAGTTGGATTTTAATTATAATTTTGTGAATCATCTTTGGCACATAAATTGATTATTGGAAATCTGATGTTGAGAATGGAAAAGGCCTGACTCTGATGCTACGCAAGGAAAACTATTGTAATCAGAAATAAAATGTAGGAATATTACAATTTCAGCCTTGGTGGAAGCCTGATTAACATAACAAAATGATAACATACTTCATACACGTTTGTATGAAGATTATCATTAGTATTACACCCTCATTATTTTCACACTACTTTATATGCTTTATTTTTTCATCTGTTTGTTTAATTTTCAGTTTCTTGACCAGCTTTATACTAATGATTAATATCATGTTCTGACACTTCCTGGCTCTGACAGTAGCCAATCAGACTCCAGAACATACAGAAACCTAAAGAAACATTACATGTCTGTATGTTGCTCTGTACTGAAGTAATTTTGTTAGAGTGGTCGGAATGTCAGCAGGATACATGAGAAAGAATTCAGACGTGCCTGCTTTGCATTGTTGGGCCAAACTTTCTGGCTTCAAATTGTGGATCAACAGACACTTAAGGCCTTTCTTCAGTCTGTGTTTTTGTGGTCTTGCCAAATGAACGCAGCCCTTATTTAAAGTCCAATTTTTGTGCGGCCTTAAATAATTGAACCACTTGGATTCCTGCTCTGCTGCTATATATTAATCACCTGTACTTTATAAACTACTCAGTTGTCTATAAAATAACCAAATTGTACCAGAGTTTCAAAGTGATTGTTCAGCCCAAGCACATATTCTAAACACAGTTTATTATATTTACTGTTTTATATAGGAACTAAAACCTCATCTATTACATTGAGCACTGCCTCAGCTCTAGAGGATGCTTGAGAAGGTGACTCGTATTGGCTTGGGTTAGACAAATATCCTAGCATATATTTTACATCAACTAGCAGTGATAGCAAATTTAGTTTTTAACCCTCGAGGCAAGAAATTAATCACTTCAATATGTAAAAATAATGTCTATTTGATGTAGAAAGTGTGATAAAATGTGGTCTTGTTTAGTTGCATGCATACTAATGTAGTTGGAACTAATTTGAAGTCTAAACTCCCAAAAGCTGAACATCCGATAATGGTCACATGCAGTCCCATGAATAACACGTCAGAATCCCAACAACGTCAAAAAGATTTTACATACTCTTGATACAGAACATCTTTTTTTTTTTTCCCCAAGAGTGGTTTCCACCACAATTCAAAACGTGTCACTATGGCTGAAGAAATGTGTGTGTTTGTGTGTGTGTGATTCTGATATTTTGCTGCCAGAAGTAATACTAAAATGAAAATGCAGTTCTTTAGCCCAACACTGGAAAGTTGCATTTTTCCTTAAAACCTATCCAGAGCTGTGTTTATGAACTGAAGGACCCAGAAGATGTCAGGGCTTCCTTAAGTCAACCCAGCCCACAACAAGCACAATTCATTTCAGATGGATGTATCGGGTCACATTGTTCAAATATACAAGGAAGAAGTAAAAACTGAATCTTCTTGGGTACTAAATTACTCTGTTCCACAGCTGCTACAGGATTCAGGTTGTGGTGTTTTCAGAACCAGCCAAAGGTTGTAGTCTGACACAGTTCTGGACCACTCGAAACGTATTGATCTGTCGATCAGCCAGCAAAGTGATTATTAGTTATTGATGCCGACTCTTAAGACTAGATTGCTAAGAGTTTCATACTCACATCTGAGCTTTTTTGTAGTACTTTGCTTTAATTTGACTCCAGCACCGGAATAACAGTTGTTCTATGGGATTTAAAACTGGGACGTAGACCCCAAACTGGTCAACATGTTGTACTTCATGTAGTACTTCAAACTAGTTGGAAAGCCTGTTTAAGCACGTCCAAAGTCACAGACTGAGCGGTTGAGATGTGTCAGTTCTCGCTGCAGCTGAGAAACTTTGAAAACCACCAGCCACTTTGACCAGTTTACCAGCCTGCCAGGTACCACCATCAAATGACAACTGTTGGTATTATTTTCTCTCCCTCTGTATCAGGCCAAACGCGTGAACCGTGAAATCCCTCTGCACCTCTGTTCTTATCGGCTCTGGCCTCTTCTGTTTGCATGCTGAGGGCAGGGATTGTATATGTGTGGGACCTCAAGTAAATGAATATTTAGGTGCAACTTTACGATAACATGGCCTTAATCCAGTGAGCCAACCTGAGTACTAACATACAGAAAAGTAATGTAAGTACACAAACTGAAACGTATCTGAAACACTGCAATAAAACAGAAGGATTGTGGTTAATCTGTTTTTACTTGGTTCTTTATTTGAGATTGTGTACTGATTGTGTACTTACATTACGTTTCTTACCCCTAAATACACTGGAATATTGTCATTGGAATGTAGAGTTTGATCTGATTTGGTTTTTTTAAATGCAAACAGTAGCGACCTGCGATCCTGCATGTACAAACTGAAGCTGTATGGGATGTAACATGTTTCATGATTATTCTGTAGATTTACATCTTCATCAGATCTACACAGTGTGCTGTGTATTTGTGTTTGCAAAAGTATTTTAAAATTCAGACAGAAGCAAAAGAGGAACTTCTGCCACAACCTCACCTGCTGCCACTTGCATGGACAAGGGGAAGCTAACTGAACAGCAACACTTGTGGTTTCTCGAAAAACGTATAAAATACTATTGAAATTCTCACAAAACTCAGTCTCAGTAGATGTAGGGGACCAATGCAGCTGGCATCTTTCAATTACATCCTCGTAAACACAGAACCTCCTGTTAGTCTTTTTGAGATTGGTAATACTTTAAACAATTTACAAGTGCATATTTTTAATTAGCTCCTACTTTTGATTTGACATGTTTTTGGTCATTTTCAAAAAAGAAAAAACACCATAAAAAAAAACGTATTTGGGATGTTTTGAGACCTGAGTTTGAAGTTTTGGTGAATCTGAAAATGCTTAAGTTACTCAAACTCAATTTAGATTTTACCTAATTTAACATCCAGAACCGGTGAAACCCTTGGCCAAGGGAGATGCTCTGTTTTCAGTGCCCTTCTCACTAAGACACTAAGACCTGTCCATCAAAGCACTTTCCATGTGTGCTGGTTGTGACTGAATTTTTCTCTTATTGTTGCTGATCCCATGGTTGTGGCACTAAATGTGTGTTGTTGCGTCAGGTTTTGTACACGCAGGATGAACACGGTGAAGACAGCCTGTCAGTTTGAACCTGTTTGTACATTATTGTTTGATTCAGTTGATATAATGTGTTTTAATAGAAACATGCTTGTGTATGATACTAATTAAATACTATGGAGAAACAACACGAGATGTTTCTTATTTCATATGTATATTTCATATATATTTTTCTGGGAGTTTCTTTTGACAACTGTTACTGATATACAATAGGGGCTGACGGGGTAGAGCATCGGGTTGGGATGCTGAAGGCTGTCGGATCGAATCCCACCCTCCCAGGTGTGCCCCACCCCCCACCTCCCAGCCATCAAAGGTCACCACTCAATAAAGGGGGAAGGTCGCAGCAGGAAGGGGATGCTGCGTACAAAATGCATGCCACATCCACATGAGGAAGACGTTCAGCTGTGGCGACCCCTGAAAGGGGGAAGGGGGCGGGGGGGTCTTTTTACTGCTATACAATAATTAGCATATTATGTTATGAGTGCAGAGAATAAAGTGCAAATAACTAATTTCCAACATTGGTTATTGTTGACATTGTTGACACGTTCTCTTATATTTATACAGTGAAGTGTTTTGGTCCAGTTAGGCGTCAGTGGCTTAGACCTGTATGGTCACAGACAAACAGCAGGTGGCAGCACATACACACTACAGACGCTGTGTTGTCGCTCATTTCGCTTGTGTTCAGTAGTATTGTGTTATTTGTATGTGCCTCACACCGTGTTTGTGTCGTCATATGAAAGTGAAGGTTTGGCTGTTGTGTCCAGTGTGTTTGGGTCCAGGCCCTGCTGTGTGTGTGTGTGTGGATCAGATTCACACTAATTTAGCACTTTGGTGGCAGTTGCTGTGCTCAGCAGTTCCGCTGCTCTGTGATCTGAAGTCTCATTATTAGTTTTTACTTTGTACTAACTAATTTGAGTTGTGCTGCCCGTCTGTTAGTTCCAAATGTCTCAGGTTCATTGCAAATGTAGTTCTGTCCAGACAATCGAAGTAGAAAAAACTAGCAAAAAGTCTGATGTTCCAGCCACTCAGTGTTCATTTGGACAGTGATCAAAACGCTTTGCAATATGTGAACTGAGTGTGTTCACAGTAAACTGTGGTGAGGAGAATGACAACCCTGAACTTATTATATGTCTTGGGATAGAAGGTCTGCGGTCAGACCCGTCCATCTCATTCTGGTTGCAGTAGCTTAGGCAGGTCCCTGCTGTTCCTTGTTGAATCTTCTGCATTAGGAACCAGGCTTCTGTAGCTAGAACAGAACAAACTGCAAAGGTTTCTCACGCCAGCTGTTCACAGAGCTGAAGGCCTCCAAAATGGCCACCATAGGAATGCTGTGTTACATCACACCTCCAGCTCTCCGATCATTTAGGGGTTTGTTTTGGCAGATACGTGACAGTTTAAAGGAGAGAGAGTGAGTCTGCATCTTAGTTTTCTCAGTGATTTGAAAAGCAGACAGACAAAAAGAAGTAAAAGAGAAAAAAGTGGTCATTTGGCTGAGACGTGACCACACTGATAAAAACTAACTCCTCCTAACTCCGTTCTCTTCTATTCATCCCTTCATAGTCCCTCCCTTCTTTTTTCCTCGCTGTGCTACTTGTCAACAAGTGGCTGAACCTTTCTTTCATAGTGTGAAGTGTGTGTGTGTGTGTGTGTGTGTGTGTAAAACTACTTCTATACCAATCAACAAAGAAGCAGGCCTCAGTGTTTCCTGTCTGCAGTACAAGGTGGTCCCACCAGTGTGTATGTGTGCTTGTTCCCAATGAGAGTAAACCTAGCTCTCCATCAGGGACCCCATGGCCGTTGTTATGGCAACTGAACCCCCCCCCTTCTTTTTCCTTCCCTCATCAGTTTTCCCACAGAACAAAACTAACATTGTGCTCCTGGTTTTCTGCGTCTGTGTGTGAGAGACATTCAGGTCAGATTAGTTTGTGTTCACTGAGCTTGTGCTCAGAGAAACACACAAGCTCATACACTCACAAATCCACACTTGTCGCTTTTGAATCTTAGCCCTCTCATCAGCAGGATGATGAGAGGGCTAAGATTCTCACACACACACATCCAGACAAGTGCTTCATATCAGTGGAATTCACACGGTGAGCATGAGTGATTGTATGCAAGTAACAAAAAGATTAAACTGCTCAGTGTGATGGTTTTTTTTCTATTTCCACTGTCCCCCAGTATCACTGAAGAAGAATGGAATGAGTCTGAAAAGCAGGGTTATCATTAGCTCTTGTCTGAAAGATACAGTGAAATCAGTGTGCATGTCGGCTTTCGCCACCGTAAAATCTGCCTCCAGCTGAATGTGACGCTGTGCAGTTTTTCAGCGGAGATGATGTTTGCCTGTTGGTCATAGTGCCGAGATGGGATGGTCAACCTGCCCCTAAGCCAGAGCGGAGTTAAAAACCAAATGCTTACCAAGAATCCTAAGATAGAAATTAAAATCAGTGAAATTGCAAACAAATTTACAAAACGCTGATTTTTGTCTCCCCTGCTATAATATGCATATGTCATAACACAATCACCATACAGAGACTAAAGCCACTAATCAGCCAGTCGCTTGCATTAGCTTGTTTGTCTGTGCAATGCACCTCTGTTGTTGTCCAGAAACTATTAAAAAGACTAATTAAATGTTTGTGCATGATTTACGTGTTGCGTCAATATGCCAAAACATTGTCCACAATGCAGGACCTACGTCATAGCCCCTACGCCACAGCCTGATGTGCAGCTCCCCAGAAATGTCTCCACCCATCACGGCAACATGCTTATTACAGAGTAGCCTCTGCACAGCATTGACACACAAAGGTGTGTTGTTTGTTGGTAGTGGATGAACTGCACGTCCAACTTTCATCCACTGGACTGTGGTTTGAGTCTTAACATGGTTAAGTGTCCTTTTATTAACCTTAGCTATGATCTGTCCTTAACCTCCTGAAGGTTTTCAGTTATGTAAGCATAAATATGTGTTACCATATATTAAAACCTTTTAAGAAAAGTCGTAAGAAAAAATCCCTTTTGGCAGCTGTTATTTTTCCTTAAGTAGTAAAAGTTCTGTGAAAAAAGGAACCAACACATGTGGAGTATAAAGTAATGATGTGTACTATGTGTACAGGGAGACCACAGAGTCATGTGGGTTAGTCTGTGTGAAACGCACAGCCACCTTAAAGATAAATGTGGGACTTGAACCTGTGACCTTTCTGGTATTACATAACTGCAGCTGGTTCCCATCCAGTCCATCTTGGAGACTTTCTCGCTTGACCAATGGAGGTCTAGTCTCTGCTGTGTGAGAGTGGTTTGGTGGGGAGGGGGGGTTCATTAGTGAACAGAGGCGGTCTGTTCACTAGTTTGTATCAATGAGGCGAGTTCTCATCACTACTAATGAGAACAACATCCCCAACCTCCTGAAACACGCTGTTCCTGCAGTTCCACATGAATCTCTGCCTGTTTCTGTTTCTCAGGCTCTCGCTGTTTCTTCTGGTTTCGTTTTTTCCCTCCACACTTCACAAATTTAAGAGCTGAAATCAGCTTTTAGCGGGTCTGCACATTCTTCTCTGCCCTAAGGCCATTTGTAGCAACAAAAAATACATTTTAAAGGTGAAAGAAATAAAAAGAAATTACAGTTGGGTGCATAAGTTTGCAGCACCTTATTTTGAAATGGCAAAAAGTGCAAATGTTTAATAAACTGTGGGTGTGTTCTGTAGGATGACGTATATAATCTACCATATCCACATCCCACTGTTCTGGTGCTCAGTACATGTGCCACACATTACATGTACTGTTGTGTGGGATAATGTTTCCTACATTTTATTAGAATTTATTTTTTATTCATTGTTTGTTGCTGCTACTAGGTAGTGCATTACTGGCTGCTTTTTTTTTTTTACCAAATTTTGAGCATTTTTCAATCTTGCCTGAGGTAGTAATTGAAATTCTGATGCCATAACGTACTGGAGGCTGTAGCTCAGTTGGCAAGGCAGTCGTCCACAGAGCAAGACACTGAGCCCCAAGTTGCTCCTGCAGGGCGAGCATCTTGCATGGTAGGTGTGTGTGTGTGTGTGTGTGTGAATGGGTGAGAAGCAAGAGTGTAAAGTGCTTTATATGCAGCCATTTGTCATTCACATCAAATAAGTAGTAGTCAGGCAGATGTGGTCTGGGCTGAGACAGATGCTGTGTTGTAGTAGCTGTTTCCTCACATTCTTGACTATTTCAGATGTGGGGATGCATGTGAAAAGTGATGTGACATTTTAGGACTGGGTGGGCAGTTTTCCCAACCAGCAGGTAAGTTGCCAGATGTTTGAGTGGAGCTCCCTTATTGTGTATTTTTGAGAGTCCATGAATGCATCTCCTGGGAATAGGCAGTGGAATAGAGGTCAGTCTATGGCTTTGTCCTTCTTCAATTGTTCTGGGGAGTCTGTGACTGATGGGGTATCACTTCAAGGCCTCATAGGCTCCTTCTCTGTATTCAGGACCACTGTGCACCTCCCTACATCAGCCTGCAAGATGGCAAAGCTCCGGTCCCTGCTCACAGGTGTCACCTCCTTCTCTGAATCAACGACACCATTGTGGTGCTCATGAGGAAGGCACTAATCCCACTGCACCAGTGAACCTAATTAGAGGCCACAGGTCAGACTGTAGTTGTGGGAAGCTTCCAGGTGTGTGTGTGTGTGTGTGGGAGAGAGAGAGAGAGAGAGAGAGAGAGAGAGAGACCACCTCCCAGTGGATGCTGTGACCAGTTTTCCTGCTGTTCACTGGTCAATTATCACATGACCAAAGTTCCATATAAACCTTGTTGCAAAGACTTGTAACAACAGATACTGTATTTTGACTTCTTTCACAGTGTCTTATTTCTGTCTCTTATGGTTTGTCCCTCTCAATGGCAGCAAGTATCATTTCCTAACTCCCCTTTAAATTTGTAAAACCCCTTCAATGGTTGCCAGAGGTAACTGGCCAAAGCTGTTTGATTTTCTAAATTAGCAGAGGTCTGTGTGTGTGTGTGTGTCCATTACTGGTTTTTCTCGCTTGTGAATTTGGGCTGGTGTCCCATGGCAACAGGACAGTAGTGAGGTCATTGATATGCAGTGCAGCAGCTCTGCTAAAGGGAAATCCTGCTCAGTGTTCTCAGAGAGGAGGAAGGATTCCTTAAACCAAAAAAAAGTTAGTTTCTCACAATCGTTCTTCAACACAAAACGGTTATTTATGTTGTGTGATTTACCTCATAAGTTGCTTTTAGTGTTTTTGTCTCGTTGTGGCTGCTGAAGCCAATATCTGAGTCCATTAAAATCACAATTTAAAGATTGTTACCTTCTTTAAATAATCTGACAGTATTAGATTGTGTTTCAATTAGACTTTTTTTGTCAAGCGCTAGGTGTTGGTCAACTTGTAACATTTGAGAGAAAAGGTTTGTAGAAAAGTAGAAGTATCAAAAGTATTTTAGTGTCTTTTAGAGTATTTTAGCAGCAGAACCTGTAGTGGCAAGAAAAGGTGAACTGTTTCCTACTTGCCTGTTTAAATTGATCTTGAATTATGCCCCTGCCAGGATAGCAGGTTCCAGATCTTCCAAGACCTGAGCCAGGCCAGAACTGTACCGGAGGATCTGGAAGTATCTAACACTGCTGATAAATCCATTAGGTTTTAGCCAGAAAACTGACCCACAGCTTTTGCAGGCAGGAGGGATTCCAGCATCATATCATATCTGTGGAGCGACCAGTGTTAAAGCCAGAAGGCTTCACATCAAGGAGATTGTTCTGATAAAGGAAATCTGAGAGTGGAAGACGTTCAAGGGTCTTGGCCAAAAATAGAAGAGAGTCGGGCAAATGAATCTTATAATTAAAGCTAATGGTGGTGGGTTTTTTTGCCAGGCTGTTTTATTTGCATTTTACAAGAAACAAATTATTTTTGCAAACATGATAAATAACGAAGGGTGCAGTGATATTTACTGAGCTTTATTAGCAGAAATTCAAAATAGGATTCATGAATAATTGTATTAGTGTGTGCACACCTTAAAATAAGTTGTGTTTTCATTAGGATGAGTTTTTTCGTGCTGTGTCACTGTACAAGTTTACGATTGATTATTATGTTTCATCATTTGAAGCATGTTTGATGTATCGTGTCATATCTAAAAGAAGCCACAGCTATGAAACGACACACTGAGATTTATAAATTATACTTTATTCAGGATTTGTCATCCTTGATCATAACAGCAGACCTGCCATTAATATGGACACACAATCAAACTGGGCTGTCTTACCTTACCAGGTTATTTTTACTCATCTGTTTCTATGCAGTCACATTTAATCCAAGGCTGCTATTATCCAGACAAACACGTCCTTCTTAAACTGCCCTGAAACATAGATTGTTGTGCACTGAGATAAACTCCCGTGAAGATGAATGAATGAGCTCACCAACCCCATGCAGGCACGAGCTTAACTCATTTACTGACACTTTTTAAAAAGTACGTATGTTTTCTAACGTGTGGAGAATGAAACAATCTTAACCCATGTAGCCTATTGTTAACCTGCAACAGAACAGAAGTAAACTTACTGTTCATTTGTGGCACAAAAGTAAAAGTTACTTCCAAACGTTGCTTTAAGGCTGTCAGGTTTCACAAAGCCCCTAGTTTTACCTTTATATATGATTTTTCAATCTACCAGATTGAATTCGTACTCCACAACAGATGTGTTCCTAAACGTCATCATCAGTGGAATATGCATAAATCCAAAGATGAAGATGAGGAGCTGAAGCATGACAGTTTGTTCCTGAAGCCTAAAGTTGCACAAATAACAAAAGCAACGTGAAAAATGCTGATTATCTTTTCTACCCACTGAAACTTCCATCCTTGATTGTAAAAACCCTTCTATCAAACAGATGCACAGCTCCACCTTTATTCCCTTGGAGCAGCAGCTTGAATGTGAAAGCAAAGTTAGACGGACTAGTTCCTACTGGTTGTTGAGTCTTTTGTGGTTAAACAGTCCGGGGCTGAGTGATAAGGAGACACTAAGGCACAGTTGGCTGTGACACATCTTATCACACACACACACACACACACACACACACACAATGACAAATGCATATAGTACATAGACACTGTGGTGACATAAGAAATTTACTGTTTTAATTTAAAGAGTTGTTAGTCACACATCCATAATTAAACTGCGCTATGTTGTGTTTTCTTTCACAAATTGTTCTAGTTTGGATTTGCAATGCACTAAATACATATTAATATGCAATTATCTACACAGTTTATATTTTCTATACAAGGAGACCACTTCAAAACTGAAAGGGTTTGAGTCCGGTTGAAATGTCCTCTCCTGCCTTCCCCACTGTCTTTATTTTTAGAGATATTTGTCATTATGGGACTGGATTTGTGGCTTAATGAAGCACCAGATGGTTACAGAAACAGGTGTCATAGAAATTACTTTTAAACCTTCAATATTGCAAAGATTTCCATCTGTGAAGATCCTCAGGCCTCCTGGTCATGTGTTTTCCCATAGGTGCTGTTCAGTGGCAACTGAACTTCTGCTTGTAGTTCTTGAAGGCATTTCACCTCACATCCCAAAGGTTACATCAGTTCTAACCAACTGGTTTACAGAGGCAGACATATGACGGCATCCAAATTGAGCTGCACCACCCTCTGGAGCACAAACTGCGAGTGCTCAGAAGCCTTCAAAACCCGCAGCTACCCAAACTGGGCCTTTGTTAAATCCATAAATAGAACCCAGTAGGAGCCCGTCCACAACAGACATAAGAGACAAGAACAACAAGGGAGCACTGTCATTCCATACGTTGTTGGAGCATCTAAGAAACTTTCAAAGCACATACTACGCTGAGGCAAAAACTTGTTCACCCCATGGACAAAACACCTGAACATAAGCAGAGCAGTGCCGGTACAACAAGGAACTACAGATTAGTACATCGGTGATACTAAACGTCCACTTCACAAATGCATGGCACAACACAAGAGAGCCGACTCCTCAGGACAAGACTCGGCAGTCCATCTGCAGCTTAAAAGACAGGGGTGGATCCTTTGAAGACACCAATGTCTACATTCTCGACAGGGAAGAAGACCGTTATTTTGACTGTTAAGTAATCGACCCATTTGTCAATGACACCACTTATCAAACACAGTGCCGTCCTTGCATCACCCCTGGCTCAGCTCCACAGTCCTTTACACATACGTGACTCCAACAACACACATGAAAACTGGGTGGATGAACAACCCCCAGGTGACCATCGAGGTGCCAACAACCGAGCCACTCAACAGCTTCTCCGAACCAGTTAATCAGAATTGATAAAGGTTTTTGGATGAGAGGTGAAACATCTCCAAGAACTACAAGAAGCAGAACCCTTTCAGGACCACAATTATTTCTTTTCATACAGGCACTAAATTCTTCTTCTATTTGTGGTTTCTCTGCCACGTGTGGGAACAATTCTTAAATAAAAGGCTGCTTTGGAGTCACAATAAGACTGGAACACCAATATGTTAAAACTGCCCAATTTAATGAAACTAAACACATAATACTACAAATAAATGCAGGGAGTTTGTTGCAGTGTTCCTATTCGATTTGATTCCACACTGAAAACCAGCCCTACATCAACTCCTCTTCTGATCGATCATCCAATAACAGCAGCAAATGTTTTTTAGGTTCTCAAAGAAGCAAACCATGCATATAACCGGCTTCTGCTTTTCCATAAAAACACTTTTAAACTTCAGCTTCACAGCATTTATTTCTGTCTATTCTGCAGCTTCAATTGTTCCATCATATTACACAAAGATTACACCAGACATTTTGGAGAGAAGAGTGCATTGGCAGAGTACTGCTTTTACAACAGCTGGTTGTGCAAGAACAGCAATCTCACTATAGATTAAACCTCACTTCCTGCACAAAGAGGAAGCTGGAAAGTAATGTGTCCATAGAGGAAGCGTAGACTGGAAGAATGGACAGAAAATAAGATGACCAAAGATCATTATCCAGCCGGGTGTATTCTTTAAAAACAGAGGGAAAGTGGAGAGGAGATGCAGAAGGTGAGGAAGAATAAAGGGGGAGGAAGTAGGTGAACACTGGAGGGAGAAGAAAGGAAACTCGAGAAAAGTATTAATGAAAAGATGAATGGACAGGATTGATGATGTAGAAGGAAACAATGACTGGGAGGTTAAAGAGTGAACCAATGGCTCTAACTGGAGATGGACAAGATGGCCGATGTGTCTTTAGCCTTGTCGAAGAAGATGGATGTCTCATTGGCTGCCTTCAGTTTGGCCTGGGTGGAGCCTGGTGAGCTTTGAGCTGTGTTCGGCTGACACTCCTGACAGCAGCAGCAGCAGCAGTCCATGAAGGCCTGACCGAGAGCCTGAGACACAAAGACACTTGACTACTTGACTGAAAACATTGAATAGCAACATAGTACAGTGTCATCTGCATATGGCAGGTACTTGTGTAAGTGATTCCTGATAATACAGTCATGTGGAGACATGTATAAACGAAACGTGGCCCAGCAATGAACCTTGCGAGGCTCGGATGTGATCCTTTGAATTGACGAGAGCCTGACTGATTTAAAATGGGGTGGTCAACAATGTCAAAAGTACCAGAACAAGTACAGGAACTAATTTGTGTCGAGTGTTCAGAGCTGTTTTGTCTACTTTTAATTGTCTGACCTACCTTACAGAGACACAGGAGCAGCACAGGTGTCACTGACGCCTTGAAGAACAAGAGAAAGTGATGTAACAGCGCCAGCATAGCGGCCGTGTCCTCAGAGACACTGATGTGCATGTAGGCCAGCGTGATGTTGCAGATGTGTTCGGGCAGACCACAGACACCGTACACCACAGCTAACGCTAAGAGAGTGCAGTTCAGCTGCCGCTCCACTGCCTCGTGCTGCTGGCGCTTCTGATTGGAGGAGCGGTCATCGTGGTTGCGCTGTTTTTGTGCAGCGGTTGAGTCGCTGTTTACATTGCGGGTGGCCATCTGGCAGAGGAGGGTGAAGAGGATGGGAAGGCAGAAGTAGCAGCCGAAACACCACCACATACGACCCTGAAACACGGACAGGTAGAAACCATAAAACCTGAGTTTTTACAGGAATAAGTTGATATCACATCAATACATATTAATATTTGTGGTGTAGTATAGAAAAGTTTTTTTATGGCCCAAAGCAAATTGAGGCGATTAAGTATATCCACACAGTAGCATGTCTTGACATTTTAATCTGCAACGATTCAAGTCACCGCACGAGGACACCAGTGTCTATTTTCCCAGTTCTCCAGAAAAGCAGTTGAAAATATCTTCTCCCAGATCTGCATATCCTACATATTCTAGTGTCTTGATGCACATCCTCTAATGTGCTGTGAAACTGCAGATGGTTCTGTCTAAATGAATAATGTGACAACCGAATTTAGCGATTGATTTGTATTCGTGTAATCTTTCACAGTACAATAAACAAAACAGCTCTGAAGCTAAAAAAGCAGAGGGATTTGCTTTCTATTTCCATGTTTAAGGTGAGAAATGATCAACCCATAACTGAATTTCATGTATTTTTGAGGCCGTTCATATTTTCCTGTTGTTTAGTTCAGATACTGTGTATCTTCTCACCTGGTGATACCTGAGCAGCAGAGAGTGGAGGGAGTCGGGCAGGTAGAGGGACAGAGGAGAGGAGGGGGTGATGGTACAGGAGTCGACCAGCCGTCTGGTAGATGGGGACACAGACTGGCTGAGCTGCCACAGGAAGATTTCAGGGCTGGAAAGCAGCAGAGAAGCAAGCCACACCAGCAGCAGCTTCATCAGCACCGAGCGGCAACGTTCTACCTGCCGAGCCTTTGGCTGGGAGGAGGAAGTGGCAGCGTGGAAACGATCAATGCCCAGAGCACACAGAGTGAAGGAGGTGATGCCTAGAGACACAACCTGCGGAGATACGGAAAGGAGCACAACCTCAGTGTCACATACATACAGTAAAGGCACTTATTAAAATGTTTTTTAAATATGAGACCTGTGCTGCAAATGAATGATCTTTATTGCACTAAATTGATAATGATAAGCCAGCTTATAATTCTATATGTTTATTATTCAGGTCATAGTGGGTGGTGGATTCGTACTAGATAAATTAAGAGGTGGTTCCAATGTTTTGGCCGCCATGTTGACCCTGAATGAGGGTGTCAAAACAGTAGAACCACTTTAATGTAACTCCAGTAAGACTCCTCCACAGACTATGACCTCACTAATATACACGTAGTAGAATGATCACCTTTCAACTTCAAAACTAAGAAATTATGACCTTGTAAAAGTCAGATTTATGATGGAGCTGCTGTAATAGATGGTACAGCTGCACCTAATGAAGTGACCAGTGACAATACACTGCAAGTCCATTTAGCATAGTATTCAAAAGAGAGAAAACATTAAAGTAGTGTCCACCAACCAGTCACAGCATTAATATTTGTTGAGCCTAGTTTAACACTAACCTGAAGCTAGAAGCAGTGTGAGAAATCTCGACCATGTAAAAGAGACTTAAAGCAAAAAAAACAGCAAAAACATAATATTAAACATTTATTTTGTTGAGCTGGACTGAAACACTGTGCCACCGGAGGTTGGGTTACAAATCATACAAACACATTTTCACCCCAAATTTGTTCCTGTCAAGCCATGAAAGCAGCAGCAGGACATTCCAGAGGACAGCGTAACAGGTTCCCATGGAAACTCTTAGTAAAAAGCAGTTAGATTCCAAACTCAAGTGTCTACAATTACACACTATTTATTAAAAAAACTTACTGAGACCAAATACTGTGGCAAGAAAAAAAAAAGAACACCAACTGGAGTCCAATCAAGTCTAAACCACAACTACCTTGATCTAAGAAAGCACGGTGTCAGAGTAATGTTAAAGACACTAGATATTCATCGGTCCACAGTTAGACTTGTTGCTATAAATGAAGATGATTCAGTACTGTCCATACAAGTGAGTCCCCTTCAAAGGCACAATGCAGAATGATCGAGGTAACAAAGAACCGTAGAGTAACAGCTAATAATTTGAAGGATTTATTGGAGTTTGTTAACATCTCTGTTCATGAGTCATCCATACGCAAAAACATTGAGCAGGCATGATATCCATGGCAGAACAAAGACCACCCAGACACCTAACAGCACTGCTGAGAATATGTCTTGTGGGCAGATGAAACGTCTGTGCCAACATCAAGACATCATCCTAACAGTGAAGTACATTGAAGCGGAGCATCATCTGGGCTTCTTTGCTGCTTCTGGACCTGACCACTTGCTATTGTGGAAGGGAAAACTCCTCGATAAGTGTCAGGGCATTGGATCGAGGTTTGCAGGATAATGTCAGGATGGCTGTCTGCAGGCTGGTGCTCAGAAGAGTCTGAGTGAATCCGCAGGACAATGACCCCAAATGCTAAAATAAGTCCAATAACGTTTGGATTTGGTGAAAGAAAATCCACTTTTTGAAGTCTTCAGACCAATAAAAAATGCTGTGGAATCACCTCATGTGCCTCAAGAGCTCAAGAATATAGCTGAGCTGTAGCAGTTCTATAAAGATGGTAGAAAATCCCTCTTGATCTTTGTGCTGCTCTAATCCACAGCTACAGGAAATGGTTGTTTGAGGTTACTGCTGACAGAGGTGGTTCAAACAGCTATTAAAACAGTTAGTTTGACTTTTTCCACCATCACATTGTAAGTTAAATGTGTTTAACAAAGATCATGACTGTGTTTGATCAACTTAGAAATATTGCTTTTGTGACAATAAAGTTCAAATCACAGACACTAAGGACAATTGCAACTGTGCAACTGTTCATGTGACTTTGCTGATCAACAGTTGGTAGCAGCTCACCAGACTCCTAAGATCGTCCTTCTAGGTGTGAGGAGCTGCCACAAGGGTTTTCAAAAACCTGAATTGTGAGAATCTGAATGAGAAAAAACAAACCCAGCCATCACGGGCAGGTTACACCAGCTTGTCTACTAACTGTAGGGGAGCTGTAGCTCAGTAGAGCAGTCGTCCACAAACCACAGGGTCAGTGGTTAGATTCCTGTTTCCCATTGGCTACATGTCAAAGTGTCCCTGGGCAGGACATTGAACCCAAAGTTGTCCTTAGTGTCTGCTACTTGTAAGTTGCTTTAGAAAAAAGCATCTATTAAATCACTAATTGTAATTGATCCCCAGCTACTTCTGTCCACATCAAGTCTACATCTGCATCTGTGTGTCATACATTTCCCCATAGGGATCAATTAATGTTTAATAATTACAAAATAATAATAATAATAGAAATAATGATTCTTGACTTTTTCTCCAGTGTCACCATCAAGGAATCTATCCGTGGGACTGAAGCCCATCTCATTCACACTCACACTAACACGTACGGGCATTTTAGTGTCACCAACTAATCTAACATCTTTGGACTGGGAGGAAACCAGAGTACTGGCAAGCGCAGGGAGAACATGCAAACTTCACACAGAAAGGCCGCAGCCGCTTGGGGATTCAAACTAAGGAAGTTCTAGGGGTGAGGAGGCAGCGCAAACCACTCCACCACCATTGCTGCCCCCATCATCAATGTTTACACTCCTCAGAGGATTGACCTTTTATATTTTTAACATTCCATGAGATCTGTCGCCACCTTCAGCACTAAGGGCAAATAAACACCGCAGAACGTGAACAGCAAAAGAAAACTAAAGGAACAGTTTTACGCGATCAACCTCTTTAACATAATCCCCACCCACCTCCATATAAGGCACCATGCGGCAGGTGATGTCACCCAGGATCCTCCTATTGGAGAGCTGGTTGAGGACCACCACGGGAAGGCAGAGCACCAGAACCAAGAAATCCCAGAACGCCATGCTGGCCAGCAGATAGTTCCAGGCAGACCTCATGTAGTAGTTGTTCCAAACGATGCACATTACCGCCATGTTTCCCACCACACCCACGGCCAGCACTAGGCCAGCCAGGAACAGGATGGCATAGGAAGCATACGAGCTCTCCCCCAATGGGTAGAAAGGGTTGAAGAGTCCTGGGGCATTGTGATTTGTGGAGATGTTTCCATGGACGTTAACATCGTCATGATCATTACCACTGTTCCCTGCTGCAATTTCTGTGAAGTTGTTAAACACTGTGGCCTGCGGCGCCGTCACTGAGTCATTCTCAAACGACAGGCTGAAGGTGGACTGCTGCTCCTCTTCGTCAGCACCCCTGGCCAGGCGGCGGTGCTGCTCCACATCTAAATCCAGCATCTCGGGGAGGGGGATGCTCTGCTCAGGGGTGTAGGTGTTGTTCTGGGTATTGAGCTGCTCAGTGGTCCAAACGGGCTCCAGTTTCACAGGTGAAGGGGGTTTATCCTTGTTATTCTGCCTATAGTGTTGCCAGACGCTGTTTGCGTCTGTGAACAGCAGCGGCAAGTATAGACACAGCCACAGGTAGACAGATGGAGACATGACAATGAACTTAAATGGGAAAAATTACTTGTTTCAAATCAGATTTGGTTGTTTTTGCGCTTTTAAGGACAAAATTTTGAACAGAACTCCAATGAATTTCCAGAAAGTACCAGTACTGGAGAACAAAACTATTTCCCTAAATCTTTTAGTTGGATGTTGCTCTAAATCCAAGTTCCTTAAGAATAAACATTAGTAAATATTTTGTTTGCTAAAATTGAGAATTCCAGGAAATCTTTTTTTTCTACAGATCTACCTGTTTCAAAATGTTTCCAAATGATAGAGAAAGCGTTTCGGCTTTAAGACATCCGCAAGATTTTAAGGTTGTAGTCAAGGAAAATAAACAGCTCTTCTCTTCTATCTCCAAAGTATCCAAAGATTCCCACTTTAAAACTTGGCTGTGTGTTTCCCATCCATTAGTAATCCTGGACGCTGCGATGGAGCTCCTGGAAGAGGACTGGGGTTGAGCGGGTTGAGCGTCTGTGGCCGTGTTGGAGCTGATGTGTCTGGGCTGGAGGCAGGAGAGAGACTGGGTGTCCTGGAGCTCCAAGGGTCCCTGGGAACAAGCAGCCCTCTGCAGTATGGTTGGATGGAGCCTTTGTCAGGACACACACACCCACACACACACACACACACACACACTCTGACAGGCCTACAAACAAGGTTGGCACACACACAAACACACACATTTGTCTTTGCAATCATCCATGCATACGTTCTTTTGCTTTTTGGCTCTTACTTTCTATCACACACATGCTCACATAGACGCTCAAAAGTCCCAATCAATTGCACTTTGCTCTGCTGCCACCTTGTGGTGACTGTGCTGGGAACGAACTGCAGAGCTGAGTTCACTGAAAGAAACACATCTGACTTGAATTCTGATGAAACTGCTTTTCTGTGTGTCTGTTCTTGTGCTTATGTTTGGGGGAACTAGTCTGTGCTTTGGGGTGAGACTGTGATTGTAGGGGGAGGACAGGTTTTGGCAGCTTGCTTAGGGCTACATCCTAAACTGTGGTCACAGCCAACAACTCGTTCATGACAAAAGTGTTATTTCATTAGAATTGTCCCACACAAGTGTTCTCCCTTAAAATGTGCTTTTCTATATTTATCTTGCTGTCAGCAGATCCCGTGTGTTAGTCCATCTCTTGCACTTTCTGACTTCTTGCTTTTGTCCGTTGCTACAAATTATCACTTGGACTCAAGGATGAACATCACATTATGGGACCTCATTGATGGAGCTTAATGACCTTATCATTTGTCTTTGCAGTTTTGCAATAGGATGTTTCAGGTTATAATGTGAGAAAGCAATGGTTCAGAGGGGGTTGTGTTTTTTTGGTTAAACTGCCACAAAAAGAGTTGATGCCCCACCAAAAAAAAGGAGCTAGTTTTTAGGGTTGGACCCAATAAGGTGCTTGACACGACTTCTCAGTGTTAATAGTTTTATTAAAGAAGGTTATTATTATTGAGGAGTGGAGTGGTGGTCCTGGCAGTGTGTGTGTGGGACGTAGCCGTGATGGATCTGCCACGCACAGAACTCCAGAATCCTTCCAAAACCCCTTTCAGTGAACATGTGCACTAGGTAATGCGGAGGAAGTCTGTGACACTCAGTACAATAATTAAAGTTCTTTATAAGCACGTAGTTACTTACCAGCCTGAGTCTCACAGGTAGAAAGTCACATGGAGCAATAGGCTCTAATGCATAGCATGAATTAAACATGGGCATGGAATCAAACGGTCTCTTTCATGATGTCATGGTAACAGGGGTCCGTGATAACTTGGTTCCTTACGGGAATTCAGCAATACTCGGCGACAGAGAGAGTCAATAGGGAGCAGTTACTCCAGCAGGAAGAGTCGGGTCAATAAACGTGACGTGGTCCGAACCGTAAACAGCAAAGGAGAATTTTCATGAAGGCTGGAAAGTTGCAGTGATAAGCAACAATCTGGCAGCTTGGTGAAGAAACCTTTGAGGTATATAAGCAACGTGATGAAGCCAGGTGAAACTGATTAACCGTGATAGTAAAGCGGGAACAATGTGACGGGACCAGGAAACAGGAAGTGACTGCAAAATAAAAGTCGGGGAGGAAATGAAGTCGGGGATCCTGAGAAAACTAGTCAATTACTTTTACTTTTAATACTTTAAGTAAAATATTAATCATGTACTTTTACTTAAGAAGAAATGTCAGTGGGAACGTCCTAGAGGGAATTTTTGTTTGTGTAAATCTAATAATAAAGTACAGTTTTTGAGTACTTCATCTACCACAATAATGAAAGGCAGACGGATAAGACGAAAGGACTATCAGGATAAGAGTGCACACGAAAAGTATCTAATATTTTGAGCGAAATTCCTTAAGTGCACATCTTAGAGTGTAACTAACTAACTAATACATAGTTTGATGTTTTAAGCTGTTCAATTTCAGATTTTTTGCTAATATACAGTGCATCCAGAAATTATTATTATTATTATTATTATTATTATTATTATTATTATTATTTCTTTTTCCACATTTTGTTATGTTACAGCCTTATTCCAAAATGGATGAAATTCATTATTTTTCTCAAAGTTCTACAAACATATCCACATAATGACAGCATGAAAGAACTTTGTTTGAAATGTATCTTTAAAAAAATATTGAATAAATAAAAAAGTATTTACCACCTTTCCTTAATACCTTGTTGAAGCACCTTTAGCACTAATTACAGCCCCAAGTGTTTTTGAGTATGATGCAGTTCCTCCCATTTTTCTTTGTTGACCAAACTTATGTCCATGGTCAAAGACAACGACGAACAGATATTAAGTGCATTGCACAAAGACCTTGCAAACCCAAAGTTTGAGGCTGATTGGTGCAGTGCTGCAGAGATCATTGTTCTTCTGGAAGGTTCTCCTCTCGTCACAGATGGTCCTTAAGTTTTGTATAAGCAACTGAAATTGACCTTGTGCAGTAGTTGCTGGGAGCTGTGTAAGTTCTTGGTGGAGACCAATATGTCTGTTGTTTCACAGTGGACTCGAAACTCCAGTCTCTTGTGGGAAAAACCTTCTGACCATCTCTTCAGGGTCTAAATACTATGTGTCAGTTTTAATTTCCTTACAGCTACTAGATGTCACCAGAGGTAATAAGTATCTGTTGGTAATTTTTGGCTGGTGGCTAAAATGACCTACACGAGTTCCTAGTAACAAATCTGACACTTAGCTGCAGTAAATTGAGATTTATTGAAGATAATAGAAAGCAAGTACAAGTCTCATCAAGGTCAGTTGCATGACCTGGCACAACATGTAATTACTGTTTCAGTTCTGATTAACAGTATATGAAAAGCAAACTCAATGTAACATAAAATCACCAATAATCTATAAATCAATCCCACACAAATCGTATTTGTCTTCAAAGTTGATCTTTGGTGGATTGCTTGATGTTGGAGGATTCATTTTTCAGTCACCACTGTTTTAGCACTGGTGTAGGTGAGGCCCCTGTAGGTCCCTTTGGTGTCGAACCTCAGAACACTGTCATTGTAGCAGGTTATTTCCACTGTGCCAGTGTAGGGGAGATCCACGGTGGCTCTACCAATGGTGACATTGACAAGCACAGTTTTCCTCGGAGGAACTTGAACTGGAAAAGAAAAGGTCTCCTTCCTCTCTTCTGAATTCTCTAACCCATAGGAGCTTTGTACGCCCATTGTTAAGCTAAACCCAGCAGAAACTTCCACAACCTCTGGAATTCCTGCTTTCACCCCTAAACTGAAGGTGGCTTCCAACTTGTTAGTCACAGACCATGATGATTTCTTGGTTATTGTTTTAGAGGTTTCTACTGTGTACGACTGAGTGACATCAGACTTGTTTGTGTAACTAAGAGATTTGATCTCTTCGGTAGCGACCTGTGGAATGATTTGATGCAGGGTGGGATAGTTGACATTAGTCAGCACAGTTGACTTGATGGTGTTGATGAAGACAAACCCTAAACTATCTATGTCTGACCCTCCCCTGCCCAGAACTCCCAAGCAAATTCCAGAACCGACGTCTGCTGGGTACTCGGTTTTCAGTCCCCAATCTGTCATATGTGCGAAGAATTCACGGGAGCGATTTGTCTTGAATTTGATGGCACCTAGACGGGTTCCAGCTCCGTTGCCCCACAGTGAGAGTGAGGAAATGTGCTCTCCATCTCCAAACTCAAACTGAGCAGGATTCCCAGCAGCATTTCCAAACTGCTGACTTCGACCATCGGTCAGCCAAACCTGGATAGCCTTCACCTGCCACCCTCCAACCCACACCCATATCTTTTTCAGCGTGGCTCCAGTGGCTTCACCAGTGAAATTAAAGTAGTTGCCTCCTTGTCCACCAATAAATTGCACAGGTGTCAGGTAAGACATGATCTTTCTGGTGTGATGTGAATCTGAAAAAAGAAGAACAACACTTGTTGAAACTGCCAGGTGGCGCAGTAGAGCTATAGGAAATACAGACCTTAATTTGGCTACCTGAAAATTCTGCCATATTGTCCAGCTAATCAGTTTATTCCTTCTTATAGAATTGAATCACTAAATTTGGTTACTGTATTAATTCCATTATTATAATTTTGTTAAGTTCCTGCATGTAAAGCATAGTTCACATAGTTTTGTAGTAATACACAGCTATCTACCAGTCATCATTTGGCCAAACAAATTCATTCATTTGCAAGACACTATATTGACAAAAACATGTAACTTTTATACTTTTATAAGTTTTATAACTTATATAAGTTTTACACTAAAACATTTTAAAAAATTAAACCTCACACTTAGAGATGCTTAAAGTATTTTTGCACTCAAACTTTCTGCATTTCTCTTACTGAGTCACATAGTTTTCATAGGCAGGAAAGAAAACTTGCATAGTTTTTATAAATGTGCTCTAAAAACATATTTTTATATAAAAAAAACAATCATAAAAACATTTGCATATTTTAAAAAGTATAACTTTTTCAAGATTGATAACAATCATTTATATGCATATTGTGTCATCCAAAAAATGTAAATACAAGTTTATAAAATCAACACTTTAATTGCACAGTATTGGTGTTTTTATTGCAAATACAATTTAGCTTTTAGAAATTAAATTTTTAATCAGATCTTAATATCAAGTATCTTGTTTGTGATCAATAATGGTTTTATTATGTTGCTAAATTTGTTGCTTTTTATGATGTTTAGTTTTCCTGTGGTCCATGGTCAACTGCCTTACTAACTGAGCTACAGCCGCCCTGGTCATACACATAACAGAATAAATGTGGCTTTGGCGCTGATTCCGGGGCTTTCTAGGACAGTCCATTGTCCCTGTCAAATAAACTAATATATAAACCAATTGTTCATTTCTTGCTAAATTACAATAAATTAGTTTTTTTTAAGTTACTGGTTTACAGTAATGATTGGTGACAGTTATCAAAGGAATTCCAACTGTAAAAAGGTAAAAATCCAACTTCTGTACTGTTTCTTCCATAAACAGACAGCGATCTGCACTGATCTTGGTGGGAAATAATTCAATATAACACTAAATCAAAATAAGAAGAATAATCCTAAAAAGTTTGTACAATGATAAAACCAATACACTGTCATAGAGACTGACTTTAATCTTGATACCGAGAATATCAGAGATTCTTAGCAATTAGAAGAAATCTAATCCTCAATATCAGAAAATTGAATTATGTGCAGTCATAAAAATGGTCCAGTATTATGAGTTCACAAACTTTTCAGAAAACCAAGTGGTACAGTGGATCTGTAACAAACAAAGTGCTACTAAATGATCAGGCCGAGTGGCCAATGTGGTGACTTGGCTGTTTTAGACATGGGTGATTACCCATTAAGTTTAATGGGGTCAAACTAAGTCAGTCTAATCCAACAGTCCTGCAGTAAATTCTCCTTCATATACAGTAATTTTCCATCACAGGTTGTCAATCATTAGGTTTAATGCACTGCAGTGCAGACTTTGTCATATTGGTTTGTTTAAAGAAAAGATGATGATGATGAAGTTGTTGAGTATCTGCAACGATCTTGACAGAAACATTTGTATCTAATAACTTTGACTTTAGATGTGACGATTTATACCAAGAATATTGAGGGTACTTACAGGGAAGTTGTCAGCAGCTGTAGCTGTAGAATTCGAGCAGGAAAGTGGCACTTTGTGAAGCAGTAGTTACAACTGATTTCACTCGAAAATACAGTTGCTACACAGTTACCATGACTCAAGTGCCAGTGAAACACATTAAGAAATCACCTCTACTGTGAAGACACCTGTTAGGGAGCGACAACCGTTTGTGTTTTGTAAGAGACGGATGTTTCCAAAGGTGAGTGTCATGTATGTTCTTCTCTCCCGTCGAACAAGTTCCTCTGAACGAGTTGAACAACAAGGTCTCTATTTACTGTTTTCAGAATTTCAGCTATTATTTCATTCTTTTCGCAGCTCAATATGTTAAACAACATCAAATTTGTATGAAAGGAAGGTGTTGGGCTGCAGCCTTCACACTTTTTCCTCAGCAGGTAATTGGTAATGTCCTGCACGGCTCTGCACACTGTTGTGGGACGTGGCATATTTTCTCTTTGCCACCTTGATCTGTTTTCTGGCCTGTACAGGAGTCTGTCCCCACTTCCGTAAGCTTCCTGTGAAGTTGTCTGAGTTTAGCTGTGAACCGTGGCTGGTTGTTGCTGTATGTGCGATAGGTCTTGGTTCGCAGGCACATGTCCTCACAAAAAACTGGCAGTGTCAGTCAGTTCATCCCAGTTTTTAGCTGCAGCTTCTAAAACACTCCAGGCTACAGTCACTAAAGAGTCTAAACTGGTTATTTTCTCAGCTAATTGCAGTAGCTCGTCACTTGGAGGGACACGAACACCAACCAGCACAAATGAGGAAAACTCTTGCAAACAATGAAATGAGTTTCTAGGTTCGGGCTGCTGGATCTTAACAGCGTGAAATCAGTCCACCAACCTTCACTGATATGAAAGCAGATTCCGCCTTCTCTCGTTTTCCCCGATAGCAGCTGCAGTGCCTTATTTAGGATGGATGCTGCGAGCCAGGTTTCAGTGAAGCAGAGAACAGCAGAATGTGCAAAGTTCATATTTGTTCTGTTCAGAAGTAGCAGCTCGTCCATTTTATTGGGCAGAGAGCGGAGATTGGCCATGTGAACTTCTGCAGCTTCACCAACGTACTTCCATCACCTGCGTCTGGTGGATTGTCCTTTATTACGCAGGTCTCTGGTATATGTAACTGTGTTTGAGTAGCCTAATACACACAACCATATGAAAAAAAGTCTAAGACTTCGTGGGACCAAGGCAACTGTCCATGACGCCATCTTTTCATCAAGCTGTGCTTATATTAGAAGAGGGCTGTAAACAATAATGGAATAATAATGCAAATGGCTTTCAAAGCCAAAAATTCTATTGCTGTTGTGTTTAACATGTTCTGTGATGATGACCCCCTTCCTCAATAGTACAGGGCTCGTTAGTGCAAGGTGCACAAATGCCAACTGGCTTTTGATTTGTGTTCTGCACAATAACAATAAACTTGTATCTGTTGTAATAATTAACAATATTAGAAAATGGCAACAGTTTTACTCTGTGTCATTAATCTGGACAGTTCCCATGACTCAACTGCCAGAGACACATTAAGAAATCATCTCTTTCTTCGAGGATACAGTTCTGTGTTTTGTCAAAGACGGATGTTTCAAAACAAGTGGACGTCATGTATGTTCTTCTTTCTTATAGTACAGTTGCCACTAAACTACTGGAACAACAAGGTTTTCAGATCAAAAGATTTATAGAGATGAAAGTTCAGAATTTTAGTTTTTATTTTAAGCTATTTACATCTCAACATGCAAAACAACATCAAACTTAGCACATTTTGTTTTTGTATAGTGTGAGACTGATAATTCAGACAAGGAATAACGCTTTGTTTCAGCCAATGGTTTTATCTGTGGCCTGTGTCGATGTTAAGAGGAAGGAGTTAAGATGAAGACCAAAGCTTTTTGTTCATAAACAAACAAACAAAATACTAGAAACAACCTATTATTTAATCTTCCAAAAACAAAACAAAATGCCAAACAAATAATAAATCACAAAGCAAACTTTTATTTCCTTTTTCCCAAAGTGTAGTTCGCACTGAATCGTGGGATTATTTGGTGACATCACACAGTGATGCACTGTATTTGGCGCTAACATTTTTCTGTGTACTTTTTTTTTTCACTTCTAAATGGTCAGATATGAAAGTCCTTATGTGAACATCTCAGAGCGTGACTGACAATACATAGTGTGATATTTTAAGCTGTTCGAATTTTTTCTTATGAAAAAGTATCCACTTTTTCCACATTTTGTTATGTTAGTCTTTTTCCATAATGAATCAACTTCATTATTTTCCTCACAATTCTACAAACAATAGCCCATAATGACAGCGTGAAAGAAAGTTGTTTGAAATCTTTGCAAATGTATTAGCTGCAGGTAAATATTCACCGTCTTTGCAAAACTTTGTTGCAGCTTTAGCACCAATTACAGCCTCCAGTCTTTTCGAGTATGATGCTACAAGCTTGACACCTATTTCTGGGCAGTTTCTCTCATTCTTCTTTGTAGCACCTCTCAAGCTCCATCAGGTTGGATGTGGAGCATCGGTGTACAGATTTTTTCACATCTCTCCAGAAATGTTCAATCAGGTTCAAGTCTGGACTCTGGCTGGGCCTCTCACGTACATTCACAGAGTTTTCCTGTAGCTATTCCTTTGTTATCTGGGCTGTGTGCTTAAGGTCGTTGTCCTGTTGAAAGATGAACCATCGCCCCAGTCTGAGGTCCAGATGCTCTGGAACAGGTTTATATCAAGGATGTTTCTGTACATTGCTGCATTCACGTTCCCCTCGATCCTGATTAGTCTCCCTGTTCCTGCCGCTGAAAAACCATGCAAGCACCACCAGGCTTTACTGTAGGGATGGTGTTGGGCAGGTGTGAGCGGTGCCTGGTTTCCTCCAGACATTACACTTGGTATTCAGACCAAAGAGTTCAATCTTTGTTTCATCAGACCAGAGAATTTAGTTTCTCATGGTCTGAGAGTCCTTCAGGTGGGCTCCTCTTCTACTGATGGATGATGGAGGCCACTGGCCTCATTGGGACCTTCAATGCTGCAGAAAGTTTTCTGTAACATCTCAAGATCTGTGCCTCAATACAATCCTGTCTCTGAGGTCTACAGACAATTCCTTGGACTTCATGTCTTGGTTTGTGCAGTGACAGGCACTGTTAACTGTGGGACCTTAGGTAGACAGCTGTGTGCTTTTCCAAATCTTGTCCAGTCAACTGAATTTCACACAGCTGGACTCCAATCAAGTTGTAGAAACATCTCGGGGATGATCAGTGGAAACAGGATCAACCGGAACTCAGAGTGTCAACAAACGCTGTGAATACTTATATACATGTGATTTTGTTTTTTGTTTTTGTTTTATATATTTGCTAAGTTTTCCAAACAATGTTCTTTCACGTTGTCATTATGTGGCATTGTTTGTAGAATTTTGAGGAAAATAATGAATTTGATGCATTTTGGAATAAGATTGTAACACAACAAAATGTGAAAAAACGTAAGTACTGTGAATAATTTCTGTAAACACTCTAATCAAATATAAGATAATTTTGTATTTAGCATTGATTGGAGACAACAGAGGAAAATATTCAGAGCCACACAGACCTGCATGATGTCACTGGGTGGATCTGAAGTTGGCTTCAGCTTCATGTCATAGTGAAACTGCAGTAAATTTTATAGTATGGCTTTTAACTCAGCCATGCAGTAAGTGTGATGTAGTATGATGCAGTACTCCTTGGTACTGCACCAAATGGACCTTTTTAAGTTATACAAGTCAGTGCAGTAGTTGCTTGGAGCTGTGTAAGTTCTTGGTGGAGACCAATATAACTGTTGTTTCACAGTGGACTCGAAACTTGTGTCTCTTGTGGGAAAATCCTCTTGACCGTCTTTTGAGCATCTAAATACTATGTGATCATGGCAGTTGTGGCTGATAATCACTGATAATCACCTCTGATCTGCTTTTCACTTTGCAGGACAGATCTGGATTTATTGAAGACAATACAAAGCTATGAGTACAGTTCTCATCAAGGTCACTTACATGTCCTGGCATAACACTTAATGTTTCAGTTCTGGTTTCAGAAATAAATGAAAAGCAAGTTTAATGTAAGAATAGTGACAAATAAAATGCAAATCAGTCAGAATTAAATCAGATTAGAACCATAAAACTCAAGTAAAGATCACATTAAAGTAATAGAAAAGTAAACCATAAAACCATGAATTGATAAAAGCACAATAATCACTTCTTTAAACAATTTATGTAATACATTTTTCAGAGGCACTCAACAAAAATAATTGTAATTTTGTTTGGCATAATGTAACAGTGTATATAAGAGAATAATAAAATCAGTAATCACATAACAGAAAATACCACGTAACACCAGGGAGAATTTTTGCTGTGGGGAAAAAGACGTGGACACACAAACTCATTTTCTCTTCAAAGTGGATCTTTGGTCGATTGCTTGATGTTGGAGGATTCATTTTTCAGTCACCACTGTTTTAGCACTGGTGTAGCTGAGGCCCTTGTAGGTCCCTTTGGTGTCGAACCTCAGAACACTGTCATTGTAGCAGGTTATTTCCACTGTGCCAGTGTAGGGGAGATCCACGGTGGCTCTACCAATGGTGACATCGACAACCACAGTTTTCCTCGGAGGAACTTGAACTGGAAAAGACAAGGTCTCCTTCTTCTCTTCTGAATTCTCTAACCCATAGGAGCTTTGTACGCCCATTGTGAAGCTAAACCCAGTAGAAACTTCTGCAATCTCTGGAATTCCTGCTGAAACTGATATACTCAAGGTGGCTTCCAACTTGTTAGTCAAAGACCATGATGATTTCTTGGTTATTGTTTTAGAGGTTTCTACTGTGTACGACTGAGTGACATCAGACTTGTTTGTGTAACTAAGAGATTTGATCTCTTCGGTAGCGACCTGTGGAATGATTTGATGCATGGTGGGATAGTTGACATTAGTCAGCACAGTTGACTTGATGGTGTTGATGAAGACAAACCCTAAACTATCTATGTCTGACCCTCCCCTGCCCAGAACTCCCAAGCAAATTCCAGAACCGACGTCTGCTGGGTACTCGGTTTTCAGTCCCCAATCTGTCATATGTGCGAAGAATTCACGGGAGCGATTTGTCTGGAATTTGATGGCACCTAGACGGGTTCCAGCTCCGTTGCCCCACAGTGAGAGTGAGGAAATCTGCTCTCCATCTCCAAACTCAAACTGAGCAGGATTCCCAGCAGCATTTCCAAACTGCTGACTTCGACCATCGGTCAGCCAAACCTGGATAGCCTTCACCTGCCACCCTCCAACCCACACCCATATCTTTTTCAGCGTGGCTCCAGTGGCTTCACCAGTGAAATTAAAGTAGTTGCCTCCTTGTCCACCAATAAATTGCACAGGTGTCAGGTAAGACATGATCTTTCTGGTGTGATGTGAATCTGAAAAAAGAAGAATTATTATTAAATTAAATTATTTTTAGCTCAATGATCCCACGATGGTGGAACAAGCTACCAAACTCTGCACGCTCAGCAGATTCTCTCCCAATATTCAAAAAACTGCTGAAAACAGAACTCTTCCACATCTTCCTATGCACTTAAATCTCTTAAAAAAAAAATCCTTTCTGCTCTTTCTCGCACTTGCATCTCGTGAACTGTGAACACTTTTCTGATAGGACTTTGCTTTGATGTTTTCTCCTTGACTTAGAGTTTTGCTGCCTTGTACCTCACTTGTAAGTCGCTTTAGATAAAAGCGTCTGTTAAATGACTAAATGTAAATGTAAAAGTAAATTACAATTTTATAAAATCAACAATTTAATTGCAGAGTATTGGTGTTTTTATTGCAATTACAATTTAGCTTTTAGACATTTTAATTTTTAATGAAATCTTAATATCAAGTATCTTGTTTGTGATCAATAATGGTTTTATTATGTTGCTAAATTTGTTAAATTTGTTGCTTTTTATGATGTTTAGTTTTCCTGTGGTCATACACAAGGACTGCAGAATAAATGTGGCTTTGGCGCTGATTTCTAGGACAGTCCATTGTCCCTGTCAAATAAACTAATATATAAACCAATTGTTCATTGCTAAATTACAATAACTTAGTTTTTTTTAAGTTACTGGTTTACAGTAATGATTGGTGACAGTTATCAAAGGAATTCCAACTGTAAAAAGGTAAAAATCAAACTTCTGTACTGTTTCTTCCATAAACAGACAGCGATCTGCACTGATCTTGGTGGGAAATAATTCAATATAACACTAAATCAAAATAAGAAGAATAATCCTAAAAAGTTTGTACAATGATAAAACCAATACACTGTCATAGAGACTGACTTTAATCTTGATACCGAGAATATCAGAGATACTTACAGCGAAGTTGTGAGCAGCTGGCAGCTGTAAATGTCTTGCTGAAAAAGTGGCTTTCAGAGAAACACTGGTTAGAAAGAAGCAGTTTTCTCTCTTAAGTACAGCTGCAGTTGGCCTGGAGGTGGAGGCAGGTCTGAGATAAAAATAGTTGATCCGCAGGGGGATTTAGGTGTGTCACCTTCAGGGAGAATCTACTTTAAAAGCCTTTGTATGTAAAAACATTCCTTTGCCAATGCACTGAAAAATCGGATTTGGTCACCAAAAGAAAAACAGATTAAAGTAAGTAAAACAATAAAGGTAAACCGACAATGTGTGATAGGAAATTATAACAATGTAAAAGAAAATCTCACATATATAACAGACTTGTAAGACAGTGTCTTACAAAAATTGTAAATAAATGCATAAAATAAATATGCGAGGTACATCAGCTTTGGTTTTGTGCATCAAGCACAGTCTCCTAAAATACCATCTTTCATCTTCTTTCAAGGTTTTTTATAATAAACAACCTGTCAACATCAATTCCAGTCCGGCCCTGCTTCATGGTACTTCACTGTACGTCACTAACATTCTTCACTCTTACTTTCTCTACAACAACGTGTGGATTTACTTTCAAACTAAATAATTCCATCATCTTCTAAAATGAATGGCTTTAGATTCTGTAATTATTAGAACATCTCCAAACGTAAAGCTGTGGTAAACAGCTTTTTTTCATATATTTTTTGAGTAGAAATATGTTTTAAAACAAACCCTGTTGTTCGGAGCTTCTGTTGACACAACTCACGACGTCACACTATCTGAACAGCATAGATATACATCATTTTTAAATGAGACTGACCCTTCAAAATCAGGATAATCCAACAATTTCTAGCTGATTAGTAAATTGCTGTAAGTAAAATGAGACTAGGACAATTTACACTACGACCTCGACCCCAGAGAGGATGCACACAAAGTGACACCACCACATTAACCTAATGCACAGCGAACATATACTGGACTGTTTGTAATCATGAAACATGTTGGTTGTATGTTTCAAGCTTTTTATAGCCTACACATCTACCACTGCTCAAATTCTAGACCTTAGTCAAACATCTTGCCACTATCATATCTGTGCTTTATCTTTAGAGAAAACCATTTGGTTTTCCATTTCTCCATTTAATTGCCTTTTTGCCTGAACTCAGTGACAGTAAGGTTTAATCTCATGTAAGAAAAAAAGACAACATTGAAAAATCTTTTAATGCGCACTGAGTAACAAACTCACTGACGACTACTACCAGCACATATTTATGCCAGATTGTGCAAAAATATGCAGGGATACAAAGCCTTCTTTGTAAACCTTCTTCTTGCACAGCCAGTTGTACAGCATCTTAAACTGGACTGGATTCCTCTGTTAGTGTTTTGTCCAGTTTGTTCCACTGAAAGTACTTTTGTCCATGTATCTGGGGAAGATTTGGCTGACCGGAGTGGGGAAGAAATTGTACTTGTGACGTGAGGTCCAGAGGCCTGCTTTCTTAGTTGTTAAGGTTCCACACGTAAGAAAGCAGGCTCTGTTTTTAGATCAGTCCATCCGGGTAGGTTTGTCTTTACAGTTTTAGTTGTAGTCAGAAAACAAAGTCCAGAAACTTGCAATTTAGTTCTTGTGAGGAAGGAGGAAGAACCCAAATGGAATTGTTTTATTTAGGACGGTTCAGTTGTCAGGTGTGTTCCAGGAGGATGGATTGTCGGCCCACCTGTAAAAACTATTGGACTATAGTTTAGTTTTAATCAGAATTGTGAATGTATACTTCAATATATCACTGTCAATACCCAAACCCGGTTTCTCAGTAGATTGGCTCTTCTGAGGTACTGTATCCAGCCTTCTTGATGAGCTTGAGTAGGGTCCTTGAGAAGGTACAACCTGGGGCCTCCATAATTCTGCTGGGAGACTTCAACGCTCACCTAGGCAACAATGGAGAAACCTGGCTGGGGATGATTAGAAGGAACAGCCTGCCTGTTGTAAACCAGAGGGATGTGTTGTTTTTGGAATACTGTGCCAGTCATGGTTTGACAATAACAAATATAATATTACAGCATGGGGTTGTCTATAGGTTTACTGTGGACAAGAAGGCCTTCGTCCTCAGATCAATGGATGACTTTGTGGTTATATCATAAAATCTGAGACCACATGTCTTGGTCAAAAACATCAGATTGGGACAGTGGATCAACTCTTTAACCTTGCAAGACTCACGGTGAAGAGGGAGCTAAGCTGTAAAACAAACCTCTCAATTTAGCAGACAGCCTATGTTCCAGCTGTCACTGCGTCACAGTCCCATTTCTTGCACTTCAGTTTTCTTTAGTTTTACTTCCTGCTCCTGGCTTTCATTTTGTACTCTGCCCCGGTGTATTTATACCCAGCTCTCCCCACTGTTCCCTGCCAGATCGTCTCTCCTTTTCTTGTACCTAAACATTTCTATGGACAGTCGATACGTTTGGACATTGCTCTCCATGTTGTGTGTGTCCTCAGTGCTCAGTTAGGACTCTTCCCTCATGTTTTGGTCTGAGGTTTGGTTTTGTATTTTTTTCATTCACTTTCAGTGTTTAGGTTTTGTTAGGTTCAGGTTTTTACTTAGTTCCCTCGCTTTCCCGGTCTGGCTATAATTTAGTTTATCCGACCTCGTCAGCGTGTTTAAGTTCTTGGTCTGTTTAACCTGGTTTATGGGGTTTGCACTAAGCGTGTTTTTTAAGAAACCCTCATTAACCACCTCCTCTTTTGGTTCCTACTAAAATTAAATATACACAGAAGTGTGACACACTGTGCGAGAGACTGGGTCCACCCTGGACAGGTCTCCAGTGTTTCTCAGAACCAACACAGGAAGACAAACATGGACCATTCACACCTACAGGCAATTTAATTTAACCAATTAACCGAACCTGCATGTGTCTTTTGGCTTTGGGAGGAAACTGGATTAGCCGGAGAAAACCCACACAAGCCCGGGAAGAACAAGCAAACTCCACACAGAAAGGCCACAGCCAGCTCTTTCAAACCAGGAACCTTCTAAAATCTGCCTCTCAGCACAGCACCTCTCTCTTCAACCATATCTAGTTTGCACCCTTTGGTATTTTAAATCATACATCGATCATACAATGCTCTTTTTTAATTTTAGTTTATGATTCATCTGTCCATTCATCCATTTCAATCTTCCTTTTTATCCAGAGTCGAGTTGTGGCAGCAGCAGGTTTAGTGAGGCTTTCCAGACGTCCCTCTTCCCAGCAACACTGCGAGGCCTCCCCAGTCCAGATGAGACATACAGTATTTCCCTTTATAACCTGTTGTGGTCTGATTTTTTTTTTTTTTTCTCTACGACAAGTCCATTTATTAAGAGAGGTTCCTATTTGTATCAGACAGGATGCAAAACTCACTCAGTCAAAGAAGCATCAGTCAGAGAGGCAAACCTGTCAGGATCTTGTTGCACTTCCTGTTTCTGGACTTTTATTTTGTGGCCCCTTCTCCTTACTTCCTGTCCCTGGTTCTGTTTACCCAGCTTTACCCTCGTTGTCCCTCATTGTTTGCAACTGTTTCCCCTTCTATTTAAGTTCAGTCTTCCCTTCACTCCCCTGCCAGATCCTTGTCGTTGTTAATGTGGTCACTGTCATCGTTATTACCCTCACCGACCCCTCAGTAGACTCTGGACTTTTGCAAAGCCTAAACTCATGTTTCTTGGACTCTTTAGAAATCTGGACTCTAGTTTCTTGGACTTTGGTATCCTGGACTCTGTGTTTCCTGTGTGGTTTTGGTCTGAGGTTTGCCTTCTGTTTCATTCTGTGATTTGATTTAGCCTCTTGTTAATTTCCACTTGTTTGGCCTTGGTTGTTTCAGGTATTAGTTATGCTGCTGTGTTTTTCTATTTGCCAGTGTTTTGCGTTCTAGTTGTTCATTTCTGCCTCCCCTGACTTCCTGTATTAGTTTCTGTGCTCCTGTGTTCATTCTATTTTAGTGGTTTATGTTTCTCATCAGCGTAATTTATTTGGCGTTTACCTGTTTGTTAGTTTCCTTAAGTTTTCCCTGTCTATCCATTTATTATAGGCTTCAGATCCCTGTCCGAGGTTTTGGTTCGCTCATTTCATGATTCAGTTTAGTTATCCTCGTGTTTCATGTTTGATACCTGGCTTGTTTTCTTTTGTGTTGTCCTCTCAGGAGCGAGTTTATGTTAATCCCTTAGCCTTTTTTCAACAAAACCTGTCAATCAGTTCCCTCCCTCTTGCCGTCTCTTCACTTGGGTCCACCCTTAAACCAAAATTCTGACAGAACCTCCCCGACAGAAACAGAGACTTATACTCTAACTCAAAAGATCCTTCACGTCACAAAACATCCATACTTTCCAAACTTTCTCCTCCCTAGCGACAGTTTTCAGGGACGAACACCATATCCTGTTTTTCTCCTATTTGCCTAATTTTGTCCTCCAATAACTGCTGAGAACGGTTTAATTCAGGTACAACCGCCAGGTCGTCCTGACCCTCTGTTACTTACGAGTACCAATTTCCTTTATCTAATTCAACCTATATATTATAGATTAACTATAATTAACATATTATATAATTCATCACTACAAACCCCAACAGGCATAACATTTTGACCACGTGTGTAATTGAATGCAATTCAATGCAGCAGTTCTGCCATGATTTCTACCTAAGCTAAAGTGTCACTGAAAGTCGCTCTTGAGGGGTCAGGTGAGCATCCTGCATGGCTGCTGCCATCACTGGTGTGCAAGTGTGAGTGATTGCGTACATGAGATGAGACATTGCAAAGTGCTTCGGATAAAAGCACTATATAAGCAGGAGGACAAAGGCTACTTAAAATCATCAGGGACATCCCCCTAAGAAGACTTTTGATTGCACAAGACTCAGGTCAATATCTGCTATTAAACATTTGAAGCTATTTGACAAGAGTTGTGCATCTATTTTCTAATACATTAAAACTTGGTTGCACAACTCTTCTGCAATAGCTAAGTTAGATGCGCGACCAGCTTTTTATCGTTACCTGTTGAGGTGTGTCGCCTCTACATTTGCAGTTTGAGTTTTACTGTGCACATTTATTCGAGGCTTCACTCAAGAGCTCACTTTGTTTTCATCACCCTCACGCTGTCGGCCACTGTCCCACACCAAATTCTCAACACTCTGAGCTGTTGTGAAACCTCACACAGGCCTGATCGAGTCACAACCTGATTTCACATTCTTCACTAACTGCATCAAAGGTTAATAATTCTTCAAAGTCACGCACTGTCTATTGTTTCTTCTTTCTGCTGTTCATTTTATTGACTCCTGTCTCTGTTTGTGTATTGACTCCCATCTTCTACTGAGTGATTACATCAGTGCTGGAAAGACAGAAAAGCAAGATTAAAGACATTGACATGGACATACGTACATGACACAGGCATTACATGCTCTGGAAATGAGTACACATGATTTTAATCATTCATGTTAGACACTAACATTACACACTAACTAAATGAGAGGCCATAATGTAAACTGCCAGCTGTGTTCACACAGGATGAGCAAACCAGTGTGTGACCATCATATTTCTTTTCTCAGCAAGAAGAAATTTGCCAACATGTTCTTACACATTCACCACACAACCCTTTCCAAACGGCACCTCGGCCCCTGCAGCTGTTTGCACACAACTCTGGAAGTTGAGTCATTGTTATTGGATGTTGTTCATAAATTAATTACATGAAATCATAAATTGTCAATAAAACTTCAGAGTTTAAAAGTAAGACACACTAACAAAAAAAGTCTTTAATTTCTTATTTAATTATGACTTTACTGTCAGAATTCTGAAAGAAAAAGTCAGAACTCAGTTACTGTGTTTTCAGTTTTTATCAGCAGAAGAAGGTAGATTTCCTAGTTAGTAGCTTATTTCTGTATTACCAAAGATCTTTTCACTGAAGCTCCTAGTTTCTATTATTATCCCATAATTTCACCATGTGATGCATAGAATGCAACGACGGAAATTGGCAGGGAATCTTTGAATAAGACAACATAGGTGTTTTAAATGTGCTCTGGCTATGATGAGCTTTATGATTGGATGATATTTCTCAAATGCATTTACTGGTGAAATTAGAATAGACATTGAACAATATGGGCTACTATGAAATTGTAGCTACTCTGCCCAAAATCAGTACATTAAAATTTAATAATAAACAATAAAGCACACAACATTAAATATAAATTACAATAAATATACAAATTAAAAAGAAAAACAATATTGTGGGCATTACGGTGGACTTGTGGTTAAGATAATTGTGTTGTCCACAATCAGCATACAGATACTGGAGCCAACACTGAATCGTCTCTACTCACATTTTCTGAGTTGTGTGTGTGTATATATATATTCTCAATATCAATTATCAATATCCTATATTGATGTGATCTTGGGTATATATATATATATATATACACGCAAGATATCCGTATAGGACGTTTGATATGCAGATCAAGACAATGATTGGCTGATAGCCCATTATTAAGTGGGAAAAAAATGGGGCCCAGACATTTCTGAAATGTAACACTAGACACACCTGAACCCCTCACGGATCAACAAAGTCTTATCTCAAAAACGCCCCTCCTCCTCCTGGTCAACTAAAGCTCTATTTAAGAGAGAAAACATTCTTTCTAACTACTGGTTCACAGGGAGCCACTTTTTCTGCTGGAACCTCACAGCTGCCAAGCTGCTTGCAACGTTGCTGTAAGTATATCTGATATTGTTAATCTATATATGAATTTTTTGTGTTATCGTCGCTTAACTGTTTTCCAGGATTGAGCTTGATTATGATTCGATGTTGTGATAACAGACACAAACTTTCTGCCAGAATCATTGCACATAATACATGTCACCTTGTGGAAGACAGTTTGTGTCCAGTTAACTCTGTCATCAACTGTTACTGTGAACCTATAACTATTAAAGACATTAATTTATGTCACAGATTTAGTATTTGGTATTAAAGGACCCAAGTAAGGAGACGGCAAAACGAGGGTTATATGTTAGGGGATTTTATTGTAGGGACTAGGTGGAGAAAACAACTGAAAATTGCTTCTAATAAAAGGAGAAAAACACTTGCAGTAAAGATAACAGCTAAATACACACAGTAAAACTGAACATTAAGGCAGAACAGAGAAACCGTCCAAACAGGGGAAAGATCCAGAGGTTTGCTGTCCAGAAACATGCAACACAACAACAAAGTCCAACTGGCAGGGAACTGAGGTGAAAGCCCAGTTTAAAAGCACAGAGGAGCTGGTAAAAATAATGGCTACAAAATAAAAGCTGGAGACAGGAAGTGAAGCTGGAGAAAACAAACTAAACACAGGGAACAGGATGGAGACAAAGACAGCTACTCTGAAATATTCTTAGTGTTAAGGTTTTAAGTGTAAGAGGCCTTAAAATATTTATTTAAACAATGACTTTTCCATGCAGCAATGTATGCACACAGCAGAAAGGCACTAATGTAACCAGTATTAAATAAATGCATTAATTAACATGGTTAAAACAGAAATAACTAGTGTATTTTACAGATTCAATCCTGTAGCAAAATAAAAACAAGCATTGGTTATTATTTATGACAAATACTGCATCATTGTCCAGTTTGATTGGATGATATAATCTGATCTTTCACCGTGGATCTAATTGTTGTTTCTACTAAACTGAAAAATAAAAGAAATCAGACAAAACACAATTTGAAAGAAATCAGTATTTGCAAACTTAACATATTTCTAATGTGGGAATATAACATGTAGTGTCCATGCTGACACCAGGCCAGTGACAGAATGTCTGCGTGTGTCCTAATTGTAACATAAGGACTCAGTGATTTTGTCTCCCACCACAGTAACACATTGAATTGTCTGGGTAGCTCATTTATGAAACACCATGCACATGCAAAACCATCAACAACAACTCCAAGCATAATATATAATTCATGTTTAAGTGGAGTTTAAGTAAAGATAAACCACACACACTGTATATACCTGCAGTCTTAGTATCTTCTGCACTAAACTTTTACTCTGAAATAAAGTAGTAAGTCTAAGCATGAAGCTTCATACCCAGAACTTTAAGGAGCTCTGCACCATCAATATCACAAGTGTAAATTTTGGCTCCTGATTTTAGCTTTGTTTTAACAAAGATGTATATTTTTAATCCAAGTTTTAACATTTAGTCAAAAACACAAAGTACATTTTAGCCCAGTTTTTGTCTGTGATCGTATCATTTTCGTCCTGTATTTAAATATTCCTAATTTCTCTTCATTTGGGGGCAATTACCCAACTTTGTAGTGCACAGTTACTATGGTTACATTTGTGGTTGTAGTCTATTACAAAAGTAGTTCAAAAGTTTTTTTCCAAATGCAGTATTAGATATACTGCATGTTAAACATACTTGCATTTCAATGTTGTCTTGCTGCTACTTTTTTGTTACATAAAAAACTAAAAAGTATTAAAAAATATTATTATTAGTAAAAAAAATATTAAAACTTGACACAAACATAAGCAGTGGGCCCAGACTTCTGCCTCTTTTTAACTACAACTAAGCGAAAAAAGCTCCTTCAAGGCGACTGACGTAGCCAGAGCGACTCTGCAGCGCATTACACAATATAAGCATCTTTTTTTGTCCTTATCAAAATGTTTATGGTGCAAGTGACCAACATTATGGTTTTAAACAAATCCTTTGTCTGTGACCTTTAAGAGCAAAATGCCATTTACTGACTATCCAGAAAAACTGTTGAATATGGAAAATTACTGTATATGTAGAACGTAGTACTAAAAATGTTCAAGGTATTCTCATTGCTAACGTTGTTCAAACAGATTAACCATGAAAAAGTTGACATGTATAGGAATGTTTTATCAGTTTTAAGATTAAAAGTATAAAACAATCTATTTATTAGTTTTGCCTAAGTGGAATATTTAGTATCGTTGTTCTTTTTTCAGATTCACATCACACCAGAAAGATCATGTCTTACCTGTCACCTGTGCAATTTATTGGTGGACAAGGAGGCAACTACTTTAATTTCACTGGTGAAGCCACTGGAGCCACGCTGAAAAAGATATGGGTGTGGGTTGGAGGGTGGCAGGTGAAGGCTATCCAGGTTTGGCTGACCGATGGTCGAAGTCAGCAGTTTGGAAATGCTGCTGGGAATCCTGCTCAGTTTGAGTTTGGAGATGGAGAGCAGATTTCCTCACTCTCACTGTGGGGCAACGGAGCTGGAACCCGTCTAGGTGCCATCAAATTCCAGACAAATCGCTCCCGTGAATTCTTCGCACATATGACAGATTGGGGACTGAAAACCGAGTACCCAGCAGACGTCGGTTCTGGAATTTGCTTGGGAGTTCTGGGCAGGGCAGGGTCAGACATTGATAGTTTAGGGTTTGTCTTCATCAACACCATCAAGTCAACTGTGCTGACTAATGTCAACTATCCCACCATGCATCAAATCATTCCACAGGTCGCTACCGAAGAGATCAAATCTCTTAGTTACACAAACAAGTCTGATGTCACTCAGTCGTACACAGTAGAAACCTCTAAAACAATAACCAAGAAATCATCATGGTCTGTGACTAACAAGATGGAAGCAACCTTGAGTATATCAGTTTCAGCAGGAATTCCAGAGGTTGTGGAAGTTTCTGCTGGGTTTAGCTTCACAATGGGAGTACAAAGCTCCTATGGGTTAGAGAATTCAGAACAGAAAACAGAGCGCTTGTCTTTTCCAGTTCAAGTTCCTCCGAGGAAAACTGTGGTTGTCGATGTCACCATTGGTAGAGCCACCGTGGATCTCCCCTACACTGGCACAGTGGAAATAACCTGCTACAATGACAGTGTTCTGAGGTTCGACACCAAAGGGACCTACAGGGGCCTCACCTACACCAGTGCTAAAACAGTGGTGACTGAAAAATGAATCCTCCAACATCAAGCAATTCACCAAAGATCCACTTTGAAGAGAAAATGAGTTTGTGTGTCCACGTCTTTTTCTTATAGCAAAAATTCTCCCTGGTGTTACGTGTTATTTTCTGTTATGTGATTACTGATTTTACTATTAATTTATATAAACTGTTACATTCTGCTTAACAAAAATTTAATTTTTTTTGTTGAGTGCCTCTGAAAAAATTATTACATAAGTTCAATTACATAAATTGTTTAAAGAGGTGATTATTATGCTTTTATCAATTGATGGTTTTATGGTTTACTTTTCTATTACTTTAATGTGATCTTTACTTGAGTTTTATGGTTCTAATCTGATTTAATTCTGACTGATTTGCATTTTATTTATTAATATTCTTACATTAAATTTGCTTTTCATTTATTTCTGAAAGCTGAACTGAAACATTAAGTGTTGTGCCAGGACATGTAAGTGACCTTGATGAGAACTGTACTCATAGCTTTGTATTGTCTTCAATAAATCCAGCTTTGTCCTGCAAAGTGAAAAGCAGATCAGAGGTTTTCCAAAGTGATTATCAGCCACAACTGCCATGATAATAAGATAATTTAGCTTCGTCCCAGGCGATATCATTTTCTGTTGAGCCTTTCACTGCATTGAACTTATAGTTTGTATAGAAAAGCTTTTTAACAACAAGGGATCATGGTCCATTTCATTTGGCTTTTGTTGACTACAGTTTACAAAAAAAGACTCATGTCAAAGTCAAAATAGAGCCGTGCAAAGTAATCTAAGTGATAAAAAAAATATGAAACTGAAAATAATTTATTGCATAAAGATTCATCACTGTTAAAGTAACTCCCCTAAATCACAAAACTACTTAAACAGAGAGATCAGATATCAGAGCAGTAAATGTGTTTAAAGGACTGTAGTATTAATTGAACTGTATCTGTATAGTACTTTGCACTACTGTGTGAATTATATTGTTCATTGTTGGTGTGGCAAGTTATATTAGCTAGTGACCCTGCTGAACATTGGGTTGGGTTTCGTCTTTTCCAGTCTGCTTTTGGTAATTTTACATTTAGTTGTTGTTGTTGTTTTGTTTTTTTGTCGTTTTGTATTGTTGGTCATTCATTTAGATGAATAACATGAAATAAATAACATGAGCTACATTTAGTAACCCATCCATTGGTAAATTAGTTGGTAAATAATTGTTTAGGGTCTATTTTTTTTTTTTTTCCCCGTGAGTTCAGGGTCACCAGAACCACATTTACAGGAGATGGAAACCCACTGTTCCTTTATGAAGCTTATTAGATTCCAATAAACAACTAGTAAACAAGCTGATCTCTACCAAATATTGAGATGATGAAGACTTATTGGGTGTGAACACATATGGCTTCAATGTGTTTGGCTGTAGCTGGCGAACCTGCAGTTCTGGGGGTTTGTTGTAATGATTATTTACTCTTCTTCCACTAGCACTTGTTTTCTAGTTGCCACGATTAAATACTTACAACTATGTTATATTGTTTTATTTTCTTGTTTTTTTTTTTATCCTGATAACTTATGGTAACTTTTTTTTTTTACCTTCTAATTCCTCTATATTTGGTAGTAAACTGACTGTTTTGGTTTCCTCTGGAGTAAAAATGCTCCTGATTGGCTCTGTAGCTGTAGCTGAACTGCTTCACAGCGTATCTGCTTTCTTGAACTGTCACACAGCTGAGCTGCTGTTGCTCCTGAAGTGCACAGAGGCTGATGTTCAGCAGCATTTCTGGCTTTCTATTAAATGTGCAGCTGAAATGTATGAACGTCCAGTTACAGACTGTTAACAGGTGAGAGGAAAAATGTTTTGATATTTAATGACAAGTACAATATGGTGTTTTACTTTTATATGATTTTGAATTGAACATCGTCTTTTCTCAATACTAGCAACATTGTACACTGAAGAAGTGAAATGACTGTGTCATTCATCTAAGGTATGTTTCTATATGGCATCAATCCAAATTTTAGATTTTCAAATTTAGAATTTTAGTTTGCTTTAAAGTAAAAAGCACCACTCCTGGTCACATGGGATCCATTCACTAACCGGACGTTCCTGCTTCAGACCAGACGTGGCACTTAGCTTGCTCTGAAACAGGGTTTTGGCTGGGATTATTTTTTCCCCTTGTGTTGAAAGAATAGTGTGCACTGCACAAGAAAGCTCCTTTTTACAAGTGTTACGTTTAGAAATGTTAGTTTTGCATTGTCAGTTTCATGATTAGCGTCATGGACACTAGCTGTACTGACTGGTGCCAGTGTTAACTAGATAAGCTAACATACATTTTTTCCCAAACTTGTAACAGAAGTTGCCAAGACTGTTACATCAAATTGAAATTTTATAACATCTACATTTAACGTAACGCAGGACAAAGTTATTGAAATGGGCCTCGTCAGAGTGTAACATTGAGACTAATGCTTTCATGGCCATTATATTACTATTTCTTACTGTAAAGATGTTTTTGGGGTGAGCAATTATCAAAACATCGAAAAGTGGCTCAGTTTTTCAGAATACAGCAAAGACTGGATTTCAAGTTTATTGGAAGTCCACTAGAGATCATCAGAAAAGTGGGTGCCCAGAAATCTGAAGGTGACAGTTTCCACAGGTTCTCTGTTGTTGAGGAGGGGGGTGTGGTGTTGCCTGTGTCACCTGAAGTCCATGATGAGTTCCTCTGTTTAGTGGACATTTGGTGTCAGGTTATTTTCTGAACACCAGACAGATAGTTACCCTATCTCAGCCTACTGGAGACCTGTCCAGGGCCTACACCCAATGACAGCTGGGACAGGCTCCAGGCCCCCTGTGACCTTGAACAGGATACATGGTTAAGAAAATAGATGTTTAACCATTGGTAACTATTGTTTTTGTAATAAAAACATGCTCCTTCAATTATCTTAATGTAAAGAGGAGCTGTTAAAGTTTCACCTTCTGACCAGTCAGTGAAGAGTTGTGATTTCAAAAAAAGACTGCCTGAAGGCTGAAGGGTTGAGCAGGGTGTGGTATAGCATAAATAGCAAAGCAAAGTTGTATAAAGTAACAGCAGGGCTGGACAGACCAGAGGGGATTGATATTCAGCCTCAGGATAATACTAGATACGTTACACAAAATCTTTTTAAACAAGATTTAAAAAAAAAACAGGTCTCACAACTCTTGTCAAATAATTAATTAAACTTGACAAAGTTATTGTGAAACCTCCTCTGGTCTGAAGCCAGTCCATTGCTACTGGAGAAGAGTTGCACATTTAACCCCACAGCATTCTATGTCTTTAAAAGGGCAACTTAACTGATTGTCACCTTGCTTCCTGTCAAACTAGTTTGGAGAGAACAGTGAATGGATGGTTTGTTCGGGTCATTTAGGTCATTAAATCAGTGTGTTGTCCACAATCAGCATACAGATATTTAAGCCAACAGCCTGGATCAGCAAACACTCACCAGCCAGACACGCTGGCAGCCTTTATATTTCTAATCAATTATGTAATTTTATTTCTCAATTCTGCATTCCTCATACAGTGGCCAGTGATCTGCACATGCTTGACATTGGACAATGCTTGTTGGATTTTTCCTTATACATCTTTATAGTCTTGACTTTACTGTATTGTGTAAAGTGCTTTGAGATGATTTGGTGGGAATTGGAGCTGTATAAACTTAGATGAACATGAACTATGATTAAAATTACCAATGACATTATCAATTTACACTAATCAGGCATAACCTTATGACCACCTGTGCAATTTAATACAATCCATTACAGCAGCTCTGCCATGAATTCTACTTTTACAAGGTTATAATTTGTCAGTTTATAGGATGAAACTGTCAGAAAGTTGATAATTCTACTATGTGTTTATTATTGAGGTCAAAGTTGGTAGTGGAGTCGGACTGGAGTCCTTTATAAGAACAGATGGTTCTTATGGTGGCCAAAGCTCTAGGTCATTTTCTAAACAAGTAAAAACACGGAAAGTTGCACAGCTGTGGAGAACTTTGCGACTCTGTGTTGGTGTGCACTACAAGACCGGTCTTGGGTAAAAAAGAAATGAGATACTAACCTTCCTTCTCTTAATAAAAACTTCAGAAAATGTGCCATTATTTAAAAAATATAACTGTTCTGACTTTTGCTATTAGAATTCTGACAGTAAAGACAGAATTAAAGAAACTTTTCTTTAGTTAAGTCTGACTTTACAAAGAAATCTACGTGTGAAAATAGCTGTAGGGGTGAGGTGCCATTTGGAAAGCTTTGTGTGGTGGATCTGTCAGAACATGTTGGAAAATTAATCGGTCTTCATTTAAAAATATCGATTTCTTCTTGCCAAGATAATAAATGACTTTCACACTGTGCTGCTCATCTTGAGAACACTATTTACACAGCCAACAGCGTTACATACAGGGCCTTGCAAAAGTTTCATACCCCTTGAACTTTTCCACATTTTGTCACGTTACAACCACAAACGTAAATGCATTTTATTGGGAGTTTATCTCATAGACAAACACAAAGTGGTGCATAATTGTTAAGTGGAAGGAAAATGAGAAATGGTTTTCAAAATCTTTTAACAAATAAATATCTGAAAAGTGTGGTCTGCCCCACATATTCAGCCCCCTTTTCTCCAATACCCCCAACTAAAATGCTAAACTAACTAAAAAGCTATTGGTTCCACTGTAAATGTAGAACCAATAGCCTTTGGAACCATTAGGTGACTTCTGAAGGCAATTCGTTCCAATGTAAGCAGTTGCCTCCAGGAGTCACCTAATCAGTAAATAGAGTCCACCTGTGTGTCCTTTAATCTCAGTATGAAGATACCTGCTCTGTGAGGCCCTCAGAGGTTTGTTGGAGAACATCAGTGAACAAACAAAGTTCAAGGAACACACCAGACAGGTCAGGGATAAAGTTGTTGAGAAGTTAAACGCAGGATTAGATTATAAAAAAATATCCAAAGCTTTGAACGTCTCACAGAGCATTTTAAAATCTGTCATCCGAAAATGGAAACAGTGTGGCAAAACTGCAAACCTACCAAGACGTGTCACCGTCCCGGTTCCAGTTTTACTTCAGGCATTTATTTTGTTATCCCTCAGCACCACTTCCTATTGTTAGTCTCTTTAGCTTCTTCCTCTCCTTGTTAACCCTGATTGTGTTCACCTGTGCCCCCGTGTATTTATAGCCAGCGCTCCTTAATCAGAGAAGCAGCCAAGAGGCCCATGGTAACTCTGGAGGAGCTGCAGAGAGCCACTGCTCAGGTGGGAGAATCTGTCCACAGGACAACTATTACTCATGCACTTCACAAATCTGGCCTTTATGGAAGAGTGACAAGAACAAAGCCATTCTTGAAAGAAAGACATAAGAAGTCCCCATAACCCATGTGAGGGACACAGTAAACATGTGGAAGAAGGTGCTCTGGTCAGATCAGAATTGAAGTTTGTGGCCTAAATGCAAAACGTTATGTGTGGCAGAAACCTAACACTGCACATCACCCTGAACACATCACCCCCACCGTGAAACATGGTGGTGGCAGCATCATGTTGTGAGGATGCTTTTCTTCAGCAGGGACAGGGGAGTTGGTCAGAGTTGATGAGGAAGATGGATGGAGCCAAATACAGGACAATCTTAGAAGAAAACCTGTTAGTCTGCAAAAGACTTGAGACTGGGGAGGAGGTTCACCTTCCAACAGGACAACAACCCTAAACATACACCAGAGCTACAGTGGAATTGTTTAGGTCAAAGCATATTTATGTGTTAGAATGACTCAAAGATCAGACCTAAATCCAACTGAGAATCTGTGCCAAGACTTGAAAATTGCTGTTTACAGACGCTCTCCATCCAATCTGAGTGAGCTTGAGCTCTTTTGCAAAGAAGAATGGGCAAAAGTTTCACTCTCTAGATGTGCAAAGCTGGTAGAGACAAACCCCAAAAGAACTGCAGCTGTAATTGCATCTACAAAGTATCGAGTCAGGGGGGCTGAATGCAAATGCATGAAACACTTTTCAGATATTAATTGTAAAGAATTTTGAAATTTATAGTTTATTTAAGAATTTATAGTTTTCCTTCCACTTCAAAATTATGTATATAAACCCAGTCAGTGTTTTAGATGAACCCTAGACCTTGTACTTACATACAGCATTGATACTGATAATTTAACAGTATTTCTTCATAATTCTCTTCTGTCTGACCATTTTCTAATAACATTTAAATTTACAATAATGGACTATACAGCAGTTAGGGGAAAATTCCACTACAGCAGATGCTTAAGTGACATAGGACATAAAATAAGAACAGACCAAAATAGAACACATCAAATAATGACAACAGACAAAGATAAATGTACATCAGTCAGAGTTTATCTACAGTTCAGGCAGTCTCGTACAATTTATGGTCAGAGTTGGGAAAAGCCTGTCTATACACGTGTGTTTTGAGAAGTTTTTTAAAAATATCCACTGAAACACCAGTCCTTAACTCTTGGTGCAACAGTAGCAAAAGCCCAGTCACCCAAACCAGAAGAGGCCATGTCCATATTTACTTAATTTATTTTTTTGTCCTTTTGGCTTATCCTGTGAGTTCATGGTCGCAACAGCGGATCATTTGGCCGCATGTTGATATGGCACAGTTTTTTCGCCGGATGCCTTTCATGACGCAACCTTTCGAAATTTCTACCAGGCTCGTGACTGGCACTGCACGGCTGGGGATAGGTTATAGTTCACAAACTCGCAACCTAAAGCAGGCAACACGAAAGTTAGAAAGGAAGTGGCATTCCACTAATTTAGAAGAATCCCGTTCAGCCTGAAAAAAATATTTAAAAAATGTACAAAATAGTCCTCTGTGATGCCAGAACAGCATATTATTCATCATTAATAGAAGAAAATAAGAACAACCCCCGGTTTCTGCTCAGCACTGTAGCCAGGCTGACTAAGAGCCATAGTTCTGTTGAGCCTAGTTTTCCCTTAACTTTGAGCAGCAATGACTTCATGACTTTCTTTATGAATAAAATTGTAGTTATTAGAGAAAGAATTCACCAGATCCTCCCCCCAAATATTACAGATAGATCTTCATGTACAGCAGTGCTAGAATCATGGATAAGGCCCCAATCCCTGTTAGACTGCTTTTTACCCATAGATCTCTCTGAGCTAACTTCAATTATTACCTCATCTAAACCAACAACCTGTCTGCTAGACCCTATTCCAACTAAGCTGCTCAAGGAAGATTTACCCTTAATAGATACGTTCATATAAGATATCATCAATCTATCTTTAGAAACAGGCTATGTACCACAGGCCTATAAGGTAGCTGTAATTAAACCACTACTTAAAAAACCCTGTCTTGACCCAGGTGTTTTAGCCAATTACAGACCAATATCTAATCTCCCCTTTATTTCTAAAATAATTGAAAAAGTAGTTGCAAAACAATTATGTGATCACCTTCATAGGAATAATCTGTATGAAGACTTTCAGTCAGGATTTAGAGTTCATCATAGTACAGAAACAGCACTGGTAAAAGTCACCAACGATCTTCTCATGGCCTCAGATAATGGACTCATCTCTATACTTGTTCTGTTAGATCTTAGTGCTGCATTTGATACCATTGATCATAACATTTTATTACAGAGACTGGAACATGAAATTGGGATTAAAGGAACTGAACTAGGTTGGTTTAAATCTTATCTATCTGATAGATTTCAATTTGTTCATGTTAATGATGAATCCTCCATGCACACAAAGGTTAGCTATGGAGTTCCACAAGGCTCTGTGTTAGGACCAATACTTTTTACTTATATATGTCTCCTTTAGGCAACATTATTAGAAAACACTCCATAAATTTCTGAAAACTGAAGTCATAGTATTTGTTTAGTTCTCTCTATACATCTTTATAGTCTTGACTTTATTGAGTGAAGTGCCTTGACATGACTTTGTAAATTTTACGAATACTTTTGCAAGGCACTGTATGTTAATGTCAGTGTTTTTGATAATCTTGCTTTTCTGTCTTTCCAACACTGATGTAATCATTTAATAGAAGATGGGAATCAATACACAAACAGTGACAAAAACTGAGACAGGAGTCAATAAAACAGACCAAGTATGCCGTTGAACGATTACTACTTTGGCACTGATACAGTTGGTGAAGAATTAAGACGTGTAATCAAGTTGTGACAGGATCAGGCTTGTCTGAAGTTTCACAAGAGTTAGATGTGGTACAGTGACCAACAGTGTGAGGGTGATAAAGGCAAAATTAGGTCTTCAGTGAAGCTTTGATTGAACATACACAGTAAAAACTGCTGCAAATGTAATGAGGCACCACACCATAACCGGTAATGATAAAAAGCTGGTCACACATCAAGTTAACTATTGCAGAAGAGTTGTGTCCATTGTTAAATCTATTCAAAAATAAATGCACAGCACTTTTCCAATAGCTATGAACTGACTTCAGACTAGCTTTAAATTTTGATAATAGCAGATATTGACAAGCTGTTGGAAACTTGTACAACCGTTTTCTATCTTGATACTTCGCGGCTTAATCATGCGAGGTTCTGGCACACTTTTTGTACTTGTCCTCTGCTCAGTGACAGTAAACCCAGCGTTGTTTCTTTGGAAAGGAAAAACCTGAAAAACCAGAATAGGGAGGTATAAATAAAGATGACATGTATAAAACCTTCTGTCTTCCTTTAAATCTATTTCAGTGGTTTCTTCTTAAACTCCTTTACTTCTTCAGCAATCTTTACTTCCCCGGCAAAGTGCAAAGTCAGAGCCAGAGCTTGAGAAGGTGTTATTTAAAAGTTTGAAACTTACACTTTCTCACGATCAATCTGCAGTTCAGCTTTAAAGCACATCAACAGACATGCAATAAAGGACGAAGATGTTTGACTTGCAGACGAAGACAATCTTTATATGAATGGCTAATAGACGATGCCATGATTAAGTAGAAAAAAGACAAGGCCCAGGCATTTCTGAAATGTAACACTTGACACACCTAAACCCCCCAGGGATCAACAAAGTCTTATCTCGGAACCTCCCCGACCTCCTGGCCAACTTGAGCTCTATTTAAGAGAACAGATTCTTTCTTCTGCTGGTTCACAGGGAGACACCCTTTTACTGCTGGAAGTTCACAGCTGCCCAGCTGCTTACAACTTTGCTGTAAGTATCTCTGATATCTGAAAATTTCAACCTGTATTTGAAGTTTTTGTGTTATCGTTCCCTAAACATTTGCCAGGATTATGCTTGATTAGATTTGATGTTGTGATAATGGACACAAACTTTCTGCCAAGATCATTGCATGTGACACCTGTCACCTTGTGGAAGACCGACAGTTTATTGTGTGCAGTGAACTCAGCTAAACCCAACGGTTGGTATTTCTTTATTAGGACTGTCATAAACTGTCCCTGTGAACCAACAATTAATAAAATCGTTAATTTACCAGTAATTTATCAGACAGTTCCTTTGAAATATTCTCTTATTGTCAAGGTTTAAATGTTATATAAAAGTGTATATATGCCTTAAAATATTTTTTGAAAGATAGAGAGCCCTGTTTTTTCCATGCAGTAATACCTGCATGCAGCAGAATGGCAATAAAATAACCAGTATAAACTAAATCCTATGAGAAAAGAGATATTTAAACAAGTAGTGTTGACATATTAATTATTATTTATGAAAATACTGCATTACTGTCCATTGGTATAACTTCATATTTGTTTCTAATTGAGGTCTTTCTGCCAGAATCTCTACTGGATCTTCTGTTCAATGAAACTTGGTTTTCACCTGAATGTAGTGCATTCATCACACAACACATCGTTTAGCATTTGTTTCTTAAATATACTTTGTATTTAGTTTTAGCCTTGTTAGTTTCATTTTCCAAAATTAGAACTTGACACAAGCCTAAGCAACGGGGTCCAATTATTTTCACCTGACCTGGTCGATCTGACGCGCTTTTTGACGACCACAAGAGTATGCGAAAGGTAAAATGGCAACTGACATAGCCAGAGCGTTACCACACTCCTGTACCACACATCATCTGAGATTATCTACATTATTTCAAACAAATGCTTTGTCTATGACGTTTAAGATCAAAATGTCTTACAATGACAACTTGCAAAAAACTGTGGAACGTGGAAAATTACTGTATATGGAGAAGGTAGTACAAAAAAATTCTAAAGTTGTTTTAACTCATTAACCATTACAAAGTTTTACATACATTTTTATATTTCTAAAGTAAAATGCATGAACCACTAACTCATATAAGTTTTGATATTAAAAATATAATACATTATTAATTTCATGTGTTGAGTCAAGTGTTTATTCTTTTTCTTTTTTAGATTTGAGAGTCACACCAGAAAGATCATGTCTTACCTGACACCTGTGCAATTTATTGGTGGACAAGGAGGCAACTACTTTAATTTCACTGGTGAAGCCACTGGAGCCACGCTGAAAAGATATGGGTGTGGGTTGGAGGGTGGCAGGTGAAGGCTATCCAGGTTTGGCTGACCGATGGTCGAAGTCAGCAGTTTGGAAATGCTGCTGGGAATCCTGCTCAGTTTGAGTTTGGAGATGGAGAGCAGATTTCCTCACTCTCACTGTGGGGCAACGGAGCTGGAACCCGTCTAGGTGCCATCAAATTCAAGACAAATCGCTCCCGTGAATTCTTCGCACATATGACAGATTGGGGACTGAAAACCGAGTACCCAGCAGACGTCGGTTCTGGAATTTGCTTGGGAGTTCTGGGCAGGGGAGGGTCAGACATAGATAGTTTAGGGTTTGTCTTCATCAACACCATCAAGTCAACTGTGCTGACTAATGTCAACTATCCCACCATGCATCAAATCATTCCACAGGTCGCTACCGAAGAGATCAAATCTCTTAGTTACACAAACAAGTCTGATGTCACTCAGTCGTACACAGTAGAAACCTCTAAAACAATAACCAAGAAATCATCATGGTCTGTGACTAACAAGATGGAAGCAACCTTGAGTATAGGGGTGAAAGCAGGAATTCCAGAGGTTGCAGAAGTTTCTGCTGGGTTTAGCTTCACAATGGGAGTAGAAAGCTCCTATGGGTTAAAGAATTCAGAACAGAAAACAGAGCGCTTGTCTTTTCCAGTTCAAGTTCCTCCGAGGAAAACTGTGGTTGTCGATGTCACCATTGGTAGAGCCACCGTGGATCTCCCCTACACTGGCACAGTGGAAATAACCTGCTACAATGACAGTGTTCTGAGGTTCGACACCAAAGGGACCTACAAGGGCCTCAGCTACACCAGTGCTAAAACAGTGGTGACTGAAAAATGAATCCTCCAACATCAAGCAATTCACCAAAGATCAACTTTGAAGAGAAAATGAGTTTGTGTGTCCACGTCTTTCAACCTATGCATAAAACAATTTTTCCCAGAAAGTAATTAATTTGAATCTTGCACCTAAAGCATGTTTTCTGTTCCACACAATGAAAATAACCTGCCAAACTCATACCTCTTTATAAACAGGAGGTGACAGCTGCTTCAATGATTATTATATTTTTTAATTAGTAATTTTTCAGTGTTCTATGTCTTTCTTTGCATTTACCTTCTCATACTTTGTATACTATTATCTACTGATGGTTTTAAAGGTTTACTTTTCTATTACTTTTTATCTTGGTATTTGCTTTATTGTTATGGGTTTAATTTGATTTTGTTCTCTGATTTATTTACAGAATATTGGTGAATATATCTTACATCAAATTTGCTTTTCATATATTTCTGATACCAGAACTGAAACAGACATTAAGTGTTGTGCCAGGACATGTAAGTGGCCTTGATGAGAACTGTACTTACTTATACCTTGTATTGTCTTCAATAAATCCAGCTTTGCGCTGCAAAATTCAATTCAATTCAATTCAGTTAAACTTTATTTATATAGTGCCAATTCACAACAAAGTCATCTCAAGGCACTTTACAGAATAAAGTCCAGACTATACAAGTATCTAGAGGCAACCCAACAATTCCCCCTTGAACAAGCCATAGGCAACAGTGGAGGAAAAACTCTCTTTAACAGAAGAAACCTCCAGCAGAACCAGGCTCAGGGTGGGCAGCCATCTGCCTTGACCGGTTGGGGTGAGTGGAAAGGGGAGAGAGAAAAGAACAGAGCAACAAAGAGCAACAACAAAACATAGGGCAGGTTTGTAGGACCAGTAGCTGCCCACTGGAAAACACACAGCTTCAAAGCCCCGGGACACCTGCAGAGACAGAGAAGGACAAAGACAACTACAGGAGAAAACACACGGAGTTAATGTCATAAAGTGGTGACAAATAAATGTGGGGTGAGAGGAGAGAGGGTTAAGAGGAGGAAAGGAGCTCAGTGCATTGGGGGGTGGGTCCCCCAGCAGTCTAAGCCTATGGCAGCATAACTATAACTAACTATAAGCTTTATTAAAGAGGAAGGTTTTAAGCCTAGACTTAAAAGTAGAGAGGGTGTCTCCTTCCCAAATCTGAACTGGGAGCTGGTTCCACAGGAGAGGAGCTTGATAGCTAAAGGCTCTACCTCCCATTCTACCTTTGGAAATTCTGGGAACCACAAGTAGGCCTGCATTCTGAGATCAAGGTGGTCTACTGGGATGATATGGTGCTATGAGGTCTTCTATATATGATGGAGCCTGACCATTCAGAGCTTTATATGTAAGAAGCAGGGTTTTAAATTCTATTCTAGATTTAATGGGAAGCCAATGGAGAGAAGCTAGTGAAGGTGAAATATAATCTCTCCTACTAGTTCCAGTCAGCACTCTTGCTGCAGCATTTTGGATTAATTGCAGGGAGTTACTGGGGCATCCTGAAAGTAGGGAATTACAGTAGTCCAACCTAGAGGTAACAAATGCATGGACCAGTTTTTCGGCATCACTTTGGGACAGGATGCTCCTAATTTTGGCAAATTGTTCCAAAGGTGGAAGAAGGCTGTTCTAGAGGTTATTTATAATACGTTTGTTAAGTAATAGAGTAAACAAGATGAGATAAAAGCATGTATGATAATCTCTAAATCTACACTGGAAAACATTTTCCTCACTTTAAAAATATTCTGTACATGATAAAAACAGCTTTTGACGATCTGTCCTGAATGTTCATCTAAGGACATAGATTGATCAAATACAACACCGAGGTTCCTGAGGCTTGACTGAACAGAGGAGCCCAAAAAACCAGAGTGTTCCATGATCTGGACAAACATTCCTCCAAGCTAGACAACAAGTGAAATTCAGACTTTCTGAAAGAACAGTATAACTGAATATCATCAACGCTGAATAATCCGAGCAAGAGGTGTCATATACAATAAAAACAGCAAGGGACCTAAAACTGATCCCTGTGGCACTCCACTGGACAGAGGCATAGTGTGAGACATGATCTGATTTATCACAACAGAAAAAGTTCTATCAGTAAGATACGAAGAAAACCACTCAAGTCACACTTTCTCTATTGTGTGTTACTTTAATTTTGGTAGGACCCAAAAAGGAGGAGACGGCAAGGGAAGGGGTTATAGTAACTTAAAGTTTATTTAAAGAAAAGCAAACAACAGAAAAACACTTGCAGCAATAACTAAAGTAAGGTAAAACAGAACATCGACTTAAACACTCTGGAGGGGGATGATAAGCTTAATAAAGGTGCAGGGAATAAACTCAGTCACTAAGGGACGGCAAACAGGGAAGAACTAAACATAAGGCACTGCCAGACTAAAGGGACAGACGAACACTCAAACATTTAACAAGGGTCAAACACGCGGGGAGAACTAGGAACAACATTAAACACCGAAACAAACAGAAAACCAAACCTCAGACCAAAACTCAAGGAACAGGTGGGCACAAGAGGGCAAAGTCCAAAGGGGTGATCCAAAGGTGTACAGGGGAAGCAGGAGAGGGCAAAGTCCAAGAGGTAATTCACAGGTATGTTCTCTGGTGAAACTAGGGAGACGATCTGACCGTGAGCAGTGGGGAAAGCTGGGTATAAATAAACTGGGGAACAGGTGAAACCAATTGGGACTGGGACCCCGCGCAACCGCCAGAACCAACTAGGGTAGCAGGAGGGTTATATACCTCCGCAGTTTCCTTACCAAGCTGCCACATCGTCTGCATTCTCACCTCGACTTTCCAGCCTTCATTGAGTTCATCCTTCTGTCTACAGTTTGGACTGCTACATTTATTGACCTGACTCTGCCTGCCACTCTGGTTTTGTGAGTAACCGCTCCCTATTGACTCTCTCTATTGCCGAATGACACTAAGGATGATGAGTACTGTTAACTACCCATGAAGAATCAAGATTATCACAGGTCCTTGTAAGCATTTCATTGTAAAGAGATGGTTTACTACACTATGTCTCTTCACTGAAAGGATTTTCATATGTACCAAATTCATGTGATTCATGTGTGAATCACGTTAATGTCACCAAAGGAGATTATGGGAGTCCAGAATTAAGGGACTATTCTTGGATTTATGCACTTTTTGTCATTGGAGTTTGATATACAGTAGTGTCACTTAAGGGATTTTGGACTTCTTTTTCATGTCAGGGATTGGAGATTCACCATTACAGAATTCTACACACTCATTGTCAGGCCTATCTCTGTTATGGATACAGACCCCTACATCTTCCCCAGCGGCCCCCTTTCCCATCGTTTCCTACCCTCTCATAAAATTACTTATCCTCGATGCATCATTGAATCTACCTCCACTGGCCGGGCCATACTCCACTCTTCCCCATTAGACCCCTGTCTCTCCTCCAGACTCCACTCTCCTCTTCGCTCACTCTAGTAAGTCCTCTTTCTTTTAGACTCCATATCCCACAAGTCATTGCTGATTTATTAGTCTTCATGTTCTCTCTCATAGACTGAAGTTCAGTAAAGGTTATGATAAAAGGGTAACGTGTTTAATTGTGCAAACATTTAGCTGGAACACTAAGTCCCACACACCGCGTGGCAAATCTGCTGATGTCAACCTCAGCAGGAAGAACATTTCAATGTGTTATTACACTGTCACTATGTACACTAACTGTCAAACTGGTGAGGTTGTACTGAAACAAATGACATCATAAAGGCAAAATCAAAAGTATTAAAAAACGACCAGATATATCCTAGACTCCTAAGGGTTAAAAAAGTCAGTGGTCGCCACGGCGAAACACGTTCCACACGTTGATTTGGCATGAGTTTTTACGGCAAAACCCTTCCTGCTGCAGGCCTCCAGTTTTGTCTGGGTTCGGGACCGACACCAAGGATGCCCTTGGTGGCCGCGCATGGTGGAGTGAAATTCATTCTTGCGGCCTTCTGTGTCCCAACCCAATGCTCTACTCATTGAGCCACCAGGCCCCTGAGTCAGCAGACTCGACAAATGACAGAAACACAGTTACCTTTGAAACCAACACATTTTAAAAACTGGGTTTTAAATAGTCATTCCATTTAAAATACTGCCCCCTTGTTGAAACCGAACTATAATGTCTTCCTTTGGTAGGTCAAAGATGTGACCCATTAAGTAATCCATCCTTAATGTCAACCAACTATGCTTAATTGATTAATGAATTCATTGTTTAATGTCTTGAAGAATCACATTTAAGTTTTCAAATGTTTTTTACTTATTAAAGTTATGAAAACTGCCCCTTTTTTTGGGCTCTTCTCTCTCGTTTTTGTCTTCTAACTTCCACTCATTAGCCTCAATGTAGGTACCACATCAGCTCAGTGTCCAAAACTTGCAGATGATGAAAAATGTGTGATTAGCTCAACACATCAGTTGTAGGGATTTTGCTTGAACACTTTATATTTAGTCAAATGGAAACTTAAAATTATTAAGTATACTTTGTGCTATTGTTGTGTATTAGTTTTAATTTATTTTACAGCATTTTACATTGTAGGCAAATCTCAAAGTGCTAAACAAGGAGATTAAAAGCAATAATAAAACATGTAAAATGAAAAAATGTAGCCGTCCCATTAATACACTTTTCTGAACAGAAATCTCTTTAACTGCTTTTTGAAACAGTCCAGTCTGTGGTGCCATCAAGTTCTCAGAAAGCGGGTTCCAGAGCCGTGGAGCAGCTGCTGAGAAAGTGTAATCCCCCAATGTGTGGAGTTTGGTCCTGGAGGAGCAGAGACAGTGAGTATTTGTGGAGTTAATGTGTTTTGGTTGTAGGTTGTGGTCTGAGAAGTTCCTTTAGATAAAGTAAAATGAGGTGGATCGGGAGCCAGTGAAGTGTCAGGCGGATAGAAGTGATGCGCTCATATTTCCGCACCCTCATAAGGATCCTGGCAGCACTGTTTTTTTTTTAAATGTGATAGTGGATCTGGATCTCCTTGTCATATTGTAAAAATGAGACGTCCGACCTAACTGCATAATTGTTTTTACTTGTCAAGCTGTTTTAAATGCCAGCTACATTAGCGTCCACCATTTTTTTCAGTAAACGCAGCCGTTGGTGCACCAGAAGGTAGGTGTGTGTGTGATAAAAGCTACTTAACAAGCTATGTTAATTTTGGAGCAGTGAAAGACCACTGCTCTTTTTGAGGCTTTATTGATAACAATTAAGTTGATCTTCACCAATTAATGTAAAACGTGATCGGATGAAGATTCAAAGACTGTTGGAGGTCAGCGGGATGTTACAATGTCATGACATTGACACATTTAGTACAGTGTTTTACTTCTGTGTAATACTTAATTTTATTCATCACAATTTTCACTACACAGGTAACAATGATTGTAAGCTTTGAGTTATCACTTATTTTTTTCACATTTCTTCATTTACAGAATGAACAAAATACAGCTTGTGTAGAACACAGCAAACAGACTGCATTTCTATTTATTTTCAACTTGTAATCACTATTAAGATGTTAACGAGAGGTCATTTATTCATAGATTCTATTCATCATGTTCATTTCTTTAAACCAAGCTATAACAAGTAGGCTGTCCTTGTCATACTGTAATACTAATGGTGAGCATGGTGGTTGCTTATTTCTGTCTCTAACCAAAACAGAATACATGTGCAACTGGCCAGAGACCATTATGTGGTACAGCAATAATCCCAGTAACTGTCTGTGGTGTCTGTGGTTTCACACCAAAGATAGCTTTTGCCATAGTAGTCGCATGGACTTTCCTGCTTGCAGGTCCTGCCATTTACAGCAGACAAGCGATCAGCTCTTCTACAGCAATGTTCCCACTTCCCACCTTCAGGTTCACACCAGAAGTAAGATTCGCTATACTTAGCACAGTTACGTTCAGCACGGCAAGGCTTCCCACTCTTTGTGACTCCAAGTGGTGGTGGAGGGCTGCAATAATCCCAGCTGTGGTCAGTGTTGCACCAGTAGTAATCATAGCCATGTTTGCCGCAGGTGTGGTCACTCTTACACTTCTCTCCACTGACTGTAACATCAGAGTAGGTTGGTGAACACGGTATCGTTGTGGATCCAGTGGAACAGTAGTAGTCTCCTGCTTCTTCATTGTACAGGCAGGAGGTGCTGCAACCGTCCGAATTCTCAGGAACAAGACTGCAAACCACTTCCTGCGATGTTTGTCTTCTATGTCGCAGCTCGTCGTGACCGATCGATATTACAGGTCCATGGAAGGGTGCAGAACGCAAGCAAGCAAATCCAAAGACAAATTTTAATTTCTCCATCCCCCTGAACCATGCATCTATGCTCTCATAGATGACATCTATTTTGGCCTCTCTTAGCCTTATTCTTTTTGAAGAATAGGAAGTACCTTCATCATCAGAATGGCTTAAAGCAGTGCGAATAGTGTTCATGACATCTGGAGACATGGTGAGACGATTACTCAATGGCAGCTGAATGTCATTGCGCAGCTTTTTAACAATTTTCTCGGTTTTGCGCTTTTGGTTTTGAAATACGCAGTCATCTTCAAAAATTTTCAAATTGTTTCTCCCATAAAGGAAAGAGAGACGACGTGTCAGCTCTTCTGGCTTTTTGACTTGAATGCTGCCATGGGGTTGGTTTACCCCTATGTAACCGAAAGAAAAATTTTCCTCTGGATCCAGTGGATGGATGTAACACACAGCTGTCCAAACATGCGTAGGAACTGTCACCCTGTTATAATCCCGTGCATTAGGGTCATCAAAAAGCTCCTGCCTTGGTATTCGATTGCTTGAAGCAGGTACAGCCCCTGTTACCAGGTAAGCAGTACCTAATGGATTTTGTTCTTTTAAAATCATCTGCAGACCAGCTTCCCACTTACTCCAGTGCACTCTGTTGAAGCAGGCATCCATGGGAGCGCTGTTGGTCAGGGTGAAGGTAGCTACACGTCCATCATTACACATGAAGCTGTTTGGGTTCAGGTGGCCTCTGTCATATCCAGTGTTGCTGTAGTCGGCATTAATGGCTTGTCCGACCATTATGAGTTGTGACTCCCTTGCTGTATCTGTTTTCATATTATCCATGTTGGTGTAGGCTGCGTTCTCATCAATTGAGAGCTGAGGGAAAGATACATAATGAATTGGAGTTAGTTTATGTTAAAATTACTTTACTTTGTTTACTGACTTAATTTTTCATTGCATAAATATTTTTATTTACAGCTTTGATCTTCAATCATGAAGCTTTGCTTACAATCAAGGACTGAAATTCATGACACTTTTGTTCAAAAAAACTTCAGAAAATATAAAATACAAATACACCTGTACAATATAATACAGTCCAATACAGAAGCTGTGACATAAATTACTTTTACAGTGTTATAATTTCTCAGTTTTTAGGTGGAAACTGTCAGAAAGGTGAAAATTCTATGTGCTTATTATTGAGGTCAAAGTGGGTTGTGGAGTTGTACTGGAGTGTGTTATATTAAGAGCTGGTTCTAAAGTTTTAATTTCCTAGTTGAAATCTGATTTCGTGCAAATGTAACATCCTCACCTTCATTTTAGAGGTAAATATTTTAAGTTCAGCAAGCAAAATCCATTTTATTGAAGTTATCTACACGATTAAATAAAAAAGTGTAAGTGTTTCCTTCCAAATGTTTTGGGAAATAATAGTGTACACGAAGTCTAATGTTGCATAATGATAATTATGCCCAACTTTTAGCAAAAGTTTGAATACAGTTGGGTAGAACATGAGGAAATGTTTACCTGTGGTTCAATGAACCAGTTCCCTGTCTTCCGTTCTTGCTGGTTGGTGCAGCCAGAGTTAAATGTGTAGGCGCTGTACAGAGGGATCCTGTGGTGCTTGGAGTAGAGTGTAGCAAAGAAATAAATGCCATTCATCTTTTGACAAATTCTTTTAGCATTTTGATCAAAATCCCTCGGTTCTTTGCCTTTGTAAAAGTACTGTGAACAGCTCTGAAAGCTGCTGACAACCTCTGCCTGTGTGTGAATGGACAACACACTAAAGAGAGCAACAGTAAGAGAAGCCCAGAGGTTCATGATGAGAGTCTGAGTAGAGAAGGATGAGAGCAGGCAGATGTTTTATACAACTGTCACATGTTCTGCCTCAGTTGCTCCAGTCTTTATTGACAATATCTGGTTGATGTGATGAGGTAAATTGGATTTTGTCCCTGAAGAACTTTGCTTCCCCTTTACTTCAACAAAACTATGTTGCTTGTGTAACCTGTGCACTTGACCATTGCTCTAATTTATCAAACATTTAGTTTTTAGAAAACATTTACACAAATAAAACAATAGTTGGGAAATTCACCTGAACCTGGTGTCATTGACTTTTCTGGAACAAAATCAACTTGTATTGGATGAATGAGGTTTTGCATCACTTTTACAATTCAGTCCCAGTTTGTGGACTGAACATGTCTCTGAATAAACCCTGCAGGTTTGAGGGCTGCTGTTAAACACTTCTATCACATTTCTCATTTAGCTGAAAGCGAGACTCTGCTCAGAAACATCATGTATTGTCCATAATTGTTTCTCCCATAAAGGAAAGAGAGACGACGTGTCAGCTCTTCTGGCTTTTGACTTGAATGCTGCCATGGGGTTGGTTTACCTATGTAACCGAAAGAAAAATTTTCCTCTGGATCCAGTGGATGGATGTAACACACAGCTGTCCAAACATGCGTAGGAACTGTCACCCTGTTATAATCCCGTGCATTAGGGTCATCAAAAAGCTCCTGCCTTGGTATTCGATTGCTTGAAGCAGGTACAGCCCTGTTACCAGGTAAGCAGTACCTAATGGATTTTGTTCTTTTAAAATCATCTGCAGACCAGCTTCCCACTTACTCCAGTGCACTCTGTTGAAGCAGGCATCCATGGGAGCGCTGTTGGTCAGGGTGAAGGTAGCTACACGTCCATCATTACACATGAAGCTGTTTGGGTTCAGGTGGCCTCTGTCATATCCAGTGTTGCTGTAGTCGGCATTAATGGCTTGTCCGACCATTATGAGTTGTGACTCCCTTGCTGTATCTGTTTTCATATTATCCATGTTGGTGTAGGCTGCGTTCTCATCAATTGAGAGCTGAGGGAAAGATACATAATGAATTGGAGTTAGTTTATGTTAAAATTACTTTACTTTGTTTACTGACTTAATTTTTCATTGCATAAATATTTTTATTTACAGCTTTGATCTTCAATCATGAAGCTTTGCTTACAATCAAGGACTGAAATTCATGACACTTTTGTTCAAAAAAACTTCAGAAAATATAAAATACAAATACACCTGTACAATATAATACAGTCCAATACAGAAGCTGTGACATAAATTACTTTTACAGTGTTATAATTTCTCAGTTTTTAGGTGGAAACTGTCAGAAAGGTGAAAATTCTATGTGCTTATTATTGAGGTCAAAGTGGGTTGTGGAGTTGTACTGGAGTGTGTTATATTAAGAGCTGGTTCTAAAGTTTTAATTTCCTAGTTGAAATCTGATTTCGTGCAAATGTAACATCCTCACCTTCATTTTAGAGGTAAATATTTTAAGTTCAGCAAGCAAAATCCATTTTATTGAAGTTATCTACGATTAAATAAAAAGTGTAAGTGTTTCCTTCCAAATGTTTTGGGAAATAATAGTGTACACGAAGTCTAATGTTGCATAATGATAATTATGCCCAACTTTTAGCAAAAGTTTGAATACAGTTGGGTAGAACATGAGGAAATGTTTACCTGTGGTTCAATGAACCAGTTCCCTGTCTTCCGTTCTTGCTGGTTGGTGCAGCCAGAGTTAAATGTGTAGGCGCTGTACAGAGGGATCCTGTGGTGCTTGGAGTAGAGTGTAGCAAAGAAATAAATGCCATTCATCTTTTGACAAATTCTTTTAGCATTTTGATCAAAATCCCTCGGTTCTTTGCCTTTGTAAAAGTACTGTGAACAGCTCTGAAAGCTGCTGACAACCTCTGCCTGTGTGTGAATGGACAACACACTAAAGAGAGCAACAGTAAGAGAAGCCCAGAGGTTCATGATGAGAGTCTGAGTAGAGAAGGATGAGAGCAGGCAGATGTTTTATACAACTGTCACATGTTCTGCCTCAGTTGCTCCAGTCTTTATTGACAATATCTGGTTGATGTGATGAGGTAAATTGGATTTTGTCCCTGAAGAACTTTGCTTCCCCTTTACTTCAACAAAACTATGTTGCTTGTGTAACCTGTGCACTTGACCATTGCTCTAATTTATCAAACATTTAGTTTTTAGAAAACATTTACACAAATAAAACAATAGTTGGGAAATTCACCTGAACCTGGTGTCATTGACTTTTCTGGAACAAAATCAACTTGTATTGGATGAATGAGGTTTTGCATCACTTTTACAATTCAGTCCCAGTTTGTGGACTGAACATGTCTCTGAATAAACCCTGCAGGTTTGAGGGGCTGCTGTTAAACACTTCTATCACATTTCTCATTTAGCTGAAAGCGAGACTCTGCTCAGAAACATCATGTATTGTCCATCATATTTCTGTTCAATAACTTGTTGGAACTATTTCAAGGCTGTGCCCTAAAAACTGCCTCACTACTAGTCTATTGAGTTAATGAGTGGCTCCCAGTCTAGAGTCAAATGTTACATGCAATACCAGCGCTACCAGGGGCTGGTGTTTGCTCAATATATAACCTTCTTTAGGCCTCTGGGCAAAGTTTTTTGCCGCATAGACAAAACTTATAGGGATAAACGCAAAACATTGCTGCAATTTGTTACATCTGATTTTATTACTTTTTCTCAAAACACATTGCTAATTTTAAAATAGTTTTATTTTAATAAACCATAATAAATATTTAATTTCACCCAATGCAAAAAAATTACATGCACACAGAAACATAACTTTTAACAGTACGACGTCTTTTTCACCTTTTTACAACTTGATGTTTTTTACCCTGAAAAAGACAAAAATTGACTATTATACTATTATATTATAAAAGTATAATTTTTATTTCTGAAAAAAAAATTCCATTGTTGATTTAGTACAAACTAAAAATCAGAGGTTTACATCATCAGCCCGAAGTGATCAGAATGAAAATACAGTCAGCTGATGATTTCAAACACAGATCACCATTTATGTTCTACAGCTAAATTCCAACTGGAAAAATATGAACCCAATTGTAGAACACAACAAAAATGCTTGAAGAGAATCCAGCACATAAATGAAGGTCTTTTAAATAAGACGTTACATTTATCATTACATTAATAATCTGTCTGCTAAACCTGTTTTACATATCTCCTAGTTTAAGACATTAGATGTGTAATACGCTGCCTACAAAGAACTAAAACAAAGAAAAGTGACAGCGAGGGAAACACTAGACAATAAGTCTATTCCGTATTATTTATATTTCCAAAATCTTGGCATAAGTGTAAGTGATCCCCTATCAGCCTCATTCCGCTCATTGCTTCCCCTTATATGCTTCGTTCACCTGTCCCTCTCTGCCAGATTGTCTTTCCTACCTTCCTGGTGACAAGCCTATCTCTAGGCCTGAAAGAATCCTCGCTAAAGATCTAGTTGGAGTTTATGTCTTTTCCTTCTGAAAATTCCTATGTTCGTTTTTTGAGAGTCTATGTTCTGTTGCTACTTTGCTTTTTGTACTTTGTTCGGGTCTTCCCGTTTTTGTTTTCCTGGTTTGTCCTCCCTTTAAAATTAAATAGTCGCTTATATAGCGCTTTTATATAAAGCACTTTACAATGTTGATTCCCATTCACCCATTTACACACACGGCGGTGGTCACCATGCAAGGTGCTCACCTGACCCACCAGGAGCAACTTGGGGTTCAGTGTCTTGCCCAAGGACACTTCAACATCTCTGATCCTGCCTATTTTTCCCCGTGCCATAATTTGTCACTCACCTCCCGTGTCTCCTTCCCTGGTTACCTTCACTCCCCATTAACTGTTTACCTTCCAAGTCCTCTGTGTTCTGCTCTTTTCTGGGTCCAATCCCAAAACCTCATTAAAACATGATTTACAATGGTCTCTCTTACCTCAAAGAAATTATTTTTTATATTGGGAGAAAATAGAAAAAAACCCATGCTGTATTCAAATGAGTGCTTTGAGGTTGGGATGCTCTTAGTGATTTTTAGGCTGATTGTGAACATGATTTGGTCCTGATGACTGATAAGACCATGTTAACCAGGTCTGTGGTGGTCAGTTGGTGCTGACAGCAGAAAACCTCTGATATGTACAGATTTTAGTCTTTAGGTACAGACACAGCCAGTCGTTCTCATTAGTTTTTAAACATGCTTCATATTTGTGGCCATCATCGGCCACAGATGACGTCAACAGATGGAGAAATTAAGCTATTTCTAAGCTTAAATCGGAAAGGTACTCAAACCACTTTCAATAGCTCAGTTGGTAGGACAGTCATCCATAAACCACAGGGACACTGGTTTGACTCCTGGGTTCTCATAGTTGTGTCAAAGTGCTTTTTCAAGTTTGGGCAGTGGTTGAAACAGCAGAGAGCTGCTGTACGAGACAAGCCAACGATTTCATCTGGTGGGCAAGAAATATGACTAAGTCCGAACTTAGAGGATTTGGCCAACCTTTCTGTTGTGACAAGGAGGGACATTGTAGCCAATGATGGACACACGAGCGGTTTGTTAATAGACATGGAGTCTAAATCTAATGGTAGTAATGAGGTACTGCTACATGATCAACTTCAGTTTCAGTTCAAGAATGTCACGGTTTTGGTTAGGGATGGACCCAAGAGAGGAGACAGTGCAAGGGTTGAACTAAAGGGCTTTTATTGACAGAGAGTGAAAAGGGTAAACGGAAATCGCTCCTAACAGGAGGGTACAGAAAACAGGTTCAGAACAGATAAGACTCAAACTATCCACCGGACTGGAACACGAGGGGCGTTAACATAATAGAAAATAAGAAGACAACAGAAACTAACGTCGACAACGAGAGGAACTTAATTAGCCAAAAATAAACACTAGACTCAGGGATAACAAGACCGGAAAATCTAATCTAAACCCAAATGACCACACGGGAGAAACTAGGAGAGTAACAAACTGAATACAAATTCCAAGAAGAAAACGGGGCACGGGAAAAGCATAGGCTACTAAACAAACAAGGCTGGGATAAACATGAACTGACTAAAACAGGTAATACACAGAGTAGACTAAGGAAAACCGACAAAACAGAGGTAAACCAGATAAATTAGGCCCCGACAAACAAATCACTACACAGGTAAACACACGGGGAAGTCTAAGGAAGTTAACAAACAGATAAAATAAACCAATAAGACACGGATAACAAAAACTACTTGAACAGGAAGGATAAATTAACGAGAAACAGATGACAATAACTACTAAACAGGAGAGATTAACTAAACAAATGGAACACGGAGAAACAAAACTGCAAAAAGGAACATCACCAATCCTCGGGCCAAAGGTTGCTGATGCACGGAGTCCAGAATACACAGTCAGGGTTACAAGAGTCAGGTTTTTCCAAGATTTCAAAGTGTACAACTGCAGGTAAAGTGATGATGACAACAACGAGGATCTGGCAGAGAAGTGAGGGGGATGACTGAGCTTAAAAAGTGAGGGGAACAGGTGCAAACAATGAGGGTACCTGTGCAAGAATAAAGACTGAAAGAAGGCAGGACCCCCAAACCTTCATTTCTTTCTCTGTCCAAAAGGAGAATATAACAAAGACTATGGTGAGAGACCACAGACAGGTGGTAGAAAGCCAACTGACTTAACTGATGAACAGGTGACGTTTTTAAATGAGTTGCCTCCAGAGCTGGCAGAAAGGTGCAAGAAAGCCTTCATCAATAATACTACAGTGGTAAAAAAAACAGTGCTAGTAACCAGTTAGGACTCCTGGAGGAGAATAGAAATTCTGAGCTTCCTGTGATTATGATGTTAATGGAGGTCACTGCCAATGCAGGGCAGAAAATTGGAACGCTGATAGACCTTGCATCAGACTGCAACTACATCACTCATAAAACAGCCAGTCAATGAAACCTGAGAGGGCAGAGGGTTAATCTAGTTGTGCATGGAGTTGGTGGAATGATAACTGGAGTACACACAAGAGGATATCTCTGATTGATCTTCTCATCAGTCATCAAGAAGGAAGGCTTGGTCCTCAAAGAGTGAAAGTTGTTGGAGACCTCGTCCTATGGGACGTGTGGGTCGTGCACATCCTGACTTGTTTGAACATGTTAATGTGAGAGTGCACAAGTCTAAAACACACTTTGCACAGTCTATGAGAACAGCTGCAGTGAGTTATGAGAAGACTGCTAAGGACCTTGAGAACCCAATCAAGATAAAGACACCAGAGATGCACCAAAACACCATATTGGAAACCAGGTATACAGCTGCTAGCAAAGGGGAGTTTCTGGAATGGTAGAAATGAGGCAGCATTGGTACAGCATGTGAGCCAAAATTTGGTGGCTGTCGCTGTGGTAACTGCCAACCAGGAGGGAAGCAGATGACTCTAGCAGAGGAGAAAGAGCATGAAGTCATAAAGGGTCTACTTACTTATGTCAAAGGAGATGCTCACTGTAAGTCTTCTTACTGGGATGTAAGATATCCTTGGATAGAGGACCCAACCTCTCTTCCCAACAATAGGAGTAGAGTAGAGGCCACTTTTTGGAGAACCAAAAGACCGCTTAAGAGAGCGCCAAAATGGTATACTACCTATACAGAGTAGGTGCATTAGATTTTGGAGTGGGGAACAAAGAAGCTCACAAAGGAGATGACTAAAAACCGGACATGTCCAGTATGGTATATTAGCCACATGGTAGCACCCAACCCCCACTCAGTGACGACTCCAGTTCATCTGGTGTGGAACAGTAGCCAGAGGTTCAAAAGAGTGAGCTCTTCAAGGGTCCAGAAGTACTCAATCCCATTAGAGCTGTGCTCATCAGGTTCAGGAGAGGAGTACATGTAGCCCTTGGAGATGTAAGAAAAGTGTTCAACTCTGTGTGGCTGGAGGAACAAGAAGCGCACCTCCACAGGTTTCTCTGGAGAGACAGAGAGGATGAGGAGATAGAAGAGTATGCTATTACCAGAGTCCACATTGGTGATCATCCTGCTGGGTGCATAGCCTTGCAGGCACAAACTCCACTTCAAAGGTTTTCTGACCTACTTGAGACACGCAGAGTCTTGGAGGAGGACTTCTATGTGGACGAAATACTCACATCCTATAACAGCATAGAGAGGCTGGACAAGCTCACAAAAGAGGTTGAGAAGATCCACAAAACTGGTGGGTTTTCTATCAAACCATGCTCAGGGCAAAGTGGGAGGTCCGAAAGCAAAGCTAAGATCTTTGAAACAAGAAAGTCAGCTGAAATATGAAGATCTCAGCTCAGATATGAAGATGAAGACAGCAAGGCCTTAGGTTTTGGGTATCTGGTTGAAGAAGATAAGCTTTATATGACGACCTAAATCAACTTTTCAGGAAGAGGAAAGGAAAGATGCAGACAGGCCAAAACCTGCAACCAAAAGAGGTAAGACCAAAGACACCAAACCCACTGACTAGAAAAGAACTGCTGAGCCAAGTAGCGGGGCTCTATGACCCTCAAAGTACATCTGCCAACCAGAATGGAGCTTTTCTTGTTAGGACTGCCATTTAGGAAGGTGTGAAAGGAGGACTGGGATCGAACCGACAACTGAGGAATTGTGGACGTCGAATAGATCCAAAAGGCTGGACCAACTGAAGACTGGTGGTGGATTCCAGGCGATCTCAACATCAATCATATTGTCAAATGAGGAGCACCACCTAAAGACATCAGGGATGATACTGCGTGGCAAAGAGGACCAGAGTTCCTGAGGTGGCCAGTTGAGGAGTGGCCAATAAAGCCTGCAAGTGAGGTTGTAGCGGTTGCCAGAGATCCTGATGAGAAGGGCATGTGAGAGACATGAATGTCCGGACGTTCCCAAGCTACCCGGTCTCAGTGTTGAAACCAGCATAAGGATCTCACAAGGAAAGACATCAAGACTGCCAAGAACATTACCAAGATTCCTGCCACAATTCTGCATATAGATGCCAGGCAACTGCTTGTTTTGATTCCTGTAGAAGAGCAATAAAGGGGCGTGATCTCCTTGGGTTAAATAACCAGGAGCTCAAGTTGGAGGTTGCACTTGGAAGGAAGAAATGTTAACCTACAATGGGATAAAAAAACACAAATTGGTTGCTAAGCAAAATTATGGGGAAGGGAAAGTGACTACTAAGCACGGCTTCTGAGTAAATATAAAAAAACATATGTGCAGTATACAGTAGTTGATCCGGCTGCAGTAGAATGCAGATGCAGACCATGAGATAAGAGTTGTAGGTTGAATTTAATCTAAAAGTGTTGAAAAGTCTATGTTTTACTCTTTTAACGTGACCGGAATAAAGAGGATGCTTCATCGTAGTGGTTAACCATAGGGATGTCACTGGCATGTTATCAAAATGTTTCGATTCTGTTCGACTGTTCTAATCCTGTTCTGAGCCTGTTTTGTTACTGAAGAAAGCTTCGAACAAGGCAAAAGCAAAATAAACTGAGTTATTCCTGCATCTCCTGTGGTTGGGTTATGCCTTTTTCAAGTTTGGGCAGTTGTTGAAGCAGAAACCCCAGCAAACCCGACAGTTGTAATTATTTTAAGGTTGTGCCCCAGATTCAGACGTCTGGTATGTAGAGTTAATAAGTGGCTTCCAGTCCAGACTCATGTTACAGTGCTCCATCCAAAGAAAACAGATGAACAGGGATAAATATTCTAGTTAAATATTGCATTTTTCAGTATCGTTGGAGTTGCATTTGGTTGATACGGTTTTCCACAGTTCTTATGGCTTAAATGGCCATTAGGGAGAACAAAACCCTTTAAATAAGGAGAAGTTTGAAGCCTTGTGAAACCCTAAAAGATCTGGCCATTTGTTTAGAAATGTCCATCTTTGTGTTAAATATGATGCAACTACAGCTTATAGACAGAATACGGCAAATGGTTATTTTAGTAATCAGTTTCTAAGATTAAACAGATTAATTAATAATCATTAATGCTTGCAGTAATGTCCACACCATGAATCTAACAAGCAAAACTAAAAACCCTCTTTTTCAACTTGATGAGGCAGAAATAATGGGATTATTAAGGGAAGAAATATGTGGACTGTGCTGAAAATAAAACTAAAAACACCCTTTAAAGGAGCTGCTCCTGCAAAGCTTCATCTCCATTTCACTGATTTCACAACAGTGAATTTCTGTGCAACAGTTTGCAGTTTGTTGTTCAGAAAAGTCTAGTGCAGTAAGAGGATTCAAGTAATTATTGCCTCCACTGCCATGTGGCCTACATTGAGCACCAATCCTCATTAAGTTTGGAGACGCGTCGTATGCTGGACCTGCTCCATTTTTTTAATAAAGTCAAATAAAGGAGCCACATTGTACCATAGTTTGGTCAGTGATTGCACCAGTCTGTGCAAGTTGCCCTCATTTTGATGTTAAAGGAAACGGATCTGATCCAGATTGTGTCCTGTGTCTCACATATCAGAGGACTTTGAGAGGCAGGCAGCCACTCAGAGGACAGCTCTGTCTACTCCATGCTGATGATAAACATGTTTATAACAAGTTTTTTACTAATGTGACTTCTGTGCAGTCAATTGTTCTTTGATAATCAATTGATTAATGTTGCTTTCATGTTAAATTTATTCTTCTACTTTAGGAGTGATTTCATTCTCTCCTCCATCTAACAATTCACTGTTACCTGAAGTCCCTTTAAATAAAAACAGCCAAACATAAGCATAACCATCTCAGAAACAACCAGAAAAAAGCCACGTGATTTGATCCAGCATACAGAAAAAAATATGATTAAATAATAATATTCCCACTTGGGGTGAGCCACCTCGTGTGCACATGCTTCAGGCCAACTCTGGTTACACATTAATCACACAGAAGATAAAGTATATAATGTCTGTAACCAATGCTGGGCACTGATTTGGGATCCTTCAGTCTTTGCACACAGTATCAACACTTTCAGCTTTATTTGCTTTTTGGCTGTTTAGCCAAACTTTCCACTAAGAAATGCAGCAGCTCTGTTTAATCTTCTCACAAGTGTTCCTGCTGTCATGGATGCCCTGGGTAGGAGGGCAAAGCAGGCACTCCTACCAATTGATAGTGAGATACAGCACTTCCTGGGGGGATTGGGGACATATAGACATGTGTCCTGAAGGTTCCTACGCATCAGGGTTCAGCCTCAAGGTGAGTGTGATGTTTGTGGCAGTTAGTTAGTTAGTTATTGTGTAGCTAGTAGAGTGTTTCTCTGAAAGTGGCCAGTTTAAATCAGTTTGGTTGGTGCCATATCAGCCAGAAAGCAGCTAACAGTTAAAATGCTCAGATGGATTTGGATTTGCAGTAACCACGTTTGTTTAGTGCAGGTAAATGTAGTCAGTCACTGAACCCTTAGTTGCTCTCAGCAGTAGGTACAGCTCTGGCAAGGACGCCTCTAAAAATGCTAAATAAACAACCATTTTGAGATTTCACACACACACACACACACACACACACACACACACACATTGATTGTGTATTGCTGTTCCCTGATTGGTTGTTTCCTAGGTGGAGCGTAACCAGGGTAGTGGAGACGACACAGCATTAAACGGCATCCGCTTGTACTGTGTCAACCCAAACAACAGAGTTGGTCCCTACACCACTGTGGAGTCTTCTGTAGGAAGGTGGGGTTGTCGTTCTCTCCTAGTCTCTCACACACACACACACACACACACAAATGCTGTCATGATAATTGATGAATTTGTTACAACTTAATAAAAGGTTTTGATCACACGAGACACTGGGGAAACCAAGCAAAGCAAACCCACGTATAAACACACAGGGACTGTTACTGCTGAGCAGGCTGTGCTGCTAAAAAGTCATTTGTACTGCACTGACTTGTTCGGTGTGTCTCCTGTCCTGGTCAGATGTTTATGCTAATGCACTTTGTATCCTCTGCTACTCCAGATGGGGAGAATGGACCCCAGTGAAGTCGTGCAGCACTGGGTATCTGGCCTCTTTCATGCTCCGTGTTGAGCCTGCACAAGGAGATGGGGACGACACGTCCGTCAACAACTTAAAGTAAGTTCTCGATTTGCTCCTCAGAACTGCATTAATGTCAAGTTATTGACTACATTTGTAACCAAACCGAGTGGGTTGATACTTTAAAGACCAAAGAGCAACCAGTAACAATCCAGAGTCCAAGATATTGAGTTGTTTTCTATAAAAGCTTAGGACATAGACCAAAGACAATGTAGATACCTCTGTTTATATTCTGACTGAAAGACTTGAGTAGGAAAAATGCACAGACACAATAGGACACAGACAGATTTAGAGGTTTCTCTACAGCAACAAAACAAAATTCAAAATGGTGTGAAAGGATGGTCAGTCCTCTTACCCCACTGGAATTGCAACTAAATTTTTAACCCTTTAAATCCTTTTTCCCCAGGTAAACAAAATAAGTCCACAACATTACACTGTTGTAATGTTTAGTGCAGTTGTAGTTGTGTATCCAACACCCTAAATTCCCAGGTACAGTATCAGGCTCTGACCGTTTGAAGTGGTTTATGAAAGGGGACCATATTTTGAAAAATGTACCTCTTTTTGAGAACTTTAACTTTCAGTTGTGATATTGTTGAGTGTGTTATTGTTTGTGTGTGTGATGCAGGTTCATCTGCAGTGGCTCTGGTGCCCAGTTGGAGGGTGATGGAATGGAATGGGGATCGTGGGGCACTTGGAGCAATAAATGTCCTAAAGGTGCCATCTGTGGTTTGCAGACCCGTGTGGAGTCCCCTCAGGGCAACGGAGACGACACCTCCCTGAACGATGTGCAGTTCTTCTGCTGTAAATAACCGTGATTTCCTCAGCATCCAAACATTACTAAATGTATTGTAAAGAAAACTGTGTAAAATGTGCTTTTCTCTTTGTGGATTAACAAATGATGGATTACAGGCATCGTAGAAACTACCTGTTGCTGTTTGCAAGTGTTTTGGTCGGATACAGTTTAATATTGTTGTGGTATTACATAACTTTACCCACATGCTCTGTTTCACCTGAGTTTCGTCACCTCGAAACTCAGCGAAGCCTTTGTAGATCACCAGTCGTGATTACTGACAACATTTTTTCCATGTGATACACACTCTGGTACGTGGTTCACTCATCAAATGAAACAAGCGTGCAGTCAATTGTTCTTTGATAATCAATTGATTAATGTTGCTTTCATGTTAAA